>JARHVA010001245.1:1357500-1545000 GCA_037957365.1 Torreya grandis | reverse complement strand
TATTAAATCTATTAATGGATTACTTATCACTCAAGTATTTTGTACAAGTCTCAAGAGTGATCACTTTTTCATTCATTTTATGGATTATGTCTATATACTTGCATAGCTGAGTGTTTTGGGTGTTTGAATATCCAATGATAGGAGTTAGAGACTTGTGTCTCTTTGATATAATATGTTGATGCATATAAAAAATGGTATTTGAGTCCAAAAATTCATGTTTTGTACTTTCCAAGTCCTCCCAAAATAAGGTTGTCTAGTAGCTCACCTTCTACAAACCTATATGTTTACAAATTTAGAGAAACCCAATGTTATAAATGTGTCTTGAAGGTTATTTTATCATGAAATGTTATGGATATATCAATACAAGGTTAGTGGATCAATGAGTTTTCCAAATCACTTAAGTCTAATGAGAAGTGCAAACAAGCTAACATACCTAATAGACAACTATAGGACCTTGAGATGCTATCTAAACATGTATTAAAGTGAAAAAATATTCCTAATAATGACTAGCCACTGTAAGGGTTCATGGCCTATTTCAAGAAGGCTAACTTCATATCACATGCTCAGCCTTCTTAACAATCACCTATAGGCATGTGCAAATTTTCCTTGACAAAGATGTTGATGATATTTGGAGTTTTAAGTTTAAGAAATTAATATGGGATCATGACATCAACCATAATATGATAGAGATAATGGGAAACTCTTAAGAAAATATCTCACACAACCAACTCTCAAATGCACTCCTATAGATAGCTAATTGAGGAAGTTAACTTGAGATAGTGTAATTGGAAAAGTACACGAGTTTTAAGACTTTCAAGATAGTCTCAAAGCATCAAAGACATGATGGATTCATTGTGGAATCCAAGGGGTGATAAGACAAGGCTAAGAAACCTAATACGTAGTCAAACCTAATAAGATAGTCAATTATAAGATTCTGACTATGTAAATAAGGGACACAGGGTTTGAATATGTTTTGAAAAGGTTTATGGACTTGAGAAAAGTAAAAAATATTATATATAATTCTTGACCGCTATTACAAGTACCATGGTGGATTTGAAAAGACCTAACTCAAACTCCATGCTCATAAATCTCATATTGATCACCTACAACCTGTTAAGAGGTTTTGCCTTAAATAGTGAATGTGGGTAAGGTTTTAGAACTCTAAGGCATTGAAAGTGTCTGAGGACACAAATAAAAACATAGACAAATCCATTGAAAAGGATTGAATTTTGGTTTTGAAGGCTTAAAAACATATACACAGTTAGAGCTCTCAAAAGGACCATTTACAACCATACATTATTAATAATTTGATTTGAGAAAATGATGGCAATGTAAAAGGTTTCAAAATGTCAAGGAATATATTAATTTTCAATATCCATTCAAGAGTTTGAAGATGACTTCAATGCTAACAAGGTTCCTAGAACATCAAAGCCCTTAGACTACTTCCAAATAGGCCTACAAGATTACTAAGTTGATATGGGCTATTTCAAGCCTTAAAAATAGTGACAGAGGTTATTTAAGGGAGTGGATAGTTGTTTCATGAGATTATTTATGTTCCCAAGTCCTTGAAGATCAAGGATACCTCAACAAGGAATTAAAACCCTTGCATACTCAACACATTGTATACACACAAGCCTATTTCCTCTCATCACAGTTTTACTTGGTTTGAGAAGTCTTTAAGGATTTTTAAGGGGTCTGAGAGCAAGGTAACTTGAAATATTATTGAAATAGTGATGTGAGCATTACTCTAAAATTCACCCTAGACTTAGTAAAGAGTGAAAAATCATGTTAATAGACCCTTTTTTAGTCTGAATAGACCTAATGGCATACATAGTTTGTAAGGACTGTCAATCCTAAGTGAGGTGGTGAAGTAAATTTGAGTTGAGATTTGAATATCCTAAATAAATATTGAATTAAATACACAAACATTTCATTATGAACTCAGGCTTAAGCAATACCATACAGTCAGCTCTATTTAGACTTGCATAGACCAAGTTGTATGCATAGGCCTATTTATGTTGACAAATTTATTTTCATAGTTAGTCTAAGGAGAGGTTGTCAAATGGATATATAGTGAGTATTGATAACCTAGAGAGGATGTTTAATAACCTACACATCAATCTAAGATAACCTCAGACTCTAGATTGAAAGTGAAACAAATTTGACAACCTTGCTTAGTCGAAATGCATAGACAATCAAGCCTTGAAGAGATGATGGTCAAGTGAAATCAGTGGAGTGAAATGAGTTAAGACTTGGATATTGAAGGAGATGGTTAAAATAATGATAAATAATTACATGATTTCTTAGACCTCTAGCAGTGAGAGAAATGTAAATACATTCAACTAAGGTCTCTTAGGCAGTTTGGTTTGAAAACATTAGGTACAATATAGTGGCATATGCATGGATTTTGATGAAGGATTGTGACCATATAACCATTAGAATAGCTAATTGGATATTCCATATAACTCATTAAGGTCATTGGTCTCAAAAAAACTCAAGAAATGTAAATACATACCTCATTCTTACTCATGCTTCACATAATACTTATTTTCAACCTAAGAGGCCAGTTTCTCTTGCTTAGTGTGGAAAACACATGTTTCATGGGACATTATGATCCTATGGTAAGTTATCCACCCTGGTACACTTCAATTTTGTGTAATTGGTTTATGGTTTCATGCCCTGAGCTTTATGAACCATCCTTAAGAAGTTGAAGGACTTTTAGGTTGCCTAGGAGAGCCATAAGGACTCAATGATAGATAAATCCATTTTCATGCTTCCATATGAACATTAAAAACTTAAAAAACACCCAAAACATGTTAAATAATCATATGATCATCCTCCCATGCCATTGGATGGTACAGTGCTATATAGAACCTGATGAAATAGGGCTAAAATGACTATTTTTTATTATTTTATAGGTCTATACAAGTAGTCAAAACTTTAAAATTGGCATGGAGGCAAGGGAGAATGTTTTATATATGAATAAAACTCTTATTTTTTGTTTTTAATTTTTCGGGATCTTGTATAATCATTTTTTACTCTCTTAGTAGGGAGGCCTAATTGAGGCCTAGTTAAGAGCGAGCAAGGGTAGGAAAAGGCATCTCCACTCACTCTCAAAACATGAAATCAATCATAGAGTTGTAATTAAATAGAGACTACTATAATATTTCCTTATATTATTAGTATCATATTTATTTTATTCCTCACAAGGAGGTTTGCATCATTTTAGGGATACAAGTAATGAGGCCTATTTGAGGCTTTTGGTAGAGAATGACTTGTTAGGGCTAGTTTGAGGCCTCAAAATGAATTTTTTTAGGTCCAATATGGTATGAATAATCCATAAATGAAGTTTAGACTAGCTAAAGAAACTAAAACCAAGTTTTGACACTTGTGTGCAAAATAGGCCTAAGGAGATGAAGAGCCCTCTAGATACCTTGCATGAGAAAGAGGTGATGTGTCAAAGTGAACCTGTTGAGGTAAAATGAGAGGTTTCAAGAGTAGAGTAAATAGGTAATATAAATTGATATAACCACTAATAAGGCTAATTATCCTTCGACATGTCAAGAAGAAGAGAAGTTTCAAGAAGCTAGTCAAGGTGTCAAATAAGCTTTTCAACTCCCATGCCACTTAGAGGGTTAGAGCATCTTCATAGGTGATACACATGGATTATAAGATATATTGAGACAATTTTTAAACTCCCATTATAATTGTAACTCACATGACACTTGTCTACTCTCTTTCTCCTACACCCTTCTTCTCTTCTCTCTCACATTCTCTATATATTTGAGCCACTTTTGCCTAAGTTTGTATCTTCCACCTGAGTATGGAAAATCCCTACTCATTTTCAGCCTCTAAGAAAAAAAATAATGATCTTGTTTACCTTCTCCATGAGTTATTTCAATGTGTTTGTTAATTATTTGATCTTGCTAAGTGATAGATTCTCTTCCTTCACATGTTGTCCTTGTTTGCATTCATACTCAACTTTGAAAGTCTATTGTAGGTCTATTGAAGTGTTCTAATGAAGTGTTTCATGAGTTTTAGTGTGTTTTATTTCCAAAAGTTTCAAGTAGTGACCTTGAGTTTAGTACTCCTAGCTTAAGTTAGCTTCACAAACATCCATAAGAAATATTAATGCAAGGGCAGTTTTGGAGAAGTGTCATGTGAAGGTTAGGATTTTGCTTGAAGCGTCATTGAAATTGGTTAGTAGTGGTTAGGTTAAAATTATTACATCACCTTGTTAGGATAGATTTAATTTATGCTCTCTCTCTCTCTCTCTCTCTCTCTCTCTCTCTCTCTCTCTCTCTCTCTCCTTTTTCATATAAATGAGCAAGTAGTTTAGGTGATGCACTTTAATAGATAAACCAAGGGAGCTAGCCCTTAAATCTAGAGGTTTGACTCACTTAGAGGTCACCCAAAACCTAGATTCAATCCCATGACATAGCTCGAGTTGAGAGGGCTTGAGTCACCCTCTCATAGGGTGCCATTTTGAGCTATAAAAGTTATGGCATGCCTGGTGGGACTAAGGTCCAAGAGAGTGGAAGAATTCTTTACATGTTATTTTACCTATCTACTATTGGAAGAATTCAAGAAACACTAATGGCAACTCTAAATGTAATTAGCTAATTATAGAAGCCTAGGTACATATAGTGAATTTTTTGATCATATCTTGCATTCTCATTTTACTAATGAAGTTAGCATGGTTGGATATGATGAAATATTATACTATGCACCTTCCTATTATCATTATCATGAATCCTATTATGTGTCTCAACAACCCTATAAATATTTTTATCGGCCCTATGAATCATGGAAATCCTATGGTCATCCTACTTCCCCTTCATATGATCATGATGTTATTGATAAGCCATATGAAGAAGCCTATGAGGAAGGCTATCAAGAAGATTACAAATAAGTATCTCCCTATCAGCCTCAATATGATCCATATCAATCTTAACATGATTCTTATCAGCCTTGGCATGAGGAATTAGATGATATCATTGATTAGGAAGCAAAATATTGGGAAGAAAGATATAAAGCCTCAAACTAAATCAATAAGTTAAAGCTCACCAAAACCCCCATTATTATCCTCCTCCTACTTTACTTCCACCTCAAGAAAAAAACTTATTGGCACTCATGACATATGTACTAAAATCAAGAAAAGTGATGATAAATGGGATAAGGAGCTTGATGTGATCCCTATTCATCTCATAGAGAAGTTGAGAAAGTTAGTTCGATTATGTATGAATAAGTGGAGGTTAGTTGAAGAGGAAGCCAACTATGTCATCGATTATGATTTGCATGAAATGAGATGTTATATCTAATGGTGGATAGTGTTGACCAAATTAAACCTTAGGTAAAATTAGGTCAACCCATATATATTCAAACTTCATATAGGGTATTTTTAGGTCATAGAATGGTCACATGGTCATGTTTAGGGTTATTTAATATGTTTTACACTTTGGTTATTTGTGTCATTGTCTTAACATTCCCTTATATCACCTTTTTTGTGCCTTTCTAATGAACTTGTATGTAGCTTCCAAGATGTTAGTGGAGTGTTAGGAACTGGTTTTGTAACTAACATAATGTAGGTTCAACATCCATCTCAGGAGATCACTATAAAATAGGTAGTTAAGGGTAGTTGTATGGATAATAAAAGTACACTTGGCATGTGGTAAGGCTCAAAAAGTGTCCCTTTAAGTACGCTTAATTCAATTTCTTGCTCAATTAGATTTGATAGGATCAAAAATGGCATAAACCTACTTCTCTTTCCTATCACTTTCTTAGACAAGTCAAAAAGGTCAATCGATCTTCCTTTGGTATGAACAAGAAGAGGTGAGTTAGAGTAAATTCCTTTGATGGGTGGTAGTAATCTATATATAATTAATTTTCATGGAAAGAGATACAGGTTTCATGTACTATGCTCTATGAACCATCACTAAGAAGGTTGATGACTCAAAACTGCCTATTCATCCCTATGGCCTCTAATTTTCTTACCTATTTGTAGTTGTTTTATGTTTCCAAGTGTTGTACACGATCTTGAAGATTATTTCCTTCATCTCTATGTTGTTTCTAACTTGGTTTGCTTGTGTGAGCATAAAGAGATAAGCAGGGTCATCCTTGATTTTGGAATGATCACCTCATGGTCTGCTATACAAGGTTTTATCAATTGCAATGTTGTGTTATCCTGTGTGTGATTCCAAGCCAATGTTAAAATGTTGTTCTCACTTCCTACATAGCATTAATGTTTCATGTTTCCCATTTAAGGACATAAAATTTGATTGAGAATAGTTTCTAATGCACTAAGTGAGGATTGATTAGACTTCAATATGATAACCACTTATAAGACTATGTAGATTGTCTAAGATAGAGTGTAAAAAAAACTCTAAAAGTGTTTAGGTATAATTAAGACATTTAACCAATTCTAAGGCCATAAAGAAGATCATTGTGATAATAATGAGGTTACTACACATAGTTAGACCTAGGTTCATGTTAATAAAGTGAAAAGTTACTTATGAGCTTGATTACCTTAATATCTCTGAATGCGTTCTTTGATCAAATAATGAATCATATTTTGGTAATTGTTTTATGTGCTTTGTGTAAGTCTAACCACTTCATTCCTATAGATTGAATGAACATGTCACCTCTCAAAATGAAAGGAATATTTATATATCAAGAGGGGATAATTTTTGGATGATTTCAATTCAATCAAATTTTCATTGTAGACACTTAGTGAAAGATACAATGCTTTTAAGCAAAATGAACCTATAACTTGTAGTGACATTGGTCCATTGAGGATAATAGTATGAAGTCATGGTTTGAAAAAATTAATGAGTTTATTCAAATGTGATGGTCCTAATAATTGAAGGACAAATAGAGATGTGATCCTGTGATAATGAATTCCCACCTATAGGAACCTCATAGCTCCTCCTAAGGTAATATCTATAGTTTGATTGTAGACCTATGGTCTATAGATGGTGATAGTATGAAAACATGATATAATTAGTATGAGATGAATACATATAGGTGTAATATTCACTAAATAACCCCAAAATTAAGTGTAATATCTAAACATAATATTCATACATGAATACACACCTATAGGAAACTTGAGAAGTCTGAGTTGCACCTTATAATCCAGTATAGTCATAGGTTGGTTCATGCTAGTGAAGGATGTATGATTGAATAATGGTTAGAAACATGAAATGATTAAATATGAATAATTAAATTTTATAAATTAGATGTTAATTCCTATGTGTTTCTTGACAAACACCATCATCTACAAGATTCCCATCATTCCCTAAAATGAACACCTACAGTTTGGTCTATATTATAGACTGGTCTAGGCATATGAGCTATGCAAGTTGGTTTGATATATAGTGATAAAAGTGAATGATCATGTTTAAAAAACACCTAAATTAATGATATCCTTACATGTGACATTTATAGATAGGATAAATAGAGTAAAGACCACGTTTCCAACCTCAATTTATAGTCAACCAAATCCTACACAGTACATAAGACCTAGTGAGCCAATCTTGAAGAATTGAATGTTTGAGGTGTATATGGATGAAATATAACTATAAAAACTGGTAAAAATACTATTAATCAGTTTTTAAATGCCTCCATAGTGTCACTTTTGTTAGGAAAATAGGGTAGACACCCTCTGTTTTATCACAAATAGAGGGCACTACACAAGTAGCCCAAACTAGAGTTTGGTATGAGAAGAATTAAAAGGATGAAGGGGATAGTGTTGAATGACTATGGGATGTTTTATAGGATTATACTAAAGGTGAAAAAATATGACAAGGGCCATATAGTCATAACAAACCCTCATAAGGGTCAAACATGCATAAAACATAGTTAGGCCTATTAGGTCTAGAACTAGGCCTAAGCCCTACAGGCACCTAACTTGATCCATATGACCATGAGAGATTTATAAAACTTTATAGGACCTTGAATATAAATTGGAGGACTAATTGGATACATTTATTTATAGATAACATCACATAGGTGGTTAGTTTGGCATTATTCCTTGACAAACCTACCCAAAATACATGAGAGAGCTCAAGAGGCCATGTTTAAGTGCTCATATCTATACAAACCTTATGAATGAGACATAAATAACTTGAGGAGAGTTGAAGAGGGTCTTATACTCCAAATTTTTGAAATTATTTATAAGTTTGGATGTTAGTATTTTATGAACAATTATTAACAATCCAAACCTCTTAAAACCCTCTCAAAACCGTAGTTTGGACCCAATAAGAAAAATTTGGAGATTAATGAATTTAAAAAGGGTAAAAAACCATTAAAGTTCCTTATACATGTCTTAAACTCTCCTTACACTTTTTTCATACTGTCATTTATATGAATAGGGCTAATACTAATTTTATTATAATATTTGACTTGTTTGGTAAGTGGAGAGGAGGATGGAAAGGTGAGAAACATTAAGGGAGGTCTTCAAGGAATTGTTGAATATTACCAAACTAAATTCATACAATAGTGAAACATGAAAACATATTTGTGAGACCATTCATGGTAGATAGTTAGAATATAACACAATGAGGATAATGTGATTACCTATTGATATGGTGATCAAGGTTACTTAGAATATTTTGAGGTCTATTTGATAGACCAGAGGACAAATATGCCTTCAAAATGTGTCCTACATCCTCTTAAATACATTTTTTAGATCAAATGTAAGTCACTTTGAGTGACAAGTGTGAGGATAGACTTGGGAGACTAGTGATGAATGACTACAAGCAGTGAATGACACATTTAAAGGATGAAACCATTAGTTAAGGAGGTATAGATGACATGTAATGACCTATTATATACATTATATTATCATATCATATGTGTGAATTCTACCTATGGTATTTTTAGACACTCAAGTTAACCCCTCACCATCATTAAGGCAGTTTCAAAGCAAGATAATGAAGGGCCTATGCCAACTTGAGGAAGGTGCTTGATTTGATATTGCCATATGTTCATAACAAACTCCTAACTTATTTTTCACTTCATTCCATGGAAATTATAACTATTTTCTATATTTTTACACCTAGTCTTGTGACCTTTCATCTTCACTTCTTCTCTCTCTCTTCTCCTATGTCTCTATATTTAGGCCTTTTTAGATTTGTAATGGATCCACAATTGGTATGGTGAAGCCCTACTAGTTTTCATACCTAATTTGAATTTTAATAAGGTTTTATAAAGTTTATTAATTCTCTATAATCTCTGAATTGAATGTGTTAAGTTGTTTGTGTGGTTGACAAGTGGTAAAAATGCCCTCCTTGCTTCCATGTCTATTCTTATATGTTTGTGTGAATGAGATCTCTTCTAACATGTTTCATAAAGTGTATTATTTTTTAAGTGTGTCTTGAAGTGTGAGGGGGAATAGTAGTGTCTTGTATTGGACCTTATTCTCACCCACCTATAGATAGTCATAGCAATCTACCTATATGAAAAATACTTATGCTAGAAGGACATAAGGTTGAATTTAGTTTTAGTAGTCTTCTTTCTTAAGTGTAGATGCAAGTGTGTTGTGTGGACTTATCTTGGTGTATCAGCTCATTATCATAGGTTTATTTTATGTCTCTTTCTTCCCTTTTCAACCCTGAATAGTGATTAGCTTAGTGTGGTGTGATCCTAAGAGACAAATCAAGGGAGCTGGGCTTTTTAAACCTAGAGATCTATCTCTTGTAGTGGCTTGTTATGAAGGGATATAGTTCCATATTGTCCTAAAATTGAGAAGGTCTACTTGAATTATCTAGGGTGAAATTTTAGGCTAAATTTTTTTTGGCATGCCTAGTGGGACATGAATTCTATGAAGGTTTTTCAAGGTAAATGTTGGATTTGACAATAAGGAGCTGTAGCGGTCCACTTCTTACAACATTTTGAGACTCCAAATTTTCAATCTTGGTTGTAGACTAGTGCACTCTTTCATGCCTAAGGTAAACACAAGGTCTTTCACCAAATTCATACCTTTTGATTTTCAAGAGATTCTTCCTTATTCTTAAAAATCAAGTAGATTTGAGCACACCCATACCTATCCAAAGAGGTCCTATATTGCTCAAAATCCCATAAGAAATTTCTTGATTCATCCATTCTTTAAAAATCCTAAGGCCACCATGGCAAGGAACCATCCTTTTATTGCCATTAATGGCTATATCCCTCTAAATATTGTTCACTATGATGATATCCCCATATCTTCCCTCAAAAGTGTTCCATCATACACCAATGAGTCTCAATTACATCCATTGAGCATATAAGAAATATAAATTCTACAATATCCATCACATCATACATGAGAACATTACAATCAGGTTGTTGGCTATTTCCTTCAAATTAAAATCTCTTGAATGATATGGAACATTGGCACCTAGATCAATCACAACTTGGGATGAGTTGGGATATGCATTGAGAAGAAGATTTGAGGATACAGGTTAAAAATTGTCACTAATAGAGTAGATAACCACCATTAGAAGAGCACCTCAATAAGTCATTCAAGACTTTAACATGATATTTTAGAGGACATGGGATAGAATCCCAATATTGATAAGACCAACAACTCACCATGCTTTCTTTTATTACCTTGAAGCATTTGATAGTGACATTTCAATGATGATACAATCTATGGGAGGTGACACTTTTCCCAATGCTTATGAGATGGCCATTAGGAAAAAGAATTATTTGATTCATGTAGCGAAGATTGCCTCAAGACCTCCCATGCCCCTATTTCCTGACTTGAAAACTACTATACCTATTGTTTCTCCCATCCCTGCACCTAAAAATAAGTATGTTTCCCCTAGTTAGCCAAATAAACCTAATGAGGTATAAAGGATGAGAGCCATGGAACAAGAGACCCTAGGTCTAAAGAGGATTATCCAAAAAAATAAAATAAGGCCTATCTAAATTCAATACCAATCCAATTAGTCTTATCCTAATTATTAAGACAATAGGCCACCTTTCTAAGGTCATCCTCAAGGTCAAGGACAACTAATTAAATCAAAGGCATATGGTGGTTACAACCCCAATAATTATTTCACTTCAAGGACACTATAATCAACCCTCATTGGATCAATCTTATGATCCATCTTCCTATGTCAATGAGACCTTTAACCAAGACTTCATGGTAAATTTGGGAACTATGCCAACTATGACCCAAGATGAAGTAACAAATGGAGGAGTGACTTATGGGAAGGATGTTCAAGTTGGGTATACATTGGTAAATTGGTATCTAGATGACTCATGTGCAGTCAATCATCAAGGGTAGTCAAGTATGGATACAAGTTTTATAGCTTAAAACACAAGGAATACGAGAAAGGTAGTTGAAGAAGTTTAAGGTGTTGCTAATAATTATCCAATGAATGTTAAAAAAGTATAAGAACAGGTATTTATAATGTCATTCCAAGTACACAAGTGACTCAAAGAGATCAAAATGTTAGGAATGCTTTAATACTTCAAAATTCTCAAGGTGTAGGTAGCATGATTGTTTTTAGTGGGAAAGAAAGAGTTAGTGGTCCTTTCATGAACATTATGGAGAAAATGAAAATGTCTTAAGTGAATGTGTCAATGTGGGATACATTGTCAATACTTGGACAAGAAAACCTACTTTAAGAGGAGTTGTCCAAGCTCAATTTGACATCCAAATAGCCTAGCCAAAGAGGCACCCTTGACAAACACCATAAAGCCAAGTGAAGGATAGTCAATCAAAGTTGAAAAGGTAGACAAACATCCTAAATTATACCTATCCATAATTATTGAAGATTCCTTGGTACATAATTGCTTTTTTGATAGTGGAGCTAGTACTTATGTCATGCCAAAGCAAGTAGCTAAAAATTGAACTTGAATAATGAAACCCATGTCAAAGGATTATTACAATTTGATGGGTAAAATTACCAATACCATTGGAATAATTAGAGGTTTGTAAATCATTCTCCATGCTTGTCCTACCTTTACAATTTCTTAGGATGTTGTAGTGGTAGATGTGCCTCCTCATTTTTCACTTTGTTTATCTAGAGAGTTCACTACTAAAATTGGAGGTTATTTGACTTTAGACTGGTCCTACATAGGTTTCAAGATTAGATATGGTGAAAAGGTGACAATCAATTTTGAACCTATTTCTAGTTTTCATGTTGAACCTTATGTGCCTTTCCCTTCTAACATGAATTGCAATGTGATTTAATAAGATGATCACCCTAATGATCAGTAAAATCTAACTCTCTTTGATGGCATATCTGATTTGTATCTTGATGAGTGGCAAGCTGAGCAAGGTGGATTTGAAAAAACTAGTCTTATAGCTTATATACTTCATGAGGATATTGATGGAATCCTTAAGGTAGATCATGAAAACATCCTAGAACAAGTTACATTAGGCAATTATATTATACATGTGGATGGCGATACAAGTATCCTAGTTATGTTAAAACATGACAATCCAAGTGAGTAGTCCATTATGCCTATAAAAGAAGAAACCAATCTTGAGTATGAACATCATGAAGAGGTATATGACATGTGGTAGAAATACTATGCCATTATCTAAGAATTTAAAGAGGCTAGTAGACATTCAATCCTTCAAGATGAGTGTAGAATTGATGCTAAGGTCAATCATGTTCTCAGTGAACACAAGGAGGAGCTTGATATCTCTATCAATCAAGAAATACCCTTGGTAGAATATGAAATATTTGATGAGCATGAAGAAGAGTTTGAGACCTCTACCAAACAAGGAGAAACTTTGACAGACCAAGTAGTGTTTGGTGAACAAGAAGACAACCTTGAGGGTTCCAAATAATAGACATGTCTTATCTAAAGTGCGTCTAAAGTTAAAGAAGCTTTGATGATCTCTAATGATAATTTTGAAGACTATAAAATGAACATGAAAAAATCTAAACAATATTCCACCTCAAATACATTTCTTGGAGAGTTGGATGGAGTGTTCTTGAGTACTTCAAATGAAAAACTTGCAGTCAACTAGAAGATTCAACCATGGTAAGTCTCTTGAATATCTCCACAAATAAGTATCCATAGACAAGCATACCCCATATGATGAATTATTTTCCTAAATAATTAATGATTTAAGGAACATCGTCTTTGACCTTGGTTGGAGTAATGAGAAAGGTTCTACACCTTAAGTGCCTTGTGGTATTATACATACTAGGATAGGTGTGTTTACTTTCAATTGGTTTGGTTTTCCCTAATTGTTCATGAGAACACAAGTGTGAGTTTATTTCTTGTATTCTTGTTTGTTTATTTTTTGTGTGTGGTGTGTTTTGTGTCTTTTCAGAGGTTTTTTAGTATAAAAAATAGTGTATAGGTGACTCCATATCCCAATGGATAGGAGAAAGCAATTGGTCTTTGGCATAGTAGGCTTACCACCCTTAGGAAATCACCAAAATGTTGACCAAATTTTACCCTAGATCAAATTAGGTCAACCCATATATAGTCAAACTTCCTAGAGGGTCTTGTCAAGTCATAAATTGGTCACATGGTCATGTTTAAGGTAATTTAATGTGTTATGTTGTGGAGCCCATTTCCACATTACAATGTATTTAAAATATTGTACATTAAAATGTATTGTACACTCTTAATGTATTCTCATTGGGACCCCCTTTTTATAGGACTATTGATATGTTGTTTATCTATACTTATATAAGTTGGTAATATAATTGTCATTGATGTCAAAAGGACACTAGGGATGTCATTGATGTCAAAAAGATCAAGCAAGATTGATAGAGAGAAGAGCATGTTTCATAGTTACACCATGCAAAGTTGTCATGCTTTTATAGAGACCATTAATGGATGTTTAAAGTTAAACAGATAGAATATCCATTATGGGTTTTTCATGAAAATCTTGATTATATGGTCTATAGGCTCAAACGAGAAGGAATGAGCTTAGAATTAATTTTATAGCTCTTGGACTAGATAGGATCTCTTAGTAAAACCATAAGGGTTTAGCTATGACATCAATAAGTAAAGTTCTATTTTAATGTTTCATTGGTATAGCCAATAATTGGTAGCTTAAGTTATAACTTAAGCCTTTGTGATCATTACAAAATTGACCCCTCAACTTAGTAATTACAAGGCCGAACAATGATCAAAGGACTTAATATTTCATAAGTATTATACTTTATATTATGTCCTACATTGAACAATGGCCTACACTTCATCATACATAGATGATCCAATGGAGAAAAACAAGGTCAAAGTGTCAAAGGTCCCTCTAAGTGAATGCACTATTACCAAGTGTCATAAACACATGAGTCTATTAGATAGAGAACCAATCCGAGTGAGCATGTCAGAATTAATGTTTGAGCTAAGTTGGAAGATCAATGACTTGTAATTAATCAGACATTGGATATCCAATAGAGTGTGATGAAGTTAAAATGTTAAAAGGAGCTCTGAGTGAGCATGCAAATGATAAGTGTCAAACTCATATAATTTATTAGATAAAAGACTAATGCAAGGATGATAACTATCTTAATAGTAAAAACTAATAACTATATACAAAATTCACATGATTAAGCCAAGTTTCATATCCTTGAGAGTTAGACAAAAGTAAAGATCGAGAATCTTTGAAGATTCAATGACATGTAAAAGCCTGGATGAGAAAGATCAAATGGGGTGAGTAGAATCAAATCAAACAAAGTAATCAATGTTTATTGACATAGTGGCAATTTAAAGACTCGGTATGTTTAATAAGATCAATGGAGAGAAAGTGATCCAAATATATAGGAAGCAACGAGATGAATTCAAAGTGTCGAAGTTTAATGACCAAGTCAAGCTAAAGTTTGGAAGCGTACAAAGATCAGATAGATATAGGGAGCCTATCAAAAGGTGATTAAAGGGATGCCTTTTAAATTTGAGCCAGTTTAATAGGGACCATTGAATCATGGTTCCAAAGGCAAGATCAATGATCAACATTTAAATTTATGTCTATACAAATAGTTAGTTGGAGGAACATGTAGGAGCTTACGTATAATCTCTATATCTCAACACAAATAATGATATTGATTGATCCAATTGATCAAATCTACATTAAAGATCCTATGCACCAAAATTTGAGTGTAATAGATGCTATAGTTAGTAAATAGACTTGCATGCATGGAATTGAGATGTGGGAAACTTAAAGTTCATGTCATAATGAACTAGAGTCTAAAATTGGCATGATGTGTTATAGTCTAAGTGTGAACACATAGAAGATATGGAACCCTAGATCATTTATTTTATATATATGATATCTAGGACAAATTGAAATAAGTCAGAGCTATTAAAATTGTGTCAAACATAAAATAGAGTGACACAAAAGAGTAGAGTGAGAGAAAGATGAAGTGTGTCAAATAGATACACATATAGATATAGAGAGAGAGGAGAAGAAAGGAAAAAATTAAATGTGTAGAGTATGATCAGTTACAGATTAAACCTATAACAAATTAAAAAAATTTAGATTCATGTATGAGTCTGTCTTATAAATTGGAGTTATATCTCCAAAGAAGAGTTTGATAGGTTGGTGCCATCAGATACACTGAGTAGGTGATCAAATTAGGGAGTGGGTGCTTCATTAGAGTTGAAGCTCTTAAATCAAGGGATTGGTGTCTCCTAAGGATTGGTGTCCTTAAACATTATAACCAATGAGGTTTACCCATGAGGTTTTGAACTATGAGGTTGATTAGAATATTAGATTATAGTAGCTATTCTCACTGTGGTTTTTCCCTTTGGGTTTTCCATGTATAAATATGGTGTCATGAGTATTTATGTTTTTATGATATTTATATATTTGATTTGATATGCACATATCTTTTAATCTGCATTGAAAGACATTAAATAACTAGTATTAATTGATATATTGATTCACCCCCCCTCAATATCTAGTTGTGTTCCAATAATTGGTATCAGAGCCTAGGGTTCCTTGAAAGAAGCTTAATCAACTTAGGTAGATCTTGGAATAATGAATAGAATGGCAGGGCAAGAAGGATGTTCATCAAATAAGGCACCTCTCTTTAATGGATCTAACTATGCTTTTTGGAGCATAAGAATGGAAACATATTTATCCTCATTAAGGTTTGATGTATGGATGTCTGTGGTAAATGGATATATATCCCCTAATGCAACTTTTAATAATCAGGTTGCAAAGAAGGCATATAAGAGTAATGCCAAAACAAAGAATGCTATTTTTTATGGATTGTCAAACTCATAGTTTGTCAAATTATGCACTATCAAAATGCACTAGACATTTGAAATAATTTGAAGGGTATCTGTGAAGGAGATGAAAAGGTAAATCATGCCAAGCTACAAACTTACAAAGGCAATTTTGAGAGACTTAATATGAGTGAAGAGGAGAATATTTCAAACTAGCTACTCAGGGTAGATGAAATAGTAAATGCAATCATAGGACTTGGAGAAGAAATGAAAGAGTCAATCATTGTCAAGAAGATTTTAAGATATTTGCCATCAAGATATAATTCTAAAATCTATACAATAGAAGAAGCAAGAGATCTAGATAAACTTACTGTTGATGAGTTGCATGGGACCTTCACAGCCTATGAGATGAGAATGGGAGAGATAGACACCTTCAAGAGAGAAGCTACATTCAAAGTAACCAAGAAAGTAAAGGAAAAAACATCTACATCTAAATTTGAGGAGATTAATGAAGAAGAAGCTAAATTTGTTAGAATACTAAAGAGAGGATCTAGAAAATATAGAGGTAAGTTACCCTTCAAATGATTTAACTATCATAAAGTAGGACATTTTGTTACTAAATTCCCTCATAATAAAAAGGATAACTCTAAAGAAGTAGAGAGTAGCAAAAAGGTGAAACTCTACTATCCTAAGAAGAACATATTTACGAATAAGAAAGGTCTATACATAAAAGAAGATAATGACTCAATAGAATAAAGTGATAGTTCAAATGATGATCATGACTATGCTTTTGTGGTTAAGGTAAATAATCCCTACTCATGATAGTAGAATCAACTTCTATAAATCTAGATCGAAATGAAGTTGAAGACTTAGATGAAGAAGAAGAAGGAGAAGTGTACCTTGAATGTGAACTCATCTGTGCTCTAGATGATATTGACAATCTAAGAAAAGAGAACTCAAAACAAAAGAAGCTTGGACAAAAGGAAATTGAGAAAATGTCTAAAAGTCTTGAGAAATCTGATCATATGGTAATTAGCCTAAAGATATAAGTTAAAGAGGATAAGAGAATAGAAGATGTAGTCAAACTTGAACTACAATTTAAATCTGATGAATGTATGAAGCTAGAGGTAAAAATAGTGGATTTGAGAAAAGAGATTGAAAAACCCAAAGATCAACTAGATAAAAGTTTGAAGTTAATAGGAGTATTAGACATTCTTGATGAACTGCTCAACTCTCAAAATCTCTCAAAAGAAAGATTAGGTCTTGGTTAGGAGAAGGAAAAAATTTCCTCAACTAGTATATCTGCTAACCTATATGAAAAAGTCAAAGCATAAGGAGAATCAAGAAAAAATAAAGAGAAAGCTTGCAATGATATAAATATAGACTCAAACACAACTATTGTGAGGAAAGCAGAACTTGAAAATAATCCTAAAGAAAAGAAGAAGACAAAGGTAGATAATATATATGGATACACTAAAGTGAGAGACTTGAAAAATCCAAATCTTAAAAGAGCTCATCATGTTGCACCAAAAAATGTTATGACCAGGTATTTCTCATCTTTCTATGGTTATTGTTATAGTTGTAATCAGTTTGGTCATAGAGATATTGATTGTAGAGTTATCTCTACAAGGAGAGAAAAAAATTTAAGTAGAAACTCATTCATTCCTTTATTAGATACAAATGTGATGTGCTATAAGTCTAATAATTTTGGTCACATAGCTAAAAATTGTAGAACTAGCTTTGTAATATCAAAATTACATAATGTAAAGAAATGCATGTCTCCTAGTGTGAATATAAGTTCACAAGTATTTGATAAAGAGAAGAAGAGGACATATAAGAAACCCAATGAAATATGGAAAGTGAAAAATCAATCCATGATTTCTCAAACTGCACTCCATGCCAAAAAGAAAAATTTATGGGTGATAGATAGTGGTTTCTCAAAGTGTATGACTGGTGATAGGAGCAAGTTCACCAAATTGAGCAAATTTAAGGAAGGACCTATCATCTTAGGAGACAACACAATAGTAAAGATCAAAGGTAAAAGAACCTTGAACATAGATGGTAAACTACCTACACATGATGTCCTTTATGTTGAAATATTGAAGCATAATCTGCTAAGTGTCAGATAAATGTGTGAAAATGATACAAGGTCACACTTGATGCAAAAGGCTGAAAGTTAAGGAGATATGGAAGAATAGTTGCAGAAGGGAAAATGACTAAAATCAATATCTATAATCTTGTTGAAGTAAATGGAAATAACTACCTAATAATAAAGGTTGATGAGACTTGGTTGTGGTATAGAATAATGGGTCATGTTAACTTTGATAAATTAGTCAAAGTAAGCTCAAATAAGTGTGTCAAATAGATTCCCAAGATAACCAAACTTGAAAACACTACTTACAAGAAATCTCAACCAGGCAAGTAGACAAAGGTTAAATTTCAAACAAAGGAGTATGCAACTACAAATCCTTTACAATTAGTTCATACTAATCTTTGTGGTCCCACTAAGATAAGAGGATCTAAAGGAGAGAGATACTTCATGTTATTTATAGATGATTATTCAAGAATGATATGGGTAACCTTTTTGAAAGATAAGACACAAGCCTTTGAGAGATTTAAGATATTTAAAGCCATGGTTGAAAATTAGATTGGAACAAAAATCAAATGCTTAAGATATGATAAAAGTGGTGAATTCAACTCAAATGAATTCATAGGGTATTGTGAGAAGAATGGGATAAAAAGGCACTACTTTGCAACAAGGACTCCATAGCAAAATGGAGTTGTTGAGATACAAAACAAAACAATCAAGGAAATGGCTAGAACAATGCTAAAAGAGGCCAAGTTACCTGATAGATATCAGAGAGAAGTAGTCCAAACAATAGTATACATCTTGTATAGAGTTTAACTGAGGGTAAATAGTGACAAAACTCCTTATGAGCTATCATATGGAGAGCTTTCCTCTGTTAAGTACTTTAGAGGATTTGGAAGCAAATGTTACATCAAAAGAAAGGAGGACAAATTGGGAAGCTTTAAATCAAGATGTGATGAAAGAATATTTCTTGGTTATTCCACTCAAAACAAAGCCTATGTATGTTAAAATAAGAGGCTACACAAGATGGTGGAGAGCATATATGTCAAGGTTGAAGAAGGCATGAAACATGTTGAACCTAACAAGGAAACCAATAATAAAGAGTCAAACCTGGAAGAAGAATCAATTAGTGAAGAGGTTGAGGAAAATAATGAAAAAGCACATCCAAGATTTGTTCAAAAGGATCATCATAAAGAGCAGATAATTTGCAATAAGAATGAAGGAGTTCAGACAAGGAGAAGAGTTGAAATGAACAAGGAGAAAGGAAGTTTTCCTCTAATGTTTGAAATTGAGCCTAAGCGCTATGTTTAAGCTAGCAAGGATGAGAATTGGCTAAAATCCATGGAAGAAGAACTGAGCCAAATAGATAAGAACAAAACTTGGCCATTAGTACCAAGACCCTTAAACAAGAATGTGATAGGAACAAAATGGGTCTATATAAATAAGCTCAATGAGGATGGAGTTGTTATAAGAAATAAAGCAAGATTGGTATGCAAGGGATATGCACAAGTAGAAGGCATAGACTTTAAGGAAACATTTTCTCCAGTTGCAAGATTGGAAGCTATAATAATGTTTCTAGCATTCTCTATTTACAAGAAGTTCAAAGTCTATCAAATGGATATAAATTCTACTTTATTGAATGGGAACCTAGAAGAAGAAGTTTATATTGAACAACTAGAAGATTTTTAGTTATCAAATGAAGAAGATTATGTTTGAATATTGAAGAAATAAATGTATGGTCTAAAATAGGCACCTAGAGCATGGTATTCAAGATTAGACCAATACCTACAACAACAAGGTTTCAATAAAGGATGTGCAGATAGTAATATGTACTTCAAATCAGAAGGTGAGCATATTTTGATTGTTTTTGTTTATGTAGATGACATCATCTTTGGTGGTAGCAATAAAAAAATGTGCAAAGAATTTACTACACAAATGCAAAGTGAATTTGAGATGTCTATGCTAGGAGAACTTTCATTTTTCCTTAGTTTATAAATAACACAATCTGATGAAGGGATATTCATATCCTAAACCAAGTATGTAAAGAAGATGCTTAACAAATTTGGAATGGAAGATAGCAAACTAGTTAATACTCTCATGATAACTGGATGCAAGTTGAGCAAAGAGGATGAGTCCCTTGATGCAAATTAGACTATGTATATATCAAAGATAGGTAACTTGATATACCTAACTACATCAAGACCATATATCAATCAAGTACTATACATGGTTATTAGATTTTAGGATGCTCCTAAAGAGTCGCATGTCAATGCATTGAAAAGAATATTTAGATACATCAAGAGCACAATTGACTATGGACTATGGTATCCTACAAGTGAATATTTCACTTTGATAGCATATATAGATGATGATTGGGTAGGAAGTGTGGATGATATAAGAAACACTAGTGGTGGTGAAATTTTCCTTGGAAATAAACTTGTTTCATGGTTGAGTAAAAAGTAAGAGTTAGTTACTCTATCTACAATAGAAGCAAATTATGTAGTAGTAGTGGCATGTTGCACTCAAGTACATATCACCTATTTCTATTCTTTTTGATAGTTAAAGTTCAATGAACATATCAAATAATCCAATGATGCATTCTATAACCAAGCACATATCAATTAAGTATCACTTCTTAAGAGAAAGGGTTTTAGATCAAGAGGTCACAATGGAATATGTGCCAACTAAGGACCAGATTGTAGACATATTCACCAAACCTCTTCCCAAAGAATAATTTGAATATTTGTGATATAAGTTAGGAGTGGTGGCTCCTACACCACATCACTAAATTACTAGTGATAGGGCATGAGTCCATAGGGAGTCTCATGGATGCTTTACTAATCCCTGGAAGAAGAGAGATAATTCAACTCGGGTATGGATACTTCTAAAAACTACTAATGAGTTGATGGTTACAGATTCTTGGAAAAAATACTTTATCTAATGAAGGGGGAGAACACTTTAGACAAACAATGAGAAGGAATCCCTTTTCCATTGATGTCAAAGGGGCATAAAAAGGGTAAATGCTCTTTGTAGAAGTTTGGAGAAAAGGTAAAAATGATCTCTGTAAAATTTTGGAAGAGTAGAGAAAGTGTCCAAGATGAGTTTAGGAAAATATGCCACTGTCTAAGGGGGAGTAAGTTTGGTATGAATAACTTTAGTTCATACATATCAAAAGCCATTTCAACCAATTCTAGAAAAGGATCAAATTATTAGAAGATCATAACATTAAGTTTGCATCAAAGCATTTAGTTTGCCATCAATGCCAAAGGGGGTGATTGTTGGCAATATGATTTTCATTGATGTCAAAAGGGACACTATGGATGTCATTGATGTCAAAAATATCAAGCAATATTGATAGAGAAAAGATCATGTTTCACAATTTTACTGTGTAAATTTGTCATGCTTTTATAAATACCATTTATGGATTTTTAAAGTCAAATAGATAGAAGATCCATTATGGGTTTTTCATGAGCATCTTGGTTATATGGTCCACAAGCTCAAAGGAGAAGGAATGAGCTCATAATTGATTAATTTAGCTTTTGGATTGGATAGGGTTTCTCAGTAAAACCCTAAGGGTTTAGTCATGGCATCAACAAGAAAAGTTCTATTTTAATGTTGGCTTGGTATAGCTGAGAATCAATAGCTTAAGTTATAACTTAAGCCTTTATTGTCATTGTGAAGCTATCCCCTCCACCTAACAATTAGTGGCTCAAGTAGTGATCAAAGGACTTAATATTCCCTAAGTCTTAGACTTTATATTTTGTCCTAGCTTGATCAATGAATCACACTTCATCGTATGTAAATGATCCAATAGAGCAAATCAAGGTCAAAGTGTCAAAGGTCCCTATGAGTGAATGCGTTATTTCCAAGTGTCACAAGCACATGAGTCTATTAGATAGAGGACCAATGAGAGTGAGCGTGCCAAAGTTAATGTTCAAGCTAAGTTAGAAGATCAATGGATTGTGCTTAATTAAACATTTGATATCTAATGAAGCATGATGAAGTCAAAATGTCAAAAGGAGATCTGAGTGAGCACATAAGTGACAAGTGTCAAAATCATAGAGTTTTTCAAATAGACGACCAATGCAAGGATGCCAAATGTATTAATAGAAAGAACTGACAGTGATATATATATATATAAGACATGTGCTTAATCCAAGTGCCATATCCTTGAAAGTTAGATAGAAGTAAAGATCAAGCATATTTGAAGATTCAATGACACACAAAAGCTTGGATGAGAAAGATCCAATGGAGCAAGTGGACTCAGATGGAATAAATTAATCAATGTTTATTGACATAGAGACAAGTTAAACACTGAGCAAGTTTGAGAATATCAACATAGCAAAAGTGATCCAAATATATAGGAAGTACTGAGATGAGGTCAAAGTGTTGAAGTTTAATGACCAAGTTAAGCTAAAGTTTGGAAGAATACAAAGATCAGATGAATAGCAAGAGCCTTTCATAATGTGATCAAAAGGATGCATTTGAAGCTAATATAGTTTAATAGAGACCATCAGATCATGGTGCCAAAGGAAAGATCAATGATCAACATTTAAATTCATGTCCAAATAAATGGTTAGTTGGAAGAACATGTAAGAACTTGTGTATAAGCTCTATATCTTGAAACAGATAATGATATTGATTCATCCAACCACTCAAATCTACATTAAAGAGCATGTAAATCAAAACTTGAGTCTAAGAGATGTTATCGATAGTAAATAGACCTAAAATTGTAGTGTGATGCATGGAATCAAGATGCGAGAAACTTATAGTTCATGTAATAATAAACTAAAGTCCAAAATTAGCATGATGTGTTACAGTCCAAGTGTGAACATAGATAAATTAAAGAACATTAGATCATTTGATGTATATATATGCTATCTAAGACAAAGGAAAATAAGCTCAAGCCATTCAAATTGTGTCAAACAAAAAATATAATGACAAAGAGGAGCAAAGTGAGAGAAAGATGAAGTGTGTCAAATAGATACATATATAGACACACACACACACACACACAGAGAGAGAGAGAGAGAGAGAGAGAGAGAGAGAGAGAGAGAGAGAGAGAGAGAGAGAGAGAGAGAGAGAGAGAGAGAGAGAGAGAGAGAGAGAGAGAGGAGCAGAAAGGAAGAAAGGCACAAAGAGAATGTCCAAAGTATGATTAGTTGTAGATTAGATCTATACCAAAGAATAGAGATTTGGATTCATGTATGAATCTAACTTATAAATTGGAGTTGTAGCTCCATAGAAGAGTTTGATAGGTTGGTGCCATTAGATAACCTGAGTGGGTGCTTAAATTAGGGAGTAAGTACTTCCTTAGAGTTGAAGCTCTTAAATCAAGGGATTGGCATCTCTTAAGGATTGGTGTCCTTACAAATTGTAACTAGTGAGGTTTGCCTATGAGCTTTTAAACTATGAGGCTAGATTAGAATAATATATTCTAGCAACTATTCTCACCATGGTTTTTCCTTTTGGGTTTTCCATGTATAAATCTAGTGTCATGAGTATTTATGTGTGTATGATCTTTGCATATTTGATTTGATCTATATATATCTTTTAATATACGTTGAAAGCAGTTAAATAAATAATATTAATTGATATACCAATTCACCCCCTTTCAATATCTAGTTATGTTCCAATAGTATATGTGTGGTGTCATCACCCATGATCAATGGAGAACCATTATGAGTTGACTTGGCCCATGGTTTTGGTACCCATTTTTTTGTAAAACTACTATGCCAGTTACCTATGGATGTATTATATATGGAAATAGGTAATACATCAGATGAAAAGAGTTAGAGAAGGTGAATAGAGTATGTTGATTCAGGTATAAATTGAGGAGATTTTGTTAAGCGTAGATCCAAAAAATATTTGTACATTGTAATTGTGAGAAGACTGATTTGAGAGTGGATTGTACTCTTGTTGGATTGTAATAAGATATGAGCAAGTGTTTCTTGGTGGATGTATCCCACATTGGGTGAACCATGTTAAATCTTATCTTCTTGTTGTGCATTTTAATTTCTATTCTTTATGTATCTCTTTTTCATAGCTCTTATTATTGTGATTCTCTGAAATTATTCTCCATTAATTTCTTATTTATTCCTAACAACTGGTATTAGAGTTTCACATTGTATTTGTTGAAGTCTTGAATTGTAGGAAGGGTTATTAGTTTAAGTGGGAGCTATGGTTGATGATAATAGATCAAAGGTTGAAAAGTTTAATGGGCAAAACTTTGGTCTATAAAAGATGTAAATGGAGGATTACCTCTATTATAAAGACCTCCATGATCCATTGGGAGAAAAAATAAAGTAACTTGTGGGTATGACAGATGAGGCTTGGGAGTTACTTGATAGGAAATCACTTTGGGCCATCCAATTATGCCTTGCATCTTCAGTCACATTTAATATATCATAGGAGAAGACCACAAAAGGTGTCATAAATGCATTAGGTAAGTTATATGATAAACCCTCCATTTCTAATAAAATATTTTTAATGAAAAAGTTATTTAATATGAAGATGTCTAAAAATGGTTCAATTATTGATCAATTGTATGGATTTATTATGGTTGTCAGTATGTTGAACTCTATAAAAAATTGAATTTGATGATGAAGTTAGGGCTCTACTTATTTTGTGTTCCTTACTAAAGAGTTGGAATAGCCTGGTAATAGCTGTGAGCAACTTGGTCTCTAGTAATTCCAAGTTTAAGTTTGAAGATGTCATAGGAGTAATCCTTAATGAGGAAATGTGACTGAAAAACTCTAGGGAAACTTCTAATTTAGGTGATACTTTGGTGGTAGAGAGTATAGGGATAAAAAAGTATAGAGGAAAAATAAAAAGTGGAAAGTCAAATGGTCAAAGAAGGTCAAAATCAAAGAGCGAGATGACATGTTGGCACTGTGAAAAGATTGGGCATGCGAAGAAGGATTGTTGGGATATTTAGAATAAGATTAAAAATTAGGAAGACACCAAGGAAGTGAATGTGGAAACATTTAATGTTTTTTAGGATGCATTAATTCTCTCCATACATAACATTGCTAGGTCTTGGGTTTTAGATTTAGGGGCTTCTTTTCATGATAGACCACATAGGCATTATTTTATTGATTATATCCAAGGGGATTTTGGACATGTTTATATTGGTGTGATAAGCCTTACATTATATTAGGAAAAGGATGTGTTCAAGTTAAGATACAAAATGGGAACACATGGCTACTGAAGAATTTCAAGCATGTGCCTAAGTTAAGATGGAATTTGGTATCTGTAGGGAAGCTAGGTAGTGAAGGTTGTATGGTTACTTTTACACTAGATTATTAGAAGGTAACCAAGGGTGCTCTTATGGTATAAATAGGTAATAAGTTTCGTACATTGTATTTATCAAATAGCGTTGACTATTGTAATCTAGTTGCTATAGATGTAGATGTAACTTTGTGTCATAAAAGGCTTAGTCACATGAGCCAAAAGGGAAAGCAAATTTTAAAGGATAGGTTTCCCAAATTGAAAGGTTTTGATTTATATTTCTATGAGGACTGTGTATATGGAAAATATAAAAGGGTAAATTTTCTCAAGGTTGGACCTATGAGGAAGGAGAATAAGTTGGAGCTAGTTCATTCATATATATGGGGACTAGATCAGGTATCTTCTATCGATGGCTCATATTTTTATGTCATTTTTATTGATGATGCAACTAGGAAAGTTTGGGTGTATGGTATTAGGAAAAAATATGGTATGTTTAATACATTTAAAAGATGGAAAGCCTTGGTTAAGAATGAAACATTTCTCAAGTTAAAATGTCTCAGGTCAGATAATGGTGGGGAATATTGTAGTAATGAATTTTTTGATTATTGTTTTAGGAATGGAATTTGTAGATAGAGGATAGTTCCAAGAACTCCATAGTAGAATGGAGTGTCAAAAATGATGAATATGACTATCATATATTATGTTAGGAGTATGAGGTTGCATGCAGAATTGCCCCTTTAGTTTTGGGTAGAAGTAGTAAATACTACTATATAACTTATCAATAGAGGACCTTCATCTTCTTTGAATGGAGGCATACCTAAGGAAGCTTGGTCTGGTAAGAATGTTGATTATTCATTTCTTAGATTATATTTCTATGAATCTTTAGTTCATATTGATAAATATAATAGGACCAAGTTAGAGGCTAAGTCTAAAAAATGCACCTTTATTGGCTAAGGTGAGGATGAATTTGGTTTTCAAATTTGGAGTCTTAAGGACAAGAAAATATTTTGATCTAGGAATGTGGTCTTTAATGAAAAATTCATGTATAAACAATAGTTATAGGATCAGAGAGAGGATTCCATAAAAGATTACACAGTCTTAGAGGACATTGCAGATGGTAAAGTATTTAAGAAATTAGTTTAGGCACCTACTCCATAGGAATCCCAAACTCCTAAGGTGAGAAGGTCTTCTAGGGTAAGAAAGAAACCTAAACATTTTTCTCCATCTCTTAATTATTTATTACTAAATGAAAATAGAGAGCCAAAGTGATTTGAAGAATTAATGTAGGTAAATGTCAAGAAGAAGTGGGAACAAGAAATGGATGAGAAGCATCAGTCTTTCATGGAAAATAAGATTTGGGATTTGGTAAACCCACATAAAGGTAAGAGAACATTACATAACAAGTGGGTGTATAAAATTAAAGAGGATGATGGAGGAAATAAAAGGTACAAGCCTTGGTTGGTGGTAAATGGGTTTGTATAGAAGAAGGGAATTGATTTCTATGAGATTTTTTCCCTAGTGGTGAAGATGACTTCTATTAGGATTGTTCTTGTGATAGTGGCAGTACAAGACTTAAACTCAGAGTAGATGGATTTGAAGATTGCATTCCTTCATGGTGCTTTGTAGTAGAACTTATGCATGGAGTATCCATAGGGATATGAGGTCATAGGGAAGAAAAACATGGTGTGTAAATTGAAGAAGAGCTTGTATGGCCTAAAACAATCTCCATGATAGTGGTACAAGAAATTTGATAGTTTTACACTAGAGCAGGAATACTTCATGTGTCATTTAGACCACTGCATATATATCAAGAGGTTTGATGATGGTATTTACATTATCCTGTGTCTGTATGTGGATAACATGTTGGTTACAGGTAAGAACATACAAGAAATAAAGGTACTCAAGGAACAACTTAGTAATTTTTTTGCTATGAAGGATTTGGGGGAAACAAAACAAATCCTTGGTATGATAATAACTTAAGATAGGAAGGATTGAAAGATGAATTTATCTTAGGAAGAGTACATTAAAAATGTCTTAGAGAGGTCTAGTATGTAGGATGCTAAACTGGTCAGGATTCCTTTGGTAGGGCATTTCAAGTTATCAAAGGAGTAGTGTACCAAGATAGAGGAGAGAACTTAGATGTCTTTCATACCTTACTCATCAATAGTTGGAATCTTGATGTATGCCTAGCTTACACTAGGCTAAATATTGCCCATATAGTGGGAGTAGTAAGTAGGTACATGAGTGATCTAGGTAGAGAGCATTGGCAAGTAGTGAAGTGGATCCTTCAATTTTTTATACGGACCATGGGGATAGTTTTAAGCTATGATTGATTAGACACCACTTTGCATGGTTATGTAGATTCAGACATGGTTGTATATTTAGACAACATGAGGAGCACAACATGATATGTATTTAATGTAGGTGACACAGTGGTGAGCTAGATTTCATGACTATATACACTTATGGCTTTGTCAACCACAGAGGTTGAGTATGTTGCTATCATAGAGGCAAGCAAAGAGATGATTTGGTTACATTAGTTGTTTAAAGAGTTGGGGCATAAGTAGGAGAAAGGGAAGTTGCATAGTGATAGTTAGAGTGCTCTACAACTAACAAAGAACTATGCTTTCCATTTTAGGATAAAGTATATACAATTGAGGTACCATTTCATTAGGACAACTTTAGAGGAAGAGAATTTGAAGTTAGAGAAGATTCATACCAATTATAATCTTGTAGACATGATGACAAGGGTGGTCACAAGGGAGAAATGGAATTGATGTTCAATTTTGGTTGGTTTTCATAAATGATAGTGAAGGGTTGAGAAACCTGCTCAGAGGAAATCAGTCTCCAAGTAGGAGATTGTTATGTTGTGAAGCATATTTCCACATTACAATGTATTTCAAATATTTTACATTAAAATGTATTGTACACTCTTAATTTATTTTGGACCCCTTTTTTCTATGAGTATAGATATGTGGTTTATCTATACGTGTATATGTGTGGTGTCATCACCCATGATTAATGGGGAACCATTATGGGTTGACTTGTCCCTTGGTTTTGGTACCCATTGTTTTGTAAAACCACTATGTCAGTTACCTATTGATGTATTATAGATGGAAATAGGTAATACATCAGATGAAAAGAGTTAGATAAGGTGAACAATGTGTGTGAATTTAGGTGTAAATTTAGGAGAGTTTATTGAGTCATATATAAACAATATTTTTGAATTGTAATTATGAGAAGATTAATCTGAGAGTGGATTATACTCTTGTTCTGTAATAAGATATGAACAAGTGTTTATTGGTGGATGTAACCCATATTGGGTGAACCATGTTAAATCATATCTTCTTGTTGTGCATTTTAATTTATATTATTTATGTATCTCTTTTTCATATCTCTTGTTAATATGATTCTATGAAATTTTTATACATTATTTATAATAATATGTTTTACACTTTGGTTATTTATGTCATTGTCTTAACATTCCCTTATATCACCTTTTTTGGGGATTTATAATGAAATTGTACATATATTACATGAAAGGACAAATGTTAAAGTGTTTTATAACATCCAATATATTAGTGAAGTATCAGGAGTCATCTATACCTAACATAATGCAAGTTTAACATCCATATAAGGAGATCGCTATAAAATAGGTAGTTAAAGGTAGTTGTACAAACAAGGAAAGTACACTCAGCACATGTGAAGGATCAAAAGTGTCCCTTTAAGTCCCCTTAGTTAAATTTCATGCTTAGGTAGCTTTGATAGGCTCAAAACTAGGATAAACTAGCTTTTATTTCTTATCACTCTCCTAGACAAATCAAAAAGGTCAATTGATCTTCCTTTGGTATGAAAAGGAGGAAGTGAGTTAGAGAAAATGACTTTGGTGGGTGGTATTAATATATATGTACTTCATTTTCATGGAAAGATTTGAAATTTTGGTTTATTATTCTCTATGAACCATTACTAACAAGGTTGATGACTCAAAATTGCTTGCTCATCCCCATGACATCCAATTTTCTTATATGTTTATAGTTGTGTGATGTTACCAAGTGTTGTACATTATCTTGAAAATTATTTCATTTATATCCATGTTGTTTCTAACTTGTTTTACACATATGAGACTAAGAAGATAAGTAAGTTCATCCTTGAGTTTGGAGTGATTAGCTCATAGTCTATTGGATAGGGTTTTATCAATTGCAATGTTGTGTTATCCTATGTGCCATTCCAAGCCAATATTAAAATGTTGTTCTCACTTAATCCATAGCATGAATGGTCCATGTTTCTCATTAAAAGACCTATAAGTTGACTGAGATGAGTTTCTAATGAACTAAGTGAGAATTGATTAGAGTTCTAATATGCATAGTTAGAATTCAATATGATAACCACTTACAAGATAGTGTATGGTGTCTGAGACAAAGTGTCTAAAAACTCTAGAAGTGTTTATATTTAATTTAGGCCTTTAACCAGGTTTAAGTCCATAAAGAAGATCACTATGATAGTAATGAGGTTACTAAACACAGTCAGACCTAGGTTCATGTTCACAAAGTGAAAATTTGCTTATGAGCTCAATTACCTGAATATCTCTACATGAGTTCTTTGATCAGATAATGAATCATCTTTTGGTAATTGTTTATGTGCTTTGTGAAAATCTAACCAATTAATTACTCTAGCTTGAATGGAGATGTCACCTCTCAACATGAAACGAATATTTATAGGGAAAGAGGGGATAATGGTTGGATGATTTAAATTTAATAAACTTTTCATTGTAGACACTTGGTGAAAGCTACAATGATTTCAAGCAAAATGAACCTCTAACTTGCACTGACCTTGGTCTGTTTAGGATAAGAGTATGAAGGCATCATATGAAAACATAAATGAGTTTATTCAAGTGTGATGGTCATAATAAATAAAGGATAAATAGATATTTTATCCTCAAACAAGAAATTCCTACCTACAAGAACCTCATATCTCCTCCTAAAGTAATATCTACACTCTGACTGCAAACCTATGGTTTATGGATGGTGATAGTATAAAAACATGATGTCATAAGTATGAGATGAATAAATATAGGTGTAATATGCACTAAAAATACTTATAATTAAGTATAGGAGATAAACATATTGGTAATACATGAATATACACCTACAAGAAACTTGAGAAGTCTGAGTTATAACTTATAGTTTAGTATAGTCACAGGTTGGCTCATGCTAGTGAAGGATGCATGATTGAATAATGGTAAAAAAACATGAAATGATTGAATATGAATAATTTAATTTTATAAATATTATGTCACTTCATATGTTTTTATTTATAAACACCAACATCTATAGGAATCCCATGATTCCCTAAAATGAACACCTACAGTTTGGTGTAAATTGTAGACTAGTCTAGGCATATGAGGTATGCAATTTGGTTTGATATGAAATGATAAAAGTGAATGCTGATGTTTAAAACATCATAAAATTAATTATATCATTCCATGTGACCTTAATATATAGGATAAATATAGTAAATACTAGGTTTTCAACCTCAATCTATAGTCAACCAAATCCTGCACAACACATAAGACCTAGTGAGCCAGTCTTGAAGAATTGAATATTTGAGGGGTCTATGGATGTGATATAACTCTTAAAATTATTAAAAATAATCCTAATTATTTATTAAATTAATACATGCCTCAATTTTTTTATTAAAATAGGGGACATACCCTATGTTTTGTCTCAAACATAGGGTACTTCACAAGTAGCCCAAACTATAGTTTGGTATGAGAATAATGAAATGGATGAAGGGGATATCATTGAATTATTTTGGGATGTTTTATAGGATTATAATAAAGGTGAAAAAATGTATCATGGGACATATAGTCATAGAAAACCCTCAAAAGGGTCAAACATGCATAGAACATAGTTAGGCATGTTAGGCCTAGAAGTAAGCCTACGCCCTACAAGAACCTAACTTGATCCATATGATAATGAGATATTTATAAATTTTTTGAGGAAATTTAAGAGAAATTTAATGACTATTATGAGCCATTTTTTTGTATATAAAATCACATAGGTGGTCAATTTGGCCTTATTCCTTGATAAACCTACCCAAAATGTGTGAGAGAGCTTAAGAAGCCAAGTTTACATGCTCATATCTATACAAACCTTATGTATGAGACATAAATAACTTAGGGAGAGTTTAATGGTGTTATATACCCCAAATTTGTGAAATTGGTCCAAGGTTGGATGTTATGATTTTATGAACAATCCTTAATAGTTCAAACCTCTTAAAACCCTCTCAAAATCCTAGTTTAGACCTCATGGAGAAAATATGAAGATTAATATATTTAGTAGGGGTGAAAAAACCATGAAATTTTTATAGACATGTCTGAAACTCTACTAGATTCCATGACATATACTTTGGCCATAGTGTCATCTATATGGATAGGGCTAATTCTAAATTTATTACAAGATTTGACTTGTTTTTTAGGTATAGAGGAGGATGGACAAATTCAAAACATTGAGGGAGGTCTTTAGGGAATTTTTTTAGATTCCAAAAGTTAATTAATACCACATTGAACAATGAAAACTCTCTGTGAGACCATTCATTGTAGATAATCAAAGTATAACATAGTGAGGACAATGAGACTACCTAGTGAGGTGGTGATCAAGGTGACTTAGAATATTCTTGAGATCTATTTGATATAACAAAGGAGAAATATTCCTTAAATAGGTGTTCTACATGCTCTTAAATTCATTTATTTGATCAACTATAAGTCACTTTGAGTGACAAGTGTGAGGATAGACCTAGGAGACTAGTGATGAATGACTGCATGCAATGAATGACACATTTTAAGGATGAATGCATCAGTTAGGGAGGCATAGATGAAATTAACTAACATATTATATACCTTCTCATGTCATATCATATGTGGAAATTATCCCTATGGAATTTTTAGACACTCAAGTGAACCCCTCACTATCACGAAGGCAGTTTCAAAGTAAGACAATGAAGGGTCTATGCCAACTTGACGAATGTGCTATGTTTGAGATTAAAATATGTTCATAATAGCCTCATAACTTCTTTTCCAATTTATTACATGGAAATTTTAGCTATTTTCTATAGTTTGACACCTGGTCTTGTGACCTTTCATATTCACTTCTCCTCTCTCTTCTCATATGTCTATATATTTAAGCCTTTTTGTCTTTGTAATTGATCCAAAATTGGTGTGGTGAAGCCCTGATGGTTTTGACACATCATTTGACTTTGAATAAAATTTTATGAAGCTGATTAATTAACTACAATATATTACTTTAATGTTTTAAGTGGTTTGTGTGGTTGACAAGTGATGAAAATGCCCTCCTTGCTTCCATGTCTATTCTTGCATGTTTGTGTGAATGAGATATCTTATAAAAGGTTTCATAAAGTGTATTGTTATTTAAGTATGTCTTGAAGTGTAAGAGGGAATATTAGTGTTTTTTATTAGACCTTATTTTCATCTATCTCTAGATAGGCATAGAAATCTACCTCTATGGTAAATACTTATGCTATAAGGACATAGGGTTGAATTTAGTTTGAGTAGTCTTCTTTATTAAGTGCAAATGCAAGTGTGTTGTGTGGAGTTGTCTTTGTGTATCACCTCATTATCATAGGTTTATATTATGTCTCCTTCTTTCCTTTTCACCTCACAATAGTGATTATCTTAGTATAGTGTGAGCCTAAGAGACAAATCAAGGGAGCTAGCCCTTTCAAACCTAGATATCTATCTCTTGTAGTGGATTTTATATGACGGGAGATAGTTCCATGTTTTCCTAAAATTAAGAAGGTCTACTTGACTTCTATAGGGTGAAATTTTAGGTTATAACAAGTAGATAGACTATAAAGGTGGAAAAACTAAGAGGTTGAAGATCAAATTACAACTATTGAACATCCCTAAGAAGGCTATGAAGAAAATGACTCTCTTGTTGAAGACCATGTCTATTCCATTAATCAATCCAACTTATCATCTCCCCATGAGTTAATTCAAGAAAATTTCATTCCCAATCTCATTCATGAGTCATACATTACACCTTATACTCCTCTAACCCATGAGTTTTTTAATCACCCTTCCACCTCATCCCTTCTTGAAGGCAAACACATCCTATGGTAGATAAGTGAATAAGATCAAGTCAAAGTTACATCTAATAAAGAAGATGACTCAACTATCTATGATGAAGTGTTCACTATAGGGACTCTCCTTGGTGAAGAAAAGAATAAATCCATCTTATTGAGTGAATAAAAATATGATCAATATCATGTTATAGTTGTTCACAAAGAGCTTGATTAAGGCATAGAAGAGGAAGCTTCGAGGAATAACATCATAATGGATGAGTTGGTTGAGATTCAAGAACATTATCAAGAGGTTTAATCCAAAAAGACAATATAATATGAATCTACTATTGAATCCATGAATCAAGATGACATGTGGTAGAAGTTCAATGAGATATGTGAAGAATTTGAAGGCCTTAAAAATCCTACACATCCTTTTGGTCATTTTGAAGACACTCTTGAATTTTTTTTGCCTCTTGATGTTGTGCTTCTAAAGGAAGATCATATTCCACCCAAGCTTGTTCAAGTTGTAGCCAGCTTTGAATTAAAAGATCCTCTAAGTGATCAAGTTGAATAAGTGTTGGTTCCTAAAGAAAAAGAAAAAAAAAGATGATTGGAAACATGTTGAAATTATTTGAGATATTGAAGTCCTTTGAAAGGTTGAAGGTCATGTTCACAAAGAGATTGTTCAAGATGTCTTCATTGAGGACAATGATGAAGATGTGGTTGAATATGCAAAAATATTTGAAGAGATTGATAAGATTATAGCTGATAAGAAATTTGATGCTATTCAAAATGCCATTAATGAAAAATAACCATGATTCGATGAATCATCATTGGTTCAAGTTGTAGCTAAAGAGTATCATGAGAAGATGGTTAAGTCACAAGAGGAATTCACCTTCATAGGTGATGTGTTTTTAGTGAATGTTATTACATTTGAGATCATGTCAAAGAGGTTGGCAAGCATGAAGGAGTAAAGACGTCAAAACCAAAGCTCAAAAGGTAACTTGCTTCATCCACTTCATCTCATTAAGATCTACAAGGAGAAAGTTATCTTCAAGTTAGTTTATATATAGTCTAGTTTTCTTAAATTGTGTTTCCTAAGTGCTTGATAGCATTTGTGTATGTTTTTATTTGTTTGTGTCTTATTATCTTTGTTTTTGTCTACTGTGAACGTAATCAGTTTGTTGTGTCATGTTCAAAATGTATCCAAGTTTTAAACTAAGTGCTAAAGACTCCATTTCCCAATGAACATGTAAGGTTACTAGTCCTATTAGCATTATAGACATGCTACCCTTATGAATCACCACAAATGTTGACCAAATTTGACCCCAAGCCAAATTTGTCACCCCCTATATATTGAAAAATTTCATGTGGTATTGTCATGGTTTTTTCATGTCTTATAAGGTCCCTAGAAGTCTCCATTCAACCTTGTTAACATTGTTTAAGGTTAGTTTGGAAAAGTTAAGGTAAGGTCATATTTTGGTCATATAGTGATCTAGGGTTGTCATGAGGAAATAAGAAATGGTCAAGTTGTGTCATAGGTGATTAGGGGTTAATTAATGTAATTTTATATTTTAAACATCTTATCAAAATCTTTAATGAAGTGTTTAAGGTTTGCTTGTAGTCTTGTTAGTGTTAAATATTCATAAAAAGTGGATTTTTGGCTAACTTTATGTGTCAAAATTCTCCCAAAGTAAAAATCCATACCATACACCTTATAAAAAGCTAAATTAGCTACTCTACTACCACACCTATCAACATATTAGAAAAAGGCCAAACTCTTGGATTTCAATGCCACTTTGAGGAGTTAGAGAATTTATATGGACTTGTGGAAGTCATGTGCAAGTAAAAATAATTTTAGAGTGTCCTTTCATATCTTATAGGTTAGGAAAAATCTTGTAATTAAGTTTGAACTATCAAAGTTACAAAAATATTCTTCTCTCTCCCATCATCCCCTTCATAAACTAGTGAAGGAAGATTTCAATAAGATGGTATAGGCCGTACAGGTAGGATTGGGGGATCAAAATTTGGCCAATGTTTTGGAACCATATTGGATTCCAATTTGTGGCATTGGTTCTCTTATCTTAATTAACAATCGTCAAGAGGCCAAATTGTTTTTTGAGAGCTCAAAACCCACAGGCTAAGTTTAAAGAAATTATAGTGCAAAGTGTGAGATCATAACTACATGAAACAAGTTGGATTGAGTCTTTAGATGCCTATATGTTCCTCACACAAATTCACTCATATCCTTGGCATGTGTGGATGTCATTTTGGTAAAGCAAAGTGGTTCTTGTGAGCAGTTTGTAAGTGACTATCATATTTTATGATATTCTAAGTTCTCCAAGTGTTTTGGTGCATTTGAATAATTATTCATTATCTTCCAATCTATATTAAAAACATTAATGGCTTCCTTATCACTCAAGTATATATAAAAGTCTCAAGAGTGATCACTTTTTCATTCATTTTATGGATTGTGTATGTGTACTTACATAGCAGGGTGTTTTGGGTGTTTGAATATGCATTTCTAGGAGTTTTAGAGTTGTGTCTCTCTAATATAATATTTTGATTCATATAAACTATGGTATTTGAGTCCAAATAATCATGTTTTGTACTTTCCAAGTGCTCTAAACACAATGTTTTCTATTCTCTCACCTGTAGGTCTGCAAATTTAGAGAAACCCAATGTTGTCAATGTGTCTTGAAGGTTTTTTAAGAATGAAATGTTTTAGATATTTCAATAAAATGTCAATGTATCGATGAGGTTTCTAAAGGACTTAAGGTCAATTCCAAGTAAAAAAGCTAGCATACTTAATAAACACCTACAATATTCTATATGTGCTGACTATGAGGGAAGTGAAAACAACAAGGTTTGAAGAGACCTTGAGATGCTATCTAAACTTGTAATCAAATGAGAAAAACCTCCTAATAATGATAGGCCAATACAAGGTGTCATCACCTATTTTAAGAAGGCTAATTCCAAATCACATGCTCAATTTTCCTAATGGTCACCTACATGCATGTGCGAATTTTCCTTGATAGAGGTGTTAATGATATTTGGAGTTTGAAGTTCAAGAAATTGATAGAGGTGTTAATGATATCAACCATAATATGATAGATATATTGGGAAACTCTCAAGAAAAGATCTCACATAGTCAAATCTCAAATACACTCTTATAGCTAGCTAGTTGAGGAAATTAACTTGAGATAATGGAATCGACAAAGTACATGAGTTTTAAGTCTATCAAGATAGTATCAAGGCATAAAAAACATTATGGAGTCATTTGGGAACCCAAAGGATGATAGGAGAAGGCCAAGAAACCTAATACATAGTCAAACCTAAAAGGATAGTCACTTATAGGATTCTGACTATGTAAATAGGGGACACAGGGTTTGAAGATGTTTTGAAAAGGTTTATGGACTTGAGATAAGTAAATGAGATTTTCCATGAGTCCTAACCACTATTAAAATTACCATGGTGTATTTTAAAAATCCTGACTCAAACTCCATGCTCATAAATCTCACTAATCACCTATAGCCTATTAAGAGGTTTTACTTTGGACATCTAATGTGGGTAAGGTTTGGGTACTTTAAGGAATTTAAAGTGTTTGAGGACACCAATAAAAACAAAGAAAAATCCAATGCAAAGGATTGGAGTTCAATTTTTAAGGCTAAGAATCCCATGCATAGTTAGAGCTCTCAAAAGGACCACTTAAAGCCATACATTGTTAAGACTCTACCTTGAGACAATGATGGTAAAGTACAGGGTTTCAAAGAGTCAGGGTTTAAAATAGTTATCAATAACCATTCAAGAGTTTGAAGAGGATTTTAATGCTAAAAATATTCCTAGAACATCAAATCCATTAGACTATTTCCATACAGACCTACATGATTGCTAAGTTGATATGGGCGATTTCAAGCCTTAAAAAGAGTCATAGAGCTTATTGAAGGGAATTGAAATTTTTTTAGGAGATGATTGAGGTTACCAAGTCTTTTAATATCAAGGAGACCTCAACAAATATTGGAAATACCTACATACTTAGCATATTATATACACACAGGTATGTTTCCTCTCATGATAGTTTTGCTTGATTTAAGAAGTCTTTAAGGATCTTAAAGGGGTATAAAATCAAGGTAGTTTTAAACATGATTAAAATAGTGATGTGAAAATTACTCTAAAAATCACCCAAAACTCATCAAAGAGTGAAACATCATGTTAACATAGCCATTTTCAATTTGAGTAGACCTAATGGTATACATAGTTCGTATGGATTGTCAGTCATAAGAGAGGTGGTGAATTAGAGATGAGTTGAGATTTTTAAATCCTAAAGAAATGCTTAAGGACATACATAAAATTTTCATGATGAAATTAGGCTCAATCAATACCTTACATCAACTCTGTTTAGCCTTGGATAGACCAAGTTATATGCATAGGTCTATTTGTGTTAATAGACTTGTTTGAGGAGTCACTCCAAGAATTGCTGGTTATTTGGAGATATATTGAGTATTTAAAACCTTGAGAGGATGTTTGAGAACCTAAACATCACTCTAAGATAACTTCAGACTCTGGCTTAAAAGTGAAACAAACTTGACAACCCTTAACAATCCAAATTGCATAGACAATCAAGCCTTAAAGAGATGATAATCAAGCGAAGTCAGTGGAAAGAAATAAGTTGAGACTTGAATACTAGAGGATATGGTGCAAATAATTAAAAATAATTCCATGATTTATCAGACCTCTGACAGTGAGAGAAATGGAGATACATTCAATTAGGGTCTTTTAGGTAATTTGGTTTGAAAACTCTATGTACTATTCAATGGCATATGCAAGGAGTTTGATGAAGGATTGTGACTAGGTAACCATTGGAATAGGTAAGGGGACATTCCATAGACCTTATGAAGGTCATTAGAGCTCAAAATAACTCAGGAAATGTACCTATAGACCTCATTCTTACTCAAGCCTCATAAAATGCTTGTTTTCAACCCGAGAGGCCAGTTTCTCTTGCTTGGTATGAAACACACATATTGCATGGGACCTTGTGCTCTTAGTAAAATTTATCCACCATGGAAAACTTTAATTTTTTTAATTGGTTGATGGTTCCATGCCCTGATATTTATGAACCATCCTTAAGAAGTTGGAGCACTTTCAGGCCGCCTATGAGAGCCATAAGGACCTAATGAGAGAGAAATACATTTTCATGCCTCTAGATGAAATGAAAAACTTTAAAACCATACAAAAAATGTTCAAGACTCTTATTATCATCATACCATATCATTGAATGGTATGGTACTATATGAAACCATAGAAAATAGGTCTAAAATGACTATTTTTTGTTATTTTTAGGTCCATACAAGTAGTAAGAACTTCAAATTTGGCATGGAGGTTGGGGAGGATGTTTATAAGTTAATCAAATGCTTATTTTTTTTTCACATGTGGGTATTCTGTAGAATAAGTTTTCACTCTCTTGGAAGGGAAACTTAATTGAGGCCTAGCTAGGAGAGAGAAAGGGAAGAAAAAAACATATCCACTCACTCTCAGAGTATGAAATTGAACCTAGAGTTGTAAAGAAATAGAGGGTATTATAATATACCCTTATATTCTTAGGATCATTTGTAATTTGTTCCACACAAGGATTTTTGTATCATTATAGGGATACAAGGAATGATGCCTATTTGAGGCTTTTGGTAGAGAATGACTTGTTGGGGATAGTTTGAAACCAAAAAATGAATTTTTATAGGTCCAATATGGTATGAATATTCCATCTATAAAATTTATACTAAGTAAATCAATTTAAACCAAGTTTTGACACTTGTGTGTAAAATAGGCCTACGGAGATGAGGAGCCCTCTAGACACCTTGTATGAGAAAGAGGCATTGTGTCAAAGGGAACATATTGGGGTCAGATGAGAGGTGTTAATAGAATATAAAAGAGGTAAGATAAACTAATTTTATCACCAATAAGGCCACTTTTCCTTCAACATATCAAGAAGAAGAGAAGTTTTAAGAAGCTAGTCAAGGTATCAAACAAGCTTTTAAACTCCCACGCCACTTTGAGGGTTAGAGCATATTACAAGGAGATACACATGGATCATAAGACCTATTAAGGTAGTTACATAACTCTCATTCTTTTTTTAACTTAAATGCCACTTATCTACTCTCTCTTTCCTACACCCTTCTTCTCTTCTCTCTCACATTGTCTACATATTGAGCCATTTTTGGCTAAGTTTGTATCTTCCACCTAAGTATGAAAAATACTTAATCATTTGAATCATATGATCAATAAATAATGATTTGGTTTACCTTCTCCATGATTTGTTTCAATGTGTTTATTAACTAGTTGATCTTGCTAAGTGATAGATTCTCTTCTTTTATATATTGTATTTGTTTACGTTCATACTCAGTTTTAAACATTTGTTGCAGGTCTCTTGAAGTGTTTTAATGTTTTTATTCATGATTTTTAGTGAGTTTTATTTCAAAAATTTTAAATTCATGACCTTGATTTTAATCCTCCTAACTTTATTTAGCTTCATAAAACTCCATGAGAAATACTAATGCAAGGGCAATTTTGGAGTAGTGTCATGTGCAAGTTATGCTTTTGATTAAAGAGTAATTATAATTGGTTGTTAATGGTTAGGTTAAAATTAGTGCATCACCTTTTTAGGATATATTTAATCTCTCTCTCTCTCTCTCTCTCTCTCTCTCTCTCTCTCTCTCTCTCTCTCTCTCTCTCTCTCTCTCTCTCTCTCTCTCTCTCTCTCTCTCTCTAAATGAGCAAATAGTTTAGGTGATGTGCTTTAATAGACAAACCAAGGGAGATAGACCTTAAATATAGAGTTTTTATTCACTTAGAGGTCACCCACAACCTAGATTCAATCCCATTGTGTTGAGTTGAGAGGGCTTGGATCACCCTCTCATAGGGTGCAATTTTGAGCTATAACAATTATATAGAATTAGACCTAAATATGTTTAGAATATATTTTGAGGTTTTTAAAATTAAATTAAGAATTAAATAAAGCTTTAACACATTTTCTATGGTTTTTAAATATATAAATTCTATAAATAACACCTTTTAAAAATAGATATTAGCAAATACATAAGCCTACAACCATGGAGACATGAAGGAAAAAAGTTTCAAATATGATTGCAACCTATTTTTAGAAAGTATTTCTATGATATATATTTATCTTATTCTAAAAATCATTATTTATAAAAGAATGAAATATATTTGTAGTACTACAACTACTATTAATATCTCACAAATCAATTTGTTGAAATAAATTAAATTGGTCAAGATTGTCAATGATTTTCTCTAAAAAAAAAGTTTTTGAAAAAATAACAAAGTGCATAAATCTCTTCCAAAAATCAAAATAAGTTGAGTTTTTGAATCTAACATTTTTCAATATTTTCACTTTGAATAATAGATATTGTTAATATTCTCCAAATATGTAAAACTTTAATTTTTTATTTGTTAGTTTATTAGCCTAGAATAAGAATCACTTTCAAAATTGATTTGTTATGTTGTTATGAATAATAAATCAGTTGTAAACTAATTTGTTAAGTTTTTAAAATTTGAAAATCAGTTCTAAATTGATTTATTAATTTTTTTCTCTCAAAAAAGTTGTTAGAGAAGTATATACAAAGCTAAGTGTTATTTCAGTACTATTATAAGAGAGAGAAAGAGCCCACTCAACTAAGGAATCAATATTTATGTGTGGTATTTATATGTTTATTTCATATTTTTATGTATTTTAAAGTTTTTCATTTATTCTTTTAATGTAAATTATTATGATATATATTTCACTTACAGTATTATGTTTTAATATGTATGTTCCAATCAAGCTTACCTTTAGCCATTTGAATTTCAAATATTTCTCTATCAAAGCATTTCTATTTCATTAACTTAGATTAATAGTGTGTTTACATTTTCTACAATTTATGTTTTTACAAATAGATTAATTGTGTATTTACTTTAATGAAATTTAAATTTCAAAAAAGTGTTTCATTTACAAGATTTTCAATTTAGAATGTGTGTTTGTTTTTACAAACGATAGATTATATTTTCAATTCAAGTAATTATATTAGATATTTAGAATAAAAAATCCATGACTCCCCTCAAAGAGACAATGTTATTCATTATCCTTTATATCTTATTGTTGATTGCCATTGGATACTGGTCTTGATTTGATATAAAATCAACTTGACTTAGTTGGTTAAATGAAGGGATTGACAACACCCATCATTTTTGGTGATGTTGTTAGAAATTTTCTAGGTGTTATTAAGGTATAAATCATAATTTTATAGTTGATTAAGAAAACTTCTCATAAATTAAATAAATTTATGAATAGATCAAGTGATTCAAAAGAAAGATATATTATTAATAGCCCCCAACAAAATACAATTTAAATATAGGAAATATATTGAATCCACCAAATAAGCTTAAAGTAGATAGACTTAAACTAACAAGAAGAGCCTTTGCATACCCTATTATCGTAGACAAAGATGACAATTCTCTAATGAAGAACATATCCCCATCCATACTACCTAAATTTAAGGGAATGTCAATAGAAGATTTTGATCAATTATTTTTTGAGTTCAAAGTATTATGTCAAGCCTATGACTACAAAATGGATAATTAAAAATTGAAATTATTTAATTTTACAATTAAGGATTCAACTATGAGGTGGTTTAAGGGTTTGCATATAGATTTTAGTCATTTATGAGATCAAATAGAAAATTTATTCTTAGAAAAATATCAGATCTATTTTAAGGTAAGAAATATAAAGGAGTAATTTTTCTATATAAAATTATAGAAGATTATCTGGACCAATTTTTTTGTCTATAAAAGATGTGGATATGAGTTGAATGACGACCATAGTATGATAGTTTTCTTAAAGGGATTAATTGATAATGCTCAAGAGTCCCTGAACCTAATGTAAAAATGACATGTGAATAAAATAAGTCTTTATGAAATTACTAAACTATGTAGGAACTATTCAAGAATAAAGGTTAGTAGTAGGCAACTAAAAATAAGAAAATGAAGCAATGATGGAGGCCAACTCATAGATAAATTATAAAACATTAAAACATACATTTGGCTTAATTAAACACCACACTAGATGAATTTAAAGTAAAATCAAATGTTATTATTGAACCTCTAGGTTTGTATTTCCCAAAATGTAGGTTGGAACATGGACTCCAAGATTGCCCTCTAGATAGGATAGTTATGTGAGGTATTTATGATGAAAATTACCATGACATAAAAAATTATATACTCCTAGTCCTTAATAATCAATTTAAATAGATTACCCAACCAACACAATAACTCAATTACATATAAGGATAAGGGAATTTTTTTCTTTATAATCAAAATATAAACCAATTTGTTCCTAGAGATCTTTCTAATTCATGGATGATGTCATGGGATGGGAAAATAAATCTAAAAACATGGGGACCACCAACTAGATCTCCATAATATTAGACATTAAAACATCCATAGGTGTCATATCCAAATCATCAACCATGGACAAATCAACAATGGGTACCTCAATAAGAATGCAATCTATGAATAATTCAACCTCAACCAGTATTTACACCTACTCTTACTGGCCAACCTCCATAAATTGAACAAGTTAATCTCAATTATTTTCAAAATATATAGCAAACCCTAATAATATACATGTAACCCCTATCTATGTATTCATACAAATATAGCTATGGGAGTTAATGTTATAGATTGTTTTAATGTTCAGTTTTGTTCAGGTGAAACATTAACTAGTTCTCCACTTGCCAACATGGAAATTCCTAAACAAAAAGAAAGTTCAATCCATCCTAGTGATTAATCCAAAGGAAAAGAATAAATTCATGAATTAGAATAGGATTTAATATGCTACATTGAATATCTGATTTGGTCTCTGAAGTCCACTAGTCTGTCTTTAAATTTTACTAGTCTAAGCTCTAGAGTCCCTCGATCTGGCTTTAGAGTCCACCAATCTAGTTTCAAAAATGATCTGTTTGGCTCAAGAGATTCCCATACGTGAGATAAAATATATCAAACCTTCTTAATATAGTTACCAAAATAACTATGAGGACACTCATGATGAAAATTATAATCACACACCACTACAACACACCATTTTTGGTTAGTCACAAAATAATCAAGAATATTTTATCTCATATTTTTGTTGTCCACTAACAAGTGTGACATTAAAAGAAGATTTATTCAAAGATGTAACTACCTTCCACATGTTTAAAACTCATCCTAACCCATTGAAATATATCATGAGTGAAATTAGGTAATTTATTTCAATCCATCCATAGACAAAACAAATTATAGTACAATTATTAGAAAGAATATTTACATAGTAAATATTAGAAAATTATTTTACTAAATATTTTTTCTAGGTATGCTAAGTATGAATTCTAGGTTGCTTATAAAAACAAGGATAACATCATAAAGAAATAATAGATGTAAAAGGAAGCATGGAAGTGTAACTTGTTATTCAAATAGAATCAAAGCCACCTAATAAATAATTTTTAGGTATGCATTTTTGCTTTTCATGTGTGTGTGTGTGTGTGTGTGTGTTTCCTATAAATATGCATTTCATATTTGGAATAATATACCTCCACCATCTTAATATTTTTAAAATCAGTTCCATCAACCACTCATCCAATTGATACAAATCAATCCCATTCATGGTGACTTTTACCACACCATTAATATTATTTTAGTTATGAAAATTTTTCAAATAAATAATATATAATAATTAAATGATAGCTTTTCCATTTCATAAAATCTAGTCACAATCAGGGGCTATAAATAGGACCACACACATATTCAACCATAATAATATAACCAACCTAAGGTAGTTATTAATGTCATAATAAATATTTTATTATTCATAAATAAATTAATCCTAGAGTCATATATATTCATAAGAATTTTTTTTTCATTATTTCTCAATTTTTTTATACATGCTTGAATAAAATAACTTTTGTAAAACATGTGAAATTATGCAAAATGAAAAATTAGATGGAACATTTTAAAATAGCTCATGTTTTTAGACAAATTATTAATATTTACTATAATATTTTAAAACTAACATCTGATGTTTGAGTGAAGTATAAAGGCATTGCTAATCATATTTTTGCACTCTTTTAAGTTGCTAAAACAACTTAGTTATAACATAGTCTTTCTAGCATTTTGCTTTGATTAATAAAATCATAATTAATAGATTTGGAGTATCATGAGAGATGAGATACATGCCATATATATGTACTAAAATCAAGTACTATGTTTATGAAAAATAAATATACTTTAGAGGATTAGTTCAAGCCATCATGTACCAACTTAGACTAGTTTCAGATTCCATCGATTTGGCTCTAGAGTCCACTAGTCTAGCTCCAGAGTTGCAAAAACTAGTTCAAGAGTTTGAGAAATGTTACTTTAAGACTATGAATAATTTAATAAATCAATTAAATCTATTTAAATACTATTGAGACAATTTTTTCTCATGCTTTATACATGGGATGATTTTAGTAAAGTTATCTCATAAAAAGAAGTTTATAAAAACAATCAAATTTCTAGTTGATTTGAGTGTTTTAGAGTAACTATAATAACCGCTTCCTAATTTTTCATCATGTTATTATTTATTGAAATATTAAAAAAATAAAAAATAAAAACTTTCATGTGTTATTGATAGTCATGGTTAGAAAACTTGCTTGTTGGCTGAGCATGTATTGTATAAAAGAGCATTGATTATAAAACAAATAAATGGTTGATAAAAGGTAAAAATTCAAAAAAAAAATTCAAAACTAAAAAATGGATATTTTTCTTAAACACAAAATAAATTTGCACTTGATTCACTTTGCATTATTTACTCTATTTCAACATCAAATAACTTTGATCATATCAATATGAAGGAAGTAAAAAATAATTGGGAGTGTAGCTAAGGTGTTTATTCTATTGTTTAATTTTTAAATATAGTTATAAATTTTTTAATTAAAAATAGGTCCACTTGAATAAATTTTTGAGATGGGAATTAAAATAAATAAATAAAAACATAGGGAAAAAAGAAAAAAGAAAATCTCTCCATGCATGAGGACATATATAAGTCTAAGTGTGGGAGAGAAGAGAAATAAAGAGTTGAAAACTAGTAATTGATAGCTCTTTTCAAATAATTGTATTTCTGATTTAATAGGTTCTTTTCAAACACTTAATAAATATATTAATAAATTAAAAAGTATGTTCATTTGAGATATTTCAATTCATCTTATATTATTTACAATAAGATATGGGATCAATTCATTGATTCTTTGAAATTTGTGCCAATCTTTCCAACTAAAGATATCTTTCAATAAAGCTAAATATTATTGTTAAATGATCATAGAAAAAGTGGATCAAAATAAGGTAGAAATTTATACTACTAAAAATATTATTATAGGCTATCATAATGAAATGAACCTATGAAAATTTAAAAATATGGAAAAACCTTCTTTTAGATTAAAAAAATGATTAATTTCTACCAAGAACATGTCTATAATAAAAGTTTGAGAAAACTAAATCTATGGGGAAAATAATAGCATGCATGAGGACATGTATGAGATTAAGTATGGGGGAATGATGAAGTCATAAAAAGGCTCATTATATTATCAAATAACACTATTTATCTTTCATAGATCATGTTTTAAAAGTAGATTTAGATGTGGTTTTACGAAATTATGATTTATTTAGAATGAAATATATGATATATATTTAGTCTATTCTTTAGAAGTCATTGCAATCTACATTTTTGTTATTTTATAGTAAATTGTAAGAGAAAATATGTCAAATATTGTCTATATAGGTTGAAATGAGTCATAAATATAGCTAACAGTGTTTGAAGTTTTTAAATATCAAATTAGGAACAACCTTCATGTACCTCCAGAGATATTCAGTAGCTTCAGAATCCTATATAAATCGTATCCAATTTTCTTTAGTTTATATTGAGATATATGTAGTGTTTATACATGATTAGATAAGGCATAAAAATACCTTTTTGTCAACCTAAAATAGGTCTTCTATTTTTGTGTTGGTTTGTTTGATGTTTTTGAATGTGAATGTGTAAGGACATAATTGACAAGTTATGAAAAATCAAAAAAATCATCAAAAATATCTCTAACCCTAAATATAATTGCATATTTGGACTCCTCACAAAAGAATAAGTAAGTTAAAAAAAAATAATCTTCATCTAAGTCTATATGCAAAAATTACAATTTTTTTTGTTGGCTTCAGAGTTGCACAATCCTGGCTCTAGAGTCGATTAGACTGGGCTCCGAAGTCCATCAATCTAGCTCCTGAGTTACATAAAATTGGATCTAAATATGCCTAGAATGGATTTTAATGTTTATAAAACTAAAAAAAGTATTTAAAAATTTTTGGGACATATTTTATAATATTTCTATATATAAATTTCATAAATAACACCTTCCAAAAATAGACATTAGCCAATACAAAAACCTACAACCATGGAGACATGAAGGTAAAGAGTTCCAAAGATGATTGCTAACTATTTTTTGAAAGTATTTCTATGAAATATATTTATATTATTTATAAAAATAGGTATTTATTAAAGAATAAAATATGTTTATAGTAATTCAATTACTATGACTATCTCACACATCAAATTATTGGAAGAAATTGAATTGACAAAGATTATGATTGATTCTCTCCAACAAAATCAGAAGTTGTTGAAAAGAGGAAAAATCATATATATTCTCTTCAACAAATTAGAATATTGTATATTTTTAAATATAATATTTTTCACTATTTTTTATTTGACTAATGGAGATTGTAATATTCTCTAAATATTCAAAAAATAAAATTGTTATATTTTAGGTTGTTAGTCTAGAATAAGAATCAATTTCAAAACTGATTTGTTATATTGTTAATAATAAGAAATCAGTTGTAAACTGACTTGTTAAGTTACTAAGATTAGAAAATTAGTTCTAAACTAATTTTTTAAAATTTTACTCTTAAACAAGAAGCTATCATAGAAGTTTTATTTTATATATAACATTCTCATCTATTGTGAGAGTTAGTAATATCAGAGTCAATAATGAGTGAGTAAAAAGTTAGAAAAGAGTCATTTTTAGATTGTAAGAATTTTAAAAATTAACGAAGAGCTAATTGAATCAAATTTATAGAAAGATAAGTGTTATTCCAATCATATTTTAAGGGAGAGCAAGGGTCACTCAACCAAGGAAGTATGATATATATATATATATATATATATATATATATATATATATATATATATATATATATATATATATATTGTTGAGAATTTTAAAGTTTGTCATTTATTCTCATAGGCAAAATATTGTGATATATGTTTCACTTGCAGATTATGTGTTAATATGTTTGTTCCAATCAAGATTATTTTCAGCCATTTGAATTTCAAGTGTTTCAATTTCAAAATATTCATATTTTCTACAATTTATATTTCTATAAATAGATTATATATGTGTTTACTTTAATGTGATTTAAATTTTAGAAAAGTGTGTTTCTTTTACAAGCATTTTAATTTAGCACGTGTTTTTCTTTTATAAGTAATAGATCGGATTTTAAATTCAAATAATTATATTAGATCATTAAAATAAATGATCCAAAACTCCCTCCAAAAGAAAAATACTAGTCATTATTAGTTATAACTTATTACTGATTGTCATTAGCCACCATCCCTAGTTTGATATGACATAAACTTGAATCAGTTGACTAAATGAAAGAAATGATGACACCCATCATGGAGAGGGGAAAAACTCAAGTCTATATAAACATTAGATATAAAATGTTTTTTCTTAGTAAGAAAGAAGTTGAATTAAGTGATTATTGGGTGTTACTAACTAAAACATCCCATTGAGAACTTTCCACAAGACTCTAAATGCTCAATTTGGTATTTTATTATGAAAAGTGTGTGCACGTGAAGTTATTTGTGTATTTCCCATTTTTTTGATCAATATATGAATTATGGTTGAATGAATTATCAGATCATGCCATGATATGTGATTCTTGTGACTATATATAATAGGATTCAAAGTCATCCTCATGATTTTTGTACTTTTATTAACCTCATGGATTTATAAAATCATTTTTTGAATATCATGTGTCCCCTTATGCAAACTCTTGTCCTCATTGTGATTATGATCTTTGTGTGAATGTTAAGACTATGAAATCTATTTCTTCCATAGACTCAAATGATCCTAGGGAAATTTGTGAGTTCTTTAAACTCAATTGAATTTTATTGAGGTTATGATTTTGTGAATCAGTATGATCTGTGGGGTGTTCTTAAGGCAAACACATTGTGATTTGTCAATGATTTTCAATGTTAAAATATTGTTTGGTCCCATGTAATAATTTAAATAATATTGTGGACCTATTGGAATATCAAATACAACTTAATAAATTATCATGGCCACACTTGAGACCCATTATCTTTATGATCTCTATCAATATCCCATCAGGTTGATGATTTTTATTAGGGTCTATAGTAAAGACTTGGCCATTATCACTTAACACTTAAATATTTAATCTTGGCTTATCATGAACACATATAAATAAGTGTGTGAGGGGTCTTAGTGGAATATGGATACTTGAGGGTAGACCCATTAGAATTGGTATTTGTGTGGGTTTTGTGAACATTGTAACTTACATTGCAAAAGGAATATGTGTGGCCTCTTTAAAAATAACTTATACTTGTGACATATAAATGTGACCATGTGACCCCGAATGTGATCTATGTGATCTTAGAAACTAATTGAATTAAAAATTAATTTCATGATGATTTAACCTAAGGACTATAATTAATATGATAAAACTTCCCTTAGAGTCTTTATTAAAAACCAACTAAATTACATACCTATTTTTAGTGATGTAAGAATTCCCATATGCCCTGTATGCTCATGTATTAAAGACATGAGGTATTTAAAATGTAATATTTTTATCACATGTATGGACTAATTTGAAAACCATTATTTTAGCCACTAAGATTTATGATTATGGTGTTCCCTTCTAGAACACCAAATATCTCGTATGCTTGTCATGATTTTTCTTCCATTTCTAGTTTCTAGTTAGCTTTAGATCTATCTTTATTTTCTAATTTGTTCTCACTCTCATATCTTTTATGGTATCAATCCCACCATATTATTTCTACCTCCACCAAATGGCTCTCTTCTTTCTCCTTTTACCTAATGTTTGGGCATAATTTGTCTACCTTCACTAAATGGTTATTTTTTTCATTTTACATATTCTTGTGAGACTAAACCCACATTAAGTTATGACCTCCTATATTAATATAATACATATTGCATATTATGTTATTTTTGTCTTAAAACCTCTATTGTTTAACCATCTCCTTCTAAATCCTTCTTAGCTTTGTTTATTCACTATCGAATAAACTATTAGATTCTTCCTTTTGTTGCTCTACTCTATTTTGAAATTATCTTTCCTCATATATGTCATATCTCCTATAATTTCATCTATGATACCACCATTTTTATCGTGGCTCATTTATTCATAATAATATTAAAATGATCTTTTTCTTCTCTTAATTCTTTATGTTTTCTAGATGCACAAATTACCTACTCTTCCAAAATTTCTTGTTTGAGTGAAAAAGTTTATAATTCTAACTTCACCCTATTCATTTTGGAATACCTATTTGAGTGCATTTTTTCTCTCCAAATCTACACTTAAACATTAACTATAGTTACAAATTACTTTAAAAATATAAGTCTTAATAGTCCCCATAGGTGCTTCCTCCATATTCACATTATAAGCTTGATTTCCACCAAGATTGGGCTCCTTAAATCCTCTTCGACTCTTTATTATCCTCATAATAGTTCTCAAATTACCTTGTGACAAATCCTATTCCTATTATTTCTTTGAAATCATAAATATGACATATGGAAATGAACTTTCACTCCTTTTGCCTTGGTGAACAAAGGGAAATCCTTGAATCATAATAGTCTCTTCTCCTATAACTATGTGGTATTCTCCCACATGTGTCACATTATTGGCATCCTTAAATAGTATTATTAGAACCATTTACACCACTCCATCTCCTTCTTTGATAGACCTACATAAAAATCAGCCCAATCTAGGGAATCAACAGCTCCCATAAACAAATTTTCTAGCTCTTTTTCATGCCTCAAAAACACGTTGTCTAAATTTTATTTATTTATTAAATTATTCCCATAGATTTAAATCATGTGATGGAATTCCAAAGGTCTATTCTCAAAAACCTCCATGGTTATTTTCTCCTCATTTTTCATTTTATTCTCTTCAACTTCATATGCATGGTCTCCAACCACACAATCTTCATGTGCATCAATGTGCACTTTAGCCAACTCCATTATTTCCTTCATGTGAACCTAAATATCTTCTTTAATTTCCTTATCCTTCCTTATATGAAAAATAGAAACAAAAAATTCCTTAATCATATCCTTCAAGGATAACACATCCTCTTATCTCTTATGGGATACTAAAAACTCTTTCCCATGATCCAATAATGGGTCTTCTTCTAATGAAAAAATTATCACCTCCACGTTCTATTCCATGAAAATTTCTTACCATATGTTTTTCTCACATATTTCTCTCTATTTTTTGTTCTTAAAAAATGCACCAAAAAGAACCTACTTTTTATTAATAATAAAAAACACACACATACCCTAAAATAATACAATTTTATAAATAATAGCAACCCCCATACCAAAATTAGGTGTGTACATAATGCCCCACTTGAGGTGTATTTTTGTGTGTGTGTGTATGTGCATATAAAATTAAAATAAGCAGAGGGTGGATAAAAAAAGATACTCCTAAATTAGTTACCCAATGCACCTATGAAACAAATAAAGGATTTTCACATATGGATAAGTGTCTAATCAATCAATATTTTTATGAAATAAAATATATATAAAATTAAAATATTGTACTTAATATTATTTTGGGTGTGTAAGTGACCCTTGTATGAGTCCCTAACATCTTGGAGATTGTGAAAAATCCCTTATATAATCTTTTACCTTTAAATGTGTGTAAGGTCTTGTAAATGTATCTTTTCAATTTTTACATGTGAACTGGTCAAGTTTGAATAATAATAAATGCTAAAAAATATTAATTACTAAAGTCAATGAAATAGTCTAATAATATCTACGTGTGATAATAGTCATGTCATGGATTTAAATTAATCAAACCTTATCATAAATATAAGTCATGTATCCATTTCAAATTAAAGTGAGGCACACAGTCTATGTTTGGCATTCAATGATTTATGTGCATTTGAGTACACCCATGTATCAACCTTGAGTGCATTGGTTACTTTCACAACTCTATGTAATTATGTGTGTATGACATTTCATAATGTTCACCCTATGAAATTATAAGGAACATTCTATAAAATCATGCAAAACATTACATTTCCATGTAGATCCAACCATCATGCACATTCTATATAGAACTTAGATCCATGCCATAAAGAGACAAGGATAATAATGTGTACTTCACCTAAAATGCATAGAGTGTATGAGACTAAAAGGCTTATCTAATGGGGAGTTGAGAATTAGTGCCCATTTTCAATAGGTAATTCCCTATGGCAAAATGTCAATATTTAGTCTCAACTTCTTCCATCAAGGCTCTGTGCAACACATCTTTCTATGTAACACTTTCTAGGTGCATCACCCCTATGTGACATCAAAAATTTACATAATGAACACCATAAAAACTTGTTTACAATGCTAAAATATATGTAAAACCATTTGAAACTCCCACATTTTTTACATGAATGAATACTTTTCAACACACTGTGCATTTGGAGGCTAGAGATGTAATCGTTAGAAGATGAAGAGTCACATGTGGAAGGCCAAACAATTCAACCTCTGTAATGTATTCTCGGCCTTCATGGCATGTAATCTATTTATACATATTTATAACTTTAGCTATATAGATAGTATAAAATTATATAGTCATATACATTTCTCAAGAGTATGTCATGTATAGAATACACTAATAAATAAGTACACTTATTATTCTAGTTCTATTTTTTTTCTATATTCTTGGTGTATTCAATATAGTTTCCATACATGCACATAACATCATCTATATCCTCATATAGAGTGGTGATCCCCAAACCACTTTGAATCCAGATCATGCAATCCCAAATATCATGTATAATCATGTTTTTACTAATATCAATAACAATCCAAGTACCAAGATGAATAAATATGGAACACAACTTTCCCTATGTAGGTTTTGGAGTAAAAAACAAGGATAATCATATATTGTGAAAATAAAAACAATATGTCACATTGATGGTGAAATAACATATAAATGTTAGGAATCATTTGTAATATTTGAGATAAATATGATAACATTGTAAATATCAATCTCAAACCATAATAAACATTGACATATAACTTTAGGAATGCTCACATCACCTATAAAATATTAGGTAGCTAGTTATGTGGTAAAAAAATAGGAAATTATAAAGTAACTCGAAAATGTAATCATTTTTTCACATTTTATATAAAGTAAAAGTGAAATTGAAATTAAAAAATTACATTTGTTTTTTCCTTTTACCTTTTTTAAACATATCTCTGAGAGAAGATATTAGGTATGAATCAAGATATTTTTTACCACAAAAATAGGTTGAGTTGTATTTTCCACTACCATAGTTGATTACATCTGATTTAGGGCCCAAGAGGAGACCTAGTGGAGAAGGTGCAACATTCTAAATAATTATGAAATCAAAAAAGATAATAATAACCAATATATAATTATAATATCAAAGTTTTATTATGATAAGTTCTAAATAGTATCTGTGAGATTAGATTCTAGTGTTTGTGTTCTCCCTAACTTCAATCTTGTCTACATATATGTAACTAGAGAAAAAGAATGGAAGTGTACATTAATATATGATGGAGGGAGATGAAGTGTCAGATGAATGGTTACAAGATTTGGTGACAAACTCTTAATAATCGATGAATGTTTTGACATCACTATGTTTCATTAATGACAAACTAAGCTCTATAGTACTTACACCATAAGAGTTATACAGTAATATAGAAGTGGAATTTAATTTTACAAATATAGTATTATGTGTGTAACCTAATGAATATGTTGTTGATATTAGCATGAGGCTATATGTGCAATAATGGTAAATTTTTATAAGATATATGGACCAAGATCCTTCCAGCTTAGTCTCCCTTTCTTGAAGATAAATGCTCCCTATAGTGTGTAGTTATGGTAAGATATGTGAAAAAATGGGTAACTTTCACTTATATAAACCATTTTCCCTAGGAAGGCACTTTCCCTATTTTGATGATATGAAAGAGAGGAGTATTTTGTTGATGCGTTTATTTTACCCCAACATTAAGGACTTAATTTGATTCTACTGGGATATTATAATTTGGATTGGTATTTATCTACTCAAGAGTATATATAGTATTTGAAGTTTCCAACAAGGGTGTAAATTAATAGTACAATAATTATGCATTAAACAATGGATTTAAGTGAAGGTAATATGGAAGATTAAATTTGTAATCATTTTATCCTACTTTCTGGGTAATGGTATAGGGCATGTATTAAAGTGGATGAAGCTTGTGGTAAGGTCTTATTAGTATTTATTTTTATAGGTGTAGTCACATTATCATAGTGCTACTTATATTTCACATTATCCTATTAAAAAATTATTTTCACTTGTTATTAAATGTGTTGAATGTGCTCAATGAATTGAGAAAAATCAACTTCATTTTGAGATGGAGTTACCACTATCAATGGGTACTAAAGGTTAGAAATCAAAGTAGACTTGAAAAGGGTTATGTGTGGTAGAGTTGTGTATATATCTATTAAATGCAATGAATGACTTAATCCCAAGTACATTGGTTATTTTAATTGCACACTCTTATAAGGTGCACTATCATCCGATTTACCACTTGTTTGTCCAATAGTCTATGGAAGAAAGGTGGTCAATTTGTTTAACTTTGTATCTAGAATAGACCAAATCACTTTCTATAAATTAATCAAGAACATTGTATCCCTATATAATAAGTTAGCTTTTAGGATTCCAAAGTGGATCTGCACATGCTAAAATTACTATTGAGTTTTTTTTAGTGTTTATATTTATTTATTACAGTGTATGAAAATTTACATATTTGAGAATTTATAAAATACCACATAAAAATAAATATTACCATGTTTGGTAGTAGGTTATACTGAGATAAAATCCATGGAAATGGATTCACATGGTCTTGTTTGAACCAAAAGAGGTGTTTACAAAAATTTATTTTTTCTAACTAACTTGGAAATTACACATGTAGTATAAAAATTGATATATTTGGATACATCATACCTGAGATGTGGCCAAAATAAGTACTTATGTAACACCACAAGAGTATTTTAAACTCTAAATGTCCTAAAATTTTGATATAATTAGGCTCCCATATTATTTTATGGCTCTCTTTCTCATGAGTAATGTGCAAGTGCCTAAGGTGATATAGGATTCCATCCTATAAATATAAATCTAGAACTAAATTACCATAAAGCAACCTTTGATATATATTCACAAAATCTATGTCAAATAGATATAGTTATAACCATGCACTAACTTCATTTTAATATGCATCAATTAAAAAAAGGAGAGTTTGATCCATCTGATGGCTTAGATAATCTATGATTGGATTGACACTTCCCTAGATTATGTTTGATGTTCAATTGGAACTACTAAAGATAAGAAGACCATTTATGATACTACTATTTCTAAAACTTGTTATGAGTCTACAATAACTAAAGGGATTACATGATTTAATAATACAATAAACTTTGTGATCATAAGTTGAGTAGTTTCTTATTAGTTCTGTGAATGTTTCACTATGGTAAGAAAATAGGTGACCATATTGACTTAGGACTGCTCTAAGTGCAAAGTCAAAGGTGCCTATATCAAGCTCAAATATCTACTAAACATATGGTAATATAAGTAATGTTGTGTGGCTTCCTAGATGAAATTTTATTTAGAACCACCTTTGGTAACTTGGTTCATATCCCAAGGGACATGAGGAAAACCAAAATCAGATATCTTGTAGAAACTTCCTAATCCCAAAGAAATAGTGAAGCTCTATGAGATTGTTTAATTATGACTATTCTTGAATGAGTTGAATATATGGAGTGTCCCCATGTACTACTTGTTAATCTAAAATGTAAATATAATATATCTCTTTCATAGAAAATGTACATTTCTCCATGTTTTCATATAACTTATATTTATGCAATAATTCAAGCATTTGTTATATATGGCATAGAATTTCATCCCATGTTTTGAAAGTTTAGGATGTCATCAAGGTAGAATATGAAAAATTAAGTATTGAATGGCCTAAAAATTTAATTTATCATCCACATGAATATATTTAGTGTGTTGGTCAAACCAAATGACATGACTAACCATCAAACAAACCTTCATTATCCTTGAATAATATCTTCCATACATTTATAGATTCAACATAAATATGATAATACAAGGAATTACAATTTATTTTAGCTAAGTATTTTACACCATGGATTGAATCCTTGGAAGAGGGTAGTAGTTATTCATTGTTATCTTTTTGAGAGCTCTATAATCAATAAACAATCTCCATGTGTCATGTTTATTTGGAATAAGCATAATTGGTTGCTACAAGGCAATGAATTGGGATTGATATGTAATTTATCAGTGAATTTAGGGATATGTTTCTTGATTTATTCATTCTCCATAAATTATCTATGGTGTGAATAAGTACTATTTAGAGGTAATATAGGGATCGAATCAATAGTTCACTTCACTTCATAGTGTGTAGGCACTTCCTTTATTGAGTGAAAGATATCAATGTATTATTCTAACTTGTGGTTCAAATATGAGGTATTTACTATTAATAATAGAGAAACCTTGATATATATTGGCATTATAAGTATGTTCTTATGTTTAGATCTTACCATAAAAAGCATGAAATTTTTACTAAACATGACTCGCTTCTTACACTACTTGGTGGTAATGAGTGATATCTTAAGGAATACTTTCGATATGCAGTATATTTTAACACCAACATCTATGACAACATTTATCTAATTTTCGTCATATACTGCATATTGATTGTAAAGATATGGTTGATCACGTAAAAAATCACATACCTATAATGACAGAATGTCACCAAATATAATATCTTAAAAAAGATTGAGTATGGTTTTGGGTGAGGCATCAGTGAAAAGTTTAATCTAAGAACTAGTTTAGGAGAAATTATGTTCTTCTAAAATACATTTTCAATGATGAAGTGTATTGGTTAAATAGTGATCCACATTTGAGAATGGAACAATATTTAAGCTTCTTTAGTTTCTTCAATGGTAGTGATATGTTAGTGGTACCCATCATGGCATTAGGTTTAGATTAAATGATCTACTTACCTTTCTCCAATGATGTATTATTTGTACCTATCTTCTAATTGTAAATATAGGGTATCCTACCATGAGAATTTTCATTGGAATGACTACTAGAGTTATTCTCTAAAAACCACTTGTATGTCTTAGACTACTTATTTTGGTCATTTAACAATCGATACTTCTTATATGGAGGGTTCTTAGATTTATTCCTTAATTTTTAATTATTCTTAAAAGACTTACATTTCTACTTGGTCTAAAACTTAGAATCTTCTGTCTTAGTCTTGGCCTTGGCCTTTGCTTCAAACTTGTTAGAAAATATGTTGGCTTATTTGATTGAATATATCTATAATAAATCCATATATGATTGGATATGTAGTGTTAAGCTTAGCCTGCACTTTAAAAAAAAGGTTTTGTTTTGAATATTTAATCCTAAGTTTAAACACCAATGTATGAAAGGTATCTATGTATTATCTCACAAATTATTCTTTGTCTTGGCACAATTGAGATAACTTGATGTGTCAATCATTATAGTTATCAACAAGGTAATTATTTTCTTTGAGTGCTTCTATGAAACCATTCCATGTGTCTATAAATGTGTCTAAGTTAATTTCATCTTCATGATTTTCATGTGAAATGTAGTAGTTTTCCCACCATTTATTTACTGATAAATAAAATTTCAAAAGAGTGAGTGTAATATTTTATCAATTATATAATTGATAAAATGTGTAGTAATATGAATATATTATGTCAAGCCATTTATCTAGTGCACCTATATCTATTTTTTATCTCAAATAAGGGATGTCTAGATTGACTTGTACATTGTATGACATTTAACCACTAAATGATTGATGAGAGTGAGAGGTTTTATAAGGAGTATGTTTCATCAAAATTATCAAGATGATCAATGCTACTTACTAATTCATAGGCATGACATTCTTCCTAATATTCTTGTTGAATTACAATGCATTATTTATCATCTTTTAGAAAAAAATTAAAGTTGGCATCATCTAAGAATTGTCTCCCATTCAAATACATGAAGAAAGATATGATGAAGGGTCACAATTTTTTATTCCTAACTTCCTATAATCATACCTCATATGAGAGGACATACAAAAAGAGACAAATTTTAAATAAACCATGATACCACTCTAAAAGATATGAAGTGTGTATGCTTTGATAACACTAATATAGGGCCCAGGAGGAGAATTGGTGGACAATCTACTTAAACATATTAGAGGTTTATGAATGAAATAAAAATTGTGAATGACAAAGGATATGAAGCTGCAAAGCATTAAAGAACAAGGAAGGAAAAAAATACAATGACAAATAATATAGAACTAAAATAGAAAAGTTTTATTATGCTATGTTTCACATAATATTTGAGATATCAAATGTTTGGTGTTTATATACTCCCTGAACTCATTCTTGTCTATGTATATCTAATCAAATAAAAATAATGGAAGCATTAGTTGAATCATTACAATATTTGGTGACTAATTCATAACTAATGAATGTGGTGATGTCATTGATTGTCATTACTGATGAAATGAGGTCAACATTACTGACACTATAAGATTTGTGTAGTAACATATAAGTGGAATTTGATCTTAAAATTATACACATAAGTGTGTAACCTAATGATGATAGTTATTGTATTAGTGCAAGTATAGATGTGTAATAGTGGTAAATTATGGTAAGATATATGGACCCAGACACTCTTGGTTTGACATCCACAGTCTTATAAATAAATTATATATTTCTAGGAAAAATACTATAGTTATATGAATAAAATAATTTTAATAATTATAAAAATAAAATAAACATGCTATTGCATTCATAAAAAAAGAAAATTTATTGATTTTTTTTTGGTTTAATGTCATGCAAGCTCTCATACATGTGGGATTCCCATCATCAAAGAGAATTATTGACCATACATGCATTTAAGCTATAAGAGGAAGCTTAGGATAATTTAGATGTAATTTTACCAAGCCATGTTGCATGCTTACCCATAATGTGATGTGACTCAACAATTCTCACTTATTTAACAGAGTGGTGGAACAATAATCCATCTATCTTCTATATATAAAGGGAAATACAATTGATCTATTAGTAAATCCTATCTCAAAGAAGATAAATACTAATTACACTTATGATTATTGATACATTAGATATTATGGGTCATGACTAATATGGATCCACTAAACCTAACTAAAGGATCTCTTACCACAATAACATCACTAGAGAGGGTTTTAAAGCCTCTGGTCAAGAAACACTATGCAATAACCCTAGTTAATTCCTATGTTTTCATATTCACAAAGTAAATGACAAGTAAATTTAAAATATTATCTAGTGCTCACCAAATCTTGTGGCCCAAAGTGGGGGTAATAAACATAAAAAATTAAACATGCATAAAAGATATATGCTCACATTAATGTATAGGAAATACTAACGTATGGGAGATAAGTACAAATTATAATATATATACTCTTACAAAGGAAGAAAAAAATTAAGAATACTTACCTTTGATGATGAACCTATCGAGCCTCAATATCTCCCTTTTCCAAAGTAATACACAAGAGTTTATTGTGGTATGGAAGAATAATAGGGATAAGTCAGCTCTAGGCTACACAAATTCTCTATACATTTAAAAGAATAAGATTCATATCTTCAAATAAAGTAGTGTATCTATTGTCACTTATATTTTTAATCTTTTAGGAAATACAAATGTATTTTCATCAAAGTGGCACATTGGAATCACCTCTAGGCTTGTGGGTAGCCTAAGGAATGAGGTAAGTCTCTAGATAGGGATAGATCCCTTGATGTACCACTTTGGATTGTAACTAATACTAAATTGGGGAGTGAAACAGGAGAGAGAAAACTGAAAATAAACTACTCTAAGGGAGGTGATACACCAAATTCACTAATGCAATCCAAACATATGCATATTAAACTTGAAATCAAATGACAAACTAAACATATACTTCTCCAATCTTCATCTTCTCACATCAATACTACATTGTGAGGTTATGGATGAATGTGAAAATCTAGGAGGACTAGATAAGAGGCCTATGATGGCACTACTAAATAGAATAAATCACTTAAACCATGAACATCTCTTGGAACACTTCACATTCCCTATAAAAAGAGACTGTAAATAGGTGAAAGAATGGAACAACATGCTAATGAATCCATAGTTTTCACTAAGCAAGAATCATCATTTGATTGAACACACTAAGAATAGTCATAGAGGAGGTAACAATTAGTGGTCTTATTAATCAAAAGGAATACATTTGAGTATGGATTCACCATACTCAGGTGGAGCATCCAATACAATGCCAAAATTGCTACTTCTTATATAACTTACGAGAGAGAGAAGAAGACATAAGGCCAAGGGTCACAAGGAAACTTGTCAAGCTGATCATAGGAGTTACTTGTGCATGTTGAGAGGTTATGGGATGAAGCATACAAGGTCAAGAGCTACAAGTGTCAATCCAAGTCACAAACTCCATGAAAAGTGGCAAGAAAATGCCTCAGCTAGCTTAGAAAAATGCCCTCATGATTAGAGATAATTGAACATCATATGACTAATAATGAGAAGTAAAAATTATTTGAATGAAGTGCAAGGACATCATAAATGACTCTCCATGCATTATTTTTAGGCTTGGTCCTCTGAAAACCTCTGAAAGTGGGCCATCATCATCTACTATCCATAAAACACTCCTTTCATATACCCTACACACTTGGCTTCAAAAAAGATATCAATTAATCATGAAAATACATAAAATGAATTAAACAATAGAGATACCTTAAATTTAGCTCACTTGAAATTTTCTATCTTCTTCACTTGCTTGTCTAATAGGCCAGTTTTGATTGGCTGAGTTGGAACACCTAGTTCAGACACTTATGAATTTTTTAAAGGAATGAGAGTGATATTTTGAGTTATATTAAGTCTTAATATTTCCATCCATATTATTTTCATCTCTTGAAACCTCTTACAACTTACAAAACACTCAAAATAGTTAGAAAAACCTTGTTTTTCCCCATCCATACAAGTCCATACAACTATTTAGTATGTGAGGGAGCCTGAGTGAGTCCTCTATAAGTTAAAATAGATATCATGGTCAAAATGGTCCAATATATTTCATATCCAACTCCATTTTCCAAATTGGGTCACTAACAAGAGTTTTCAAGGGTTTTAGACATGTTTTTGGTCTTAAGCATTCTTCTTAAAGTTTAAATATTAAAATTTAAAAATAATGGAAAAAATTACTTGATATGGATCTCTTATAACTCTAAACTTATTATATTCCCATACAAATCCTTCAAGGATATCTAAGCATTTCAACCTGACCTATCGAGCTTGTTCTTGCTTCTCCTACATGCTAGTGTTCGTCTTCAGCCAAAAATGGCTTCCTTGATGTTTTATTTAAACTATGAGAGATTTAAAACCTATAATATTATATAAAAATTATGTTCAAACCCATTTTATTTTTCATCTAAATCCAAAAATTAAGTTGACCCCTCTTTTGGATGGTAAGCCTAATCTTGCTCAATAGGCATGTTTAGACCTTAGGGCTCAAAATGTCCCCTTAATATATTCCCGTGAATTGAAATATACTAGTTAAATCTTATATTACCTCATAAACATGTATCAATTCATAAATAATATCCATCTTATGACATAATTGAAGATGGCTCTCCATTTGGAATTAGGCCTAACCATGCCCAACTAGGTCTGACTGCAACCTTAGGAGTATGGAGTACCCTGTTTATTTTCTCTCTCATATAAGGTATTTTACATGATGTAATATGTGTGAATAATATTCATCAACCTTCTTGGAAAGTTCAAACATCCTTTAAAGAGTAATTTTTATCACTCCTTTCCTAAGTTACCAATGTATGCATGAGGGGAAGTACCCCTTATCTGAGACAAAATAGGGGGTAGTTAACCTATTTTATTTGGAAAAATGATATTTATAGGAATTTATAAAATTTAAAATGGTCACACACACACAAAAATTAAGCCTCTATTCTACTCATTTGATCCCCTAAAACCTACAAAAATAAAACAAGCTCCTAGAAATAAGACTGTATGCAGGGTTTTTGAAAGTAAACTATGTTTTGTCATTTTAGAACCCTTCCATTGATCCATGAATATTTTAATAAGTCCATATATGTTTTAATAACTATAATATATTGTATCAAATATCCATCCAATGTCTTGACTTCTCAAACAGCCACCATACTCTTGGCTTTACAAGACTGGGTTTTTCCAAGGTGACTGAGAAACTTTAAATTTGATTGTTATAGGTGTATGTGAAAATTTTAGCCTTGGGTTTTGATGTGAAAAGGACTCAATTAATCCAATTTTAGATTACCCAACATGTATTTTAACTTTTATTCCTTTTTGATGCTTTTAAACACCACTTTGTTCATCAAGCTTAGGTCACTACATCATACATTGCCTGTCTTTCTTAACAATGAATCTTGTAGGTGGTTGTGCATAGATGAGGCTTGAAAATAGAGTATATGACCTATTTATATCTTCCAAGATAATTTGACCAATTATGGTCCCACTTTTTCACTTTTCTTAGCTTTTCTCATCATTTTGAATCCCAAACCTACTCAATGTTTCTCATAGTCACTTAAAGTGGCTGTAGGTGCATATTTTTAGATAAGGGATACCTATAATGGTGTTTTATAGAGGTCATGAGTCCTCAAATAACCTTATAAGATAATTAATAATTATTTAAACCTGTTAATTAACCCAAATTGGCTAGACCATCACTTGGAGGTTGAAAATCTCACTAATACTAGTCATAGGTGAATGATTGTATACTCTACCTAGTGTACTCTTGTAGGTTTACTTTTCATGATTCAAACTTGAAACATTATTTAAGGGCTCATTGATAATTATTTAGATTCAATTAAAAAATACTTGTATTCACTTGGTTTCACCCTACCTAATCTAAGTCCATCCTTTTGAACCTTTAACTTTTTCATAGTTTGCCTCAGTCAATTGGTAATGACTATAGGTGCCTTTTGCCTTAGAAAGGGTACTTGTAGATATCAAGAAACTCAATAATTGAATACCAACCTCCTATGATGGTTTTTTATTCACCTTTTCATGATTTTTTTCCACCATAAAATCCATTTCAACATGAAGGCATGGTTTGAAATTGTGGCATTGGGTGGAAAGGTCTCTTTTAGGGCACATTCTTGTAGGTTTTATTGAATGATTTTAATGCATAAAAGTTGATTTTGGGCTCCTCAATTTGCTATCCTCTTCTAATAATATACCTATTAGAATTTTCCATGCTATTTTAATTGATATAGGCTAAAAAAAAAGGTCATGAGATGTATCAAAAGTCACTTACAACCCTATTGTAGAGCTTTCACAAAACTCGTAGGTCCTCTATTTTGCTCTTTTAAGTTAAAATCCCTGAATACGGTCCTTTTTTTCTTGAGAGAAATATATCCTTTAATTTTCCACTCCACCTATTCAAATATATTTCATGATCCACATAACATGTCCCAAGAAGGTTTCACCATTAGTTCATCTTCCCATATGACACTTCAACTTACTATTGACACCACCTGTAGGTGATCATTTCACACCGGCAGTGAGTACAAGGAAGGACAATGTATAAAGTGTGAGATTTTATAAATAGTTATATGCATTCACCAAGAATTTAAATTCTATTTTAATAATATTTATATATTAAAAACCATATCAAGCCTTCACCCTCTCAACATGACATCATTAAAGGCTCCTGTAGGTGCATACAGACTATATGTAAGTAGTAAATGTAGAATGGAGCAACATGGGTAGATGAGTGGTTTCAAGAACAAACCAAACTAAATTTATAACCTTAAAATTCATAATTAAAACCAAGGAAAACTTGAAACAATTTTCAAAACTTCTCATTCAATGTCAAAATCATCCTTGCAACCACTTATATATGCATAGTCCAATAGCAAACTATGTGAAGTGTGTCTATGCATGTAAACTATGAAGATTGTTTTGGAGAATGAAGTTATAGGGTGAAGGAAACCATGAGATAACTTTGGAAAAATTTAAATTAACCTAACACAACTTTTTGAAACCATGGAGAAACACAAAGTTCTAAAAATGGTGAAAACTGCGCATTGCACTCAAAAGAGACAAGTCTACAAATTTGAGGTTATTGGTTCATCCAAACACCACAAAACATGAAACCAAGTATGGGTAGATTTTGGAAGAAATTAAACATCCTATATAAAACATTTTACATGACATAACCTATTATAACCTTCACATTTCCCAAGAAACTTGTACAAAGCATTAAATGCACCCTTTTAAACCCTTAAAATGACTCAAAATGATAAATGGACATAACAAGTAATAGATAAAATCCCATATAACATTAATTTATATAAATTAAACTATAAAACAACCCATGAAAATCATATTACACCCCCTATAGACCTATAAAATCAAGTTTTTACTATAGGTACCCTAATTTGTCTAAAAAGTCAAATTTGGTCAACAAATTGGTGACTCATAAGGGTAGTATGCCTACTATACTAACTAGATAAGTAGACTTATTATTCCATTATAATTATTAGTAATTTTAACCTAAGAAAAACAAGGATACCTTAACCATTGACTTTGAGCTATACCAAGACACGACAAGTAATGACCACCTCAACACACAAAACAAAGGACACACATAACAAAGAAAGCAAACACACACACATGTACTCAAAGCACTTAGCAGAATATGAAAACAAATATTATATACAAATACAAATTATTTATAACTCCATTTCTAGGATCAAATGGAATGTTTCTTGAGTCTCATTTTACATGAGATGGGTGAGGGTGACAAACATGTTGCTCTTTAGATTGAACACTTGATAGACCAAACCTATTTCTTGGAACCTCACTTGACTTATTATCAAGTATATCATCTTAAAATAGGTCTCCAATGTAGACATATTACTATTGACCTTGTTTACATACTTCATGTTGCTTCCTACCCTCCTTATGATCAAATTTCATCTTCTTTGTAGGTATAGTCTCAAAAGGAATGATTTATCATTCCTTAAAAGATTGAGGCCAATAGATGTTTGTCTTGACCTCCAAATAATGATGTTTACCTTTATATTGATCACCTATGAAATTTTGAATAGTATCATATTTCTCATCTATGACATCTTGAACAATGCCATCTTTCTTACCATCACTTATAACCAGCTCTAAAGGACTTGCAGGCCCCTTAAGAGATTCAAAATCTTTGAAAATGTCTTCAAATATCTACCATAGGTAATCATATTCAATTTTATCAACATCATGAATGGGAATATTAATATAAAATTCTTAATCTTCCTCTTTAGATTCCAATAAGATCTCTTCCAAGATTTCTTCTTCAACACAAGGAGTGTATTCTTCCTCATCAACCAAATAAGGAGACTCACCACAAGAGATTAAATCTTCTTCATCACTTAGGACCTCTTGAGGTCTTCAAATTTTAACTTAGACATCACAATATTATCTTGTTTTTCAAGAGATGCAACACCTTCAAACTCCTTCCTAGTGATGTCAAGACTAGGCATCTTGAAATATAGTGACCTCACCTAATAAGGTTGCCAAAGAGTTGAATCTTCTTTAGGTAAGAGTTATGAATTTTAATAAAATAATTGCTCATTTTGAGGTTCCCACACCATATTTCCATCAAGGAAAATAGTGATGGAATGAGGAAAAAAATAACTAGTTGGTGGAGGTGGAACATAGGGCTCAAAATCAAATTGAGAATGAAAAACTGGGAAATCTTTTGGGAGCTCTTGAGGAAGGGAAGGTAGACTTTGATCTAAAACAACTTGATTTTATTCCTTCCTCTGGACATTAAACTCATTCAAATATAATTTAACTTGGTAAATATATTGAAGGAGGTTATATGGGGTGTGTTTAGACATAGGATCTTCTTTTGGGTTTAAACCTTCCATCTCACCTTGACTTAGCAATCTCATCTTTGCCTCTAACTCTTCAATTTGCTTGGATAGGTTATTTTGGAAAAGTATTTCTTGAATATCATAGGAATCATCATGAATATGAGGGATGCATGAGGGTTGACATGGAACACAATAAGCTTCTTGAGGAAGGGTGGGATGGGCTTGCAAAGGATCAACTCCATTCTCCATTTCACACTCCTTGAAAATTATTCTATCTTCTTTTTTTCCCCATGATTCTAGTATCTTACTCCAGATTAGGATGTTAGGATTATAAACCTTTGCTTGAGGGATGGTAGGAGGAGTTTGTATAGGATCAAGAGTCTTCTCAACTTCTTACTTTTTTTCAAGAGTTTTCTCCTCTTTCTTTCCCCTAGACTATACTATCGTGTTCCAACATAAGACATTGGGACTACGAGTCTTTTTTTGAGGTGGTGGGGATGCATTGTGAGAGGTAAATGAGGACTTTAAATCCAATTCCTTTACTTCCAAAATGGACTATTTCGTATGCATATTTTCCATTTCAATTTGCTTATCAAGATTAGCTTCAAACACCAGGTTTATCTTTTCAATTCTCTCCTCCAACTAATAGGGAAAAGAATGATTTTGATAGGCTTAATTTGGCTCATCAGTAGGGGTCATGTATGGATGGTAGGAAACTTGGGGAAGTGGATATGAAGGATGATATGTATGGTGAGGTTTCCTTTCATGAAATCCTAGCCTATCCTCTAAGGAAGAAACTAGATGACTCACATCAAGCATCTCTCTTGTGAGCCTTTGCCAATTAGCTCTCTCAATAGGTACCCACTCTATTTTGACCAAATCTGATGATTATCTAACCTTATGAATGACATGGTTATGAATATATATACCAAATCCTATTTGTTTTTCAAAATACAACATGTACCTCTCATAACCCAAAAGTGTCTCCTTGAAAGTGGAAATGGGTTGGCTTGAGAAGTGGCTAGGTTGACTAAGAGGAAAAACAAATTGAGGAGGATCATTATAAGACTGATATACATCATGAATGGGATGATAAGGATCATATTTGTGAAAATTAAATTCATATTGAGGTTGGTAAATATCATGCAAGAATGAATAAGGACTTATTCATATTGATAGGGAATGGCATAAGCTGGTAATGTCTCACCAAGTTGTAGAGAACAAAACTCAACACCAAAGTCAGCCATGAAACTTCATTGAAATAAAGAAAAAAAATAAATACATTTATAAAAATATTAAAAAGATAACCTAGGCTACTTGACTAGCTGATATATCTTTGGAGTCACCATTGATGCTTAAATAGATGCCTCCAAAGGCTGATTATTGAGAGATAACACCAAAAATCTCTCAATCTCTTAGAACAAGAGTCCCACTGGCCTGCCAAAAACTATTGTCACTTGGATTTACACCCTTTGATGAGATGAAAATCTATCCTCATTCAAGTGTCATAATGGAATGACCTCTAGGCTTATGGGCAACTTAAAGAATGATGTGAGTCTTTAGATAGGGCTAGCTCCCTTGATGTACGACTTTAGATTAAAACTAATACTAACTTGGGGAGTGAAAATGGAGAGAGATAAATGAAAGTAAACTAACCTAATAAAGGTGATACAAAAAAATTATTGATGACATCAAACCATATGTATATTACACTTGAAATCAAATGACAAACTAAACATACACTCCTCCAATATTCATCTTCTCACATCAGTACTACATTGTGACATTATAGATGAATGTCCAAAGATAGAAATAATAGAAAAGAGGCCTATGAGGGTAATAATTAATAAAATAATTAACTTAAACCATGAAAATATCTTGGAAAACTTCACATTCCCTACAAGAAGAGACTAAAAATAAGTGAAATAATCAAACAACATGTTAAGGAATCCATAGTTTTCACTAAGAAAGATTCATTATCCAATTGAACACACTAAGAATAGTCATATATTAGTAAGCAATCAGTTTTATTATTAATCAAAAGGTATACATTTGAAAGGGTGTTTGTCATACTTAGGTGGAGCATCTAATACAATGCCAAAATGGCTAGTTCTTATAGAACTTGTGAGAGAGAGAAGAAGAAAGAATTCCAAGGGTCACAAGGACACTTGTAAAGATGATAAAAGGATTTAATTGTGAATTTAGAGAGGTTATGGGATGAACCATGCAATTTAAAAATCTACAAGTGTCAATCCAAGTCACAAACTTCATGAAAAGTGGTACGAAAACTCCTCAACTAGTTTAGAAAATTTACTCATGATTGGAGCTATTTGAACGTCCTATAACTAATGAGGAATAATAAAAATGATTTTAATTAAGTTTAAGGACATCATACATTCCTTTCCATGCATTATTTTTAGGCCTAGTCCTCTAGAAACCTTTGAAAGTGAACCATCATCATCTGTTATCCAAAAAACACTCCTTTCATACACCTTGCACACTTGGCTTCCAAAAAGATATCAGTTGCTCATGAAATAAAATAAAATGTAGTGAATTACATTTTTCAAGTCCCTTTATGGAATTATAATAATCATGGATACCTCAAATTCAGCTCACTTAATGTTTTCCATCTTCTTCACTAGCTTGTCTAATAGGCCAGTTTTGACTAGCTGAGTTGGAACACCTATTTTAGACACTTAGGAGTTGTTTAAATGCATTATATTTATATTTGGAGTTATATTAAGTCTTAATATTTCCATACATATTATTTTCATCTCTTTAAACCTCCTACAACCTACAAAAAACTCAAAATAGTGTGAAAAACCCTAGTTTCCCCCCCCCTCTATACAATTCCATACAACTAGTTAGCATGTAATGGAGACCTAGGGAGTCCTATACAAGTTAAAATAACTATTTTTGTCAAAATATTCCAATATATTACATATACAACTCCATTTCCAAATCAGGTTTCTAGAAAGGGTTTTCAAGGGTTGTAGACCTATTTTTGGTCTTAAGCATTGTTCATAAATATTAGAAATTCAACTTTCAAAATAATGACACAAAGTAATTTATATGGAACTAATATAACTCCTTTAAAATTATTATATTACCATATAAATCCTATAAGGAAATCTAAGCATTTCAACCTGACTTATTGAGCTTGTTCTTGCTTCTCCTGCATGCTAGTGTTGGTCTTGAGCCAAAAATGGCTTCCATGATGTTTTATTTGAACTATGAGAGAATTAAAACCTATAATATGACCAAAAAATCATGTTACAACCCATTTTACTGGTCATCTAAAGCCAAAAATGAAGTTGACCCTTCTTTTGGAGGGTGGGCCTAATCTTGCTCAATAGGTTTGTTTACACCTTAGGGCTCAAAATTTTTCCTTAATAGATTCCCATAAATTTAAATAGCCTATTTACCTCCTATATTACCTCATAAACATTTCTCAATTCATGAATAATACTCATCTTATGAAAAAATTGAAGATGGCTCTCCATTTGGACCTAAGCCTAACCATGCCCAACTAGGTCTGACTACAACCTTAGGAGTATGGAGTACCTTGTTTAGTTTCTCTCTCATGTGAGGTATTTTACATGATGTAATATGTTTACCTAATATTCCTTAATCTTATTTTAAATTTCAACCATCCTTTGAAGAGTCACTTTTGTCACCCCTTTCCTAAATTGCTAATGTATGCATGAGGGGAAGTACCCCCTGTCTGAAACAAAATAGGGGTAATTACCATATTTTATTAGGAAAAATGATAATTATATGGATTTATAAAATTTTAAATTTTCCCCTAAATAAAAAATCAGCCTTTATTCTACTCATTTGATCCCCTAAAACCTGCAAAAACAAAACAGGCTCCTAGAAAGAAGACTGTATGCAGGGTTTTTGAAGGTAGATTGTGTTTTGTCATTTTAGAACCATTAAATTTATCCATGTATATTGTAATATTTAAATATATTTTTTAATAACCACAATATAATTTCTCCAATCTCACTCCAATGCCTTGAATTCTCAAACACCCTCCATACTATTGGCTTTACAAGACTAGGTTTTTCCAAGGTGACTGAGAAACCCTGAGTCTGATTGTTGTAGGTGTATGTGAAATTTTTAGCCTTTGGTTTTGAAGTGAAAAGGAATAAATTAATCCAATTTTATATTCCCCAACATGTATTTTAACTGGTATTATTGTTTTAATCTTTCAAACACCACTTTGTGCATCAAGATTAGGTCACTACATCATACCCTACTTATCTTCCCTAATAGTGAATCCTATAGGTGGTTATGCCTAGATGAGGATTAAAAATAGTGTATATGACATATTTATCTATTAAAATATATGTTTACAGGGGCCCACTTTTTCACTTTTATTATATTTTCTCATCATTTTTAATCCCAAACCTAGTCACTATTTCTCAGAGTCATTTAAAGTGGTTATAGGTGCATATTTTTAGATAAGGGATACCTATAGTGGTGTTTTATTGAGGTCATGAGTCCTAAAATAACCTTATAATATCCTTAATAATTAATTAAACCTATTAATTCACCCAAATTGTCTAGACCATCACTTGGAAATTGAAAAGCTCACTAGTACTAGTCATAGGTGATTGACTGTATACTTTGCCTAGTGTACTCCTGGAGGTTTACTTTTCATGATTCAAACTTGAAACATTGTTTAAGGGATCATTTAGAATTATTTATATTAAATTAACACATAATTAGAGTCACTTGGTTTCACCTTGCCTAATCTAAGGCCATCCTTTTGAACCTTTACCTTGTTCACAGTTTGCCTTAGTCAATTGCTAATGACTATAGGTGCCTTTTGCCTTAGAAGGGGTACTTGTAGATATCAACAAACTAAATCATTGAATTCCAATATCTTATTAAGGTTACTTATTCACATTTTTATGATTATTATCCACCATCAAAGCCATTTCAACATGAAGGCATGGTTTGAAATTATGACATTGGGTGGAAAGGTCTCTTTTGGGGTACATTCTTATAGGTTTTACTGATTGATTTTAGTGCGTAAAATGTGATTTTGGGCTCCTCAATTTTCTATCCTCTTCTAATAATATACCTCCTATAATTTTACATGTTATAGGTTATGAAACAATGTCATGATATGAATCAAAAGTCACTTGCAACCCTATTGTAGAGATTCCACAAAACTCTTAGGTCCTTTGTTTTGCTCTTTTAGGGACTAGATCCCTGAATATAGTCCTTTTTTTGCTTGAGAGAAATATATCATTTCATTTACCACTCCATGTATTCAAATATATTTCATGCTCCACATAACATGTTGGGAATACCAATAAGGTTTCACCATTAGATCATCTTCCCATATGACACTTCAACTTACTATTGACACCACCTATAGGTCATCATTTCACACAGGCAATGAGTACAAGGAAGGATAGTGTATAAAGTGTGAAAGTTTATAGAAACTTATATTCCTTCACCAAGAATTTCAATAAAATTTAATTAGTATTAAGATATTTAAAACCATATCAATCCTTCACCCTCTCATCATGACATAATCAAAGGCTCCTATAGGTGTATATGGATATATGTAGGTAGTAAATGTACAATGGAGCAACATGGGCAGGTGAGTGGTTTAAATAGAAAACCAAACTAGATGTAAAACCTTAAAATCCATAATTTAAACCAAGGAAAACTTGAAACAATTTTCAAAACTTCTCCTTCAACATGGAAATCATCCTTGTAACCACCTATATATGCATACTCCAATGGTAGACTAGGTGAAGTATGTCTATGCATGTAAGCTATGAAGATTTTTTTGGAAAATTAATTTGAAAGGTGAAGGAAACCATGAGATAACTTTGTAAAAATTTAAATTAACCTAACAAAACTTTTTGAAACCATGGAGAAACATAAAGTTCTTAAAAATGGTGAACATTGCCCATTGTACTCAAAAGAGATTAGTCTACAAATTTGAGGTTATTAGCTCATCCAAATAACATAAAAAATGAAAAAAAGTATGGGGAGAATTGGTGAATAAATTAAACATCCTATATAACCAATATGAATAAGTGGTTTGTACAGACTTGCCCAAAATGAAGCAAAACCTATAGGGTTCATAGATTTGTAAGCAGAAAAAAATAGTTAACTTCAAACAAATGATTCATAAAGCACAATTAATCATTCATTAAAACTATTATATGTAAAATAAGGTATTTTATTTTTAAAAAACTACCAAAATTATTTTCCTTGAAACTTTTTGAGCTGTTTGTACCAAGTAAAAACCTGCAAGTCACTTTTTCTTGCCAAGAAGGGCTAAAAAGGAGATGAATGATTTTGAGAAATAAATGACACTGACATCTCAATTAAATTATAAATATGAGTTTAGGAAAGATTAAGAGTCACATTTACACCTTTTACAAGTGGCACACTTCCCAAATAGGGTATACAAGTACCATTTTATTCCTTTTCTTTAAGAAAACTAACTTTTCTCTAAACAACCTACAATATTTTAGTTATTGACAGTTGGTTAAGACTTATAAGGACACATAGGAAATGACATCACATTTTATAGCCTTAAAATTTCCAATTAAATGTACCCTTTTAGACACTTAAAATGACTCAAAATGATAAATGAACATATAAACTAATTGACCAAATCCCATATAATATTATTTATATCAATTAAACTATAATACACATCATGACACTCATATTACACCCCATATAGACCTATAAAATCAAGTTTTTACTATAGGTGCCCTAATTTGACTAAAAATTCAAATTTGGTCAGAAGCATTCCTAAGCTATTCTCTTCAAGTAGAATGGTGGATAAGCATATGTGTAATATAATATTATTATTCTTATCTTCTCTATAAATGGTGAAATGAATGTGCATATATAGTTGGATCTAACCCTAAGCCTTTCTACAAGTCTATCTAACAGGGTCAACCCAATTGAATCTATATCATTATTGATAAAATATTAGGTCTTGGTTTAGGTCCTCTTGGATTTGACCTAGACCCTTAACATGTTTTATCAATTTGAATATAGGGTTGATGGGGTTGACAGTGTAATATAAACCATCAAAAAGGGTTTTAGGCTTAGAAATGGGCTAAGTAAGGTGGTAAATGCTTATAGGAGTATGAAAGATAGGAGATAATGCTTAGGGAAGTGTATAAGATATGTTTGTGTTGATAGAAAGTGGTGGTATATGGGACAACAATCCTATGAAGCACCAATGGTCTATTCACCCCTTTCTCGATGCACCCTTTGAGGTGTGTACTCAAAGATATTGAGACTCGATGGGTTTTTACAAGAGAGAAAGCATCAGTAATTGATAAAATTTGAAAATATTATCTGTATACATATGCCCAACTCAAATCTCATCATGTGTCTCTGAGTTGAAATAGGGGATGGTGCTTCGATAAAAAACATAGAAACACACAACACTGAAACTGAATAAATTACAGTAAGAAGAAAGAAAGATAAATGAAATGATAGAATTAAAAAATACATAACTTTACTTAATTTAGTGATGTAGATAAGTAATGAGGTGAAATAAATGTGAAGGTGTCCAATGTAAATAACATTAGGTGAACCTATAGAAATTAACGAAAAATAATTTTTTTTTCAAAATGTGCATATAATATGTTAAAAAATTCTCTATAATGTCAGGATTCTAGAACATTTTATGGCTCAAAAAAGAGCTAGTAGAAACAAATCTATGATCAAAAAATAGAATCTAGTTGTAAATATTTGATAGGTAAATAATTTTAAATAGTTAGTGTAAATAGGGTAAAAATAATTTGTTTGTTATTTTTACTATTCTAAAAAAATAAAGCTCTAAGATACCTAGTTTGAGACTAGAGAGCCATCATGGTGAGGAAATAACATCTAAGACGAGGAGGATGCCTAATGGCTATAGCGATTACAACAAAGTAAAATCATGAATTTCAATTTTTTTGAGTAATTTTATTTGAAATTGAGCTACATATAGAAAATTGACAAGAAGGAAAAATATAGGTACCAAAATTGACCCTAGGAAATTTTTAGATAAACTAGGGGTAGAATAGGGTATCAGGTAGGAAGAAGTCAAACTAATAAATGCCTAAGGCATTTATGGTAAATGATCAAAAATTCATCATAGGGAAAAAATGGTATCAACCTAGTCAACTTAGTTCATAAGGAGAGATGAAAATAAAGGGATGACTATGTAGCAGTGGGCTGACATAGTATTGATGGAGTTGGTTGATGGCATAGTAGTATGATGATGTAGTCTAAAAGGAAAATATGGATGACTTAATACCAGAAGGATGATGTAATTGGTAAGAAATGACTGATATAGTTTGTTAAGGAGGGTTGACTATGTACCAGAGGGTCGATGTAGTATGCTAGTGGAAGGTAAAGGGTTGATTTAGTATTGAATATGTCAATTTAGCTGGAAATATCAAGGGCTAATTTAGTATCAAATGTGTTTATTGTGTAATAAAATAAAAAAATATAGGAAACTAAATCAAAAAAGTGGATAAAGTAGTTAATTTGTAAATTTTTGATGAATGCATTTTCATTATTTATGACATGGAGATCTAATACATCCTTTATTATTTGATATTTTGTAGAGACATCAGAGAAATCATCTCTTGGTAGATGCATCATGGATACCATATTTGGTAGATCATTTGAGTGACATGGATAGAGCATAACTAGTCTCTATGGGCTTAAGTAAAATCATGGATATGAGATGGATCCATTTGAGTGTTGATCTCATTATCATGTTCTTAGGAACATAGGAATGATTGAATAAAACTTTTCAATGGGAGTTGGATGGGGAAACCATTGAGGTATGCATCACTTTGGAGGATGTCCATGCATTTCTTGGACTTTCGATAGGTAGGACATCAATGATTATTGATACACTAGAGGATGAGGATGAGAGACTAGCATTAGCCCAGTGGGATACATGCTTAGATAATATTTACCTTGGTTTGAGGGTGATCTTGTTTAACATTTATATTGCATCCATTCTAGACATCCAAAAGGTAGTGATATGACTTGTGTCAACATAAGTGTTGTTTCACAAATTGGATGATAAGGTACCATTGTCTGAGATAGCCTTGTGCTAGTCCATATTAGATCAGGGAGTAATGTATGATTTTGAGGCTATCATTTGGGTTTAGCTCATGCATGATATGTATGGGAAGTTATCCAAAGTTAAAAATACCATGGGGCCTATGATTTTATTAAGCACATGTATATATGATAGTTTCCACATGTATTAATTAACTGGGTTACCCCATGTGGTCAATGATAGGTTGTCTTGAGTCTTTAGATAGATATAGGACCATGTAATGTAGTCCGTACCCCATATGATAGCATTACAAATTATAAACTAAGGGGAGATCATGTGGCATTGATATATACACATAGTTGTTATATTCCCTAATTGATCAACCATTGTGATATGGTTAACACAAGTGTAGATTATGGGACACTACATGTGATGGGTGGAGATGCATCTAGTGGCATGCTTACCTAGATAATTGGGACTCCCTTATCTATTAACCCTTTTAGTAGTGTTTGTTTGTTAGGCATGACATGTTAAAGATCTGAGAGGGAGAGGATGTAGAGGGGTACTTATGGAGATACCAATGATTAGGCCTTGTAATTTTATACCATGGAGTGGTTGATCATGACAACAGGTGATAGTGGAGCCAACACAAAAGAAGTAATGGATGTGGATCCAAGGGCACAACATGCACATCTAAAGAGGTATAAATAATTAGCATATGCTCAATAGAGATGGAAACACCATCAATGTGAGGATATGTAGGCATGCTTTTTTTCATAGGGGGAATTAGCATCTGCTTCAGGACATAGTTAGTCCATAGAGGCACCCTTGATGAGAGGATCATAGCATGCTCAAGTACTCTTAGATTTGTACTGGTATAGAGTTGGTTGATAGAGGAGGTGATTAATAAGTGAGAAAATGGGGAGACTATGATTGGTGTCACCAACACTAGTGAGAAATGTTTTAATTTTGTTTTAGGTTTTTGATAAAGGATACTAGTTGCATTCTGATTATGCTAGATAGATGATTTTGAGATATTTATGTGATCTAATACCTATCTCATTTTAGTTTTGTAAATCTTGTGATAGACGAGATCATATATGGATCTCTAGTTATTAATGCACACCATGACATTTTTGAGGGGTGATGGCTCTATACAACCCCTCCATATTATATGATCCTATGGTTTCATCTACCCCAGCTTAGGTAGGTTAGTTAACACTAGCGAGAGAGGTTATGAGGTAGATATAAGCATGTGGTGATGTATTACATCCACCAAAAAGGGTTGGATCATAAGAGGCATATGCTTGGCAAGCCCTACCTTAAAAAAGAGATGCACATGTGGTGACTACCATCTAGTTTAGACATGTGAAAGCTCAGGTGGATAATGTACAAGGTTAGGTGGTTAGATTGAAATCCTAGATTGCCTCTTTACAGTGCACTATTCATAGGGGATAGTCATAGGCATATATGGTTAATGTGGCTAGGCCATAGGATAGATGTGATGGAGCCCAACTTTAGAACTAAAGCTATTGTATTTTGTATAAAACACATTATATATATATATATTGACATTTTGATCTCATGAGTTATACTTAGATGTGAATTTTGATGCATGTATATATTTCTTTCTAGCACATGTATTTAGTTTTTGTTGTATACGCTATGAGAACTATATGATGAATGTTTTCTTTTGTAGAATTATGTGATACACATGCATGGTTAAAAATAAAAAGGAAAAAAATGACTTAGAAAAGTATAATTAATAAAAAACAAGTATATTACACACTATATCACGATGGGAAATGTGTAATAACAAAATATGAAAAAATATAATAAACCAAATATGGTAAAAGGGTAAAAAATGTTTTTAAATCATGTAAATAAATTTGCACCAAATTAAAACAAATAAAAATCACAGTATATCATGTTGGGAGGTATGAAAATTTTGTTATAAAATGGAAGGCACAAGAAAAACCAAATTATATAAAAAAACATAATGAAGTCAATAAATCATACTAAATCACATTGAAAATTATAAAAGAAAATACAAAATGTAAAATTAAATTATATTAATCACACTAATTCAAGCTGTGAAGTATGAAAAATTAAGAAACATGTTGTAAGCATACATATAATCAGAAAATCAGAAGATAAAAGTGAAAGATTAATGAAGTAAGAATGAAACATAATAAATCAAGATTGGAAGCATGTCAATGATGTGAAACTCATAATCAAACACTATTATCTCAAATTTAACACATGTAATTTAACACTATGATGTGACTTGGTTATTGGAATATTTTATGAGGAGGGCTTGGTCTTGTCCATGGTCTTACACTAAAAATCATAAAGGGAATACCAATGAGGTGGAAATAATGATGGGAATTGTTTTAAAATATGGTTTTAATGTGGTAATTTGTGAATAAGGCCTAGTCTTATCCATGTTCTTACACTGCAAATCACACATAGAAACTCTAGCAAAATAATCAGTTAACAAAATAATATTTCTTAGGGGGAAATATTAAGAATGTTGTAAATGAAAGAGAGAATGTGAATAACATGAAATAGGCATCTTATGAAAATACCTTAGAAAACATGAGGCATACTAGGTACATAAGAAAGACACTAAGAGTCTAGTGACCATCATAATACAAAGGATACCTATTCACACTAAGCACAAAATTGTATAGGGAAATAAGTGAAATACTAAGATCAAATCATGATTATAATATGAATAAGAAAATTAAAATGGACTACTTTCCAACAACATGTTCCCCATTCCTCAAGACCTCTTATAGAGTCATCGGTCTACTGTAAAGATTGGGTACTTATGTGATCAAGTAGGCAACATTAAAAGAATGTTTTATTTTCCTATCATAATATATTTATGTACCACATCCCAATGGACCTCAACTCTATCATGAGGCCAACTATGGAGTTTAATATTTGATTAGAAAAAATGAGATGTGCTATGAATCACATCTTTTAATGTGAGTTAACTTTTGAAATTTGTATGTTTCCTTTTGTATAATTGATTTTTATTTAAATAATTTGGATTTTAAATTTTATGGATTTTATGATTCCTCCTCCATATGTATTTAGAATAAACAACATGAGGGATAGAAGTGGTACACATGAATGAGCTTTAAAATTTGGTTAAAGGAAGTTAAGTATCCAAAGATATGACTGACTAAACACTTAGGCTTACCTATTAATTAGTATGTTATCTCAAGTTTCAACCATATGTGTGATTATTATGTTAAAGGAGATAAGGGAATAAAGGGAGATCCAAAGTAGATTGGTAAGATAGAAGTACAATAAGATATCATGTTTGCTAACTGATCACATGGTAAGGAAGGATTACTAAGAGGATCAAGGTTTGTATAACCAAGTCACAATAATAATTATCTGAGATGTTGAGATAAAGTAGCAAACAAAGATAAAAATATCCATGAAAAGAAATGAACTCATAAATATAAGCGTGTAATAATGAAAAGAAGCCACAATAAAAAATGAAAGAAAATGAAACCATATACAACATGTAATGCATAATATAAATATCCATGTGAAATAGAAAAGTGAAACCAAATTTAAAATATATTCAAATGATATAAGATATATAAAAGTGGATCACAAGTCCAATCTAAAATTATAATGAAGAAGAAAGTGAAAGAACACCATGCCATGTTTACAAATATTGATAAAATTATCCACAAATATTATCCATGACATCTAAAATATCTTTATGAATCTTAAACCTAATGGTAAATAGATTCTCATCTATCCTCATGGAAATTTAAGAAAAGACCTCTCTTTTAATATCCTCAATAGAAAATGTAGGCATAGCTAAAAGATCATGCTCACAAAAGATCTCATGCATAGAATACTGAAGGAGGGGAATAACTTTTGGAATAAGAATGGTATCTATAAGACAAGAAGGTGACACCATTAGTAGAGAAGGATCCATAAGTGGGGAAGAAGTAATAGGTGAAGGAGGACCCATAAGGGAAGAAGGAAGAGACTTCTTACGTGGGAAACTTGTGTAAGAAGGAATAGTGGCATAGGAATCAATATAAGGTGATCATGAAGATGATGATAAAGAATGAAATAATGATCAGTATGATGGGTACCACACTAGTGCCAAAGATAATATAATTTAACATATTTAGGGATATATTTAGGTAATAACTTGGTAGGAGATATAGCCTTATCTTTGGGATGAGCAAGGTTAAGATGCAATATGTCAATATATAATTGAAGCTTTCGATAATGGGTGGAAGAATGATTATCTTTATCATAAAATTAATAAATACACTTGTTAGTATACTTTGGGGGTCTACTAATAAAAGAGGTAGAAGCATAACCTAGGGAAGGTTGATATAATAGGCAGTCTTTGGTTTAATGGTTATATTTTTTTTGAATATCACAATAAGGTTGATCAACCCATTGGGTGGGAATGGGATCAACCTATGATAGAGGAAGGAGGGCACTGCAAAATAAAGGAATGGATGGTGTAGACAATAGGCTAGGCTCATCTGAAGGTAAAGTAAAATCATATATAGGATGAGGCTTAGCTAAATCTAGAGTGGGAGTAGGAACTAGACTCGGCTCAGTTAAGGGTGAAGAATGATGTGTAGAAGGCTTAAGAGAAGTAACTAACCTATATAAGGGAAACAAACTTGAAGGATCTTGGTATCTAAACTAATGATAAGGACTAGTCATAACATGATCAATGAGAATGATTTGAAGAGGATCTACTAAAACTGGAGGTATACCGTGCAATTGCTCAATCTCTACCCTATAAAAAATAAGAAGAATACTAGAATCAAGCATAGTCAAATAAGGAACACAATAAGATGAATGAAAATAAATAAATAAATAAGTTCAATATCAAATAATCTTGATTTCTTGAGCTTGGATAAGTCCTCCTATAAATGGATCATCTAAATTATAACCATCATCATAATCAAGTGTATGTAGGTCGATGGTACAGGTTGGTATGATCTTTTTGTCATAAGTCACATGATCAATTTAATTCCTAGTCTTAGTTAAGATCATAGGTATATCATCGATGATAGGCTAACAAGAGTGTGGATTCAAGGATAGTAGAAGTTAGACAATGAAATGAGGAGATAGATCTAAAGTTCTGATCTTGAGGTTGATCTCATCCAGCTCATCATCATCAAAATTGAGGAGGTTAGGTGGTATGTTATCGATGAGTTTGGGGTGACCATTATAACCTTGAATGGAATTGATATGATAATTGAAATATTGAGATTCTTGAAATAGGAATTAGGCAAGAGTTCAAGGGTTAGAATTTTAAAGACACTACATTCTTGGAATTGTTCAAAATTCCAAGGGTTTGTGTTTCCTTAAATCTTCAAATAAAACCATTATGGGGAATTTTGATGCATTGGTAGGCATATGAGGTGAAAACCCTCATACAATGAGTACAAGGTCTACCAAGTAAGATGTTATAGGAAAGAGGAAAGTTAAATATCATAACTTTCACATGAATGGTAATAGGAGGGATAGTAATAAGAAGCCACACACAACCTAAAGGAGGTATTTACCTTTTATTGTAACCTTAACATGTACTACATGTAGACTTGAGATTACACTTAGAATATCCAAGAGTGTTAATGAAATTAGGGGAAGTGATGCAAGTACTAGAACCCTCATTAGTCAAGGCATGCTTAATTTAGATATCAATAATTTTAATGTTAATAAATAGTGGAGGATAATCCACATGAAGCATAATTTCATATGGAATCATGGAAGAGATAGGAAAGTTAATGGACATATAGGTATGCATTATTTCATCAATGTATATAGACATCTCTTCACATTGTTGCATTATACTATCTTCAGACCCATATAAGGTGGCTTCACATCCTACTAGGGGGATGAGGGATTTTCATTTCAAATAATAATTGAATAAGATGGTGGTGATTATGTGGGAAGTTCACATAAGTTAAATAAAAGGTATTTGATATGGGATATGAGAAATTTACACTATGGGGTCCCATTCATCATAACCCATGGGGGGATTCCTAAATAAAGGTACATAGTTTTGTAGGAGCTTCTAGGAAGGAGGATTGGAAGTATAGTCAAACTTGTGTTAGTAAAATGTAGTTGGTTTAGGTTGAGGATAAATAGGTTGATTGTATTTATATGGTGGGATAGCTGATTTAGTTTTTTCTTATTATTTAGTTGAAGAAATATTATTATAAGGTTGTGGAATGTTGTTGATGTGTGTAGATGTTAGGGGAGTTATAGATACAGTGTGCTAGGTATTATCCAATTGAGATGTTAGAAGTGGTTCTTAGAAATATATAAGGTCCTCTTGGCCTAACTCCATAAGATGAGATGGGGAATATTCTTGGATTATGTGGAATGTTTAGGAGGTTTGGTGCATGTGTGTTAAGTAGAATCAATAAAATCAACTACCCTTCACATATTAGTCATATTTACCACATTTTCATCGTTGGTGAGGTCTATAAGAATTTTAAAATTATTTATGGAAGGAGTAGGCTTGTCATTACTATCTTGATGATTAGGAAGAGGGTCTTTATATATGTCAAGATGAGTATTATCTTGGTTTAAATCTTTATTTTTGTTTTATGTTTCATGATCTTTAAAGTCTATGTCATATGCTTGTTGGTACTTGAAAATTAGTGATTCATGATTAAATTTTGGGTCAAGAAGAAAATCCTTATCACGATTACTTAATTGTGTACAAGTCTTGTGAGAGTGGCTCCAACTTTCATGAAACCAAAAAAAATTGTTCAAATCATACCATGATTTCATAGGATGAGTGGGGTCAAGATCTCATGGTAGAGGCCTTAGAATACACTTCTAAATATTGGATAAGGATAATGATTTATGGATATTGATGTTACTTTTTTGTGAATAATTTGGATTAGGAGTGTTGTTTGGAGGGAGAGTGTGTTCCACAACATTTTTAGGAGCAATGGCTTGAATGTTGTGAATAATGTCATAAGTATCGGTGACACCATCATTGGTAGCATGATGGTTTTTAATTTTAATGAGAATGTGAGTTCCCATAGGAAGTTGGGATGGTTCAAATTGATGCATGATAAAATCTTGGTGCTTAGATTAGTCAAGGGCTTCTTCAAAATTTCTTGGAGAGAGAATCCTAACCCGATATTAAAACTAGGGGTAGAGAGAATTAGTGAATATATGAAAGATATTATCATCAACCATGTTATTATCACATTTATTATACAAGTTATTCCATCATTTGATGAAACTTTATGTTGTTTTAGTTCAATTTTCTTCCAATTAATGAAGTGAGCTAAGGTATTTTCTACGAGGTCACTAGTTTGAAACTCTTGTGCTAGGGGGTTAACTAGATCTTCTAAGTTAGTGATAGAATGGGATTTAAGTTTATTCTACCAATATAAAGTATATCTAAATAATGTTTTAGCTAAAATCTTGGTAGAAAGAAAGGAATTAAGTTTGACCCAATATTTATAGATATTACTAAATGTTTTTAAATGTAATGTGGGGTCAGTGGACTTGTTATAACTAATAGTAGGTGTGATACCTCGTATGTTGATATTGACAATTTGAGGTATAAAAGGTTTATTTTGGAGATGTTTATATTTTTATTAATGAAGGGTAGTTGAGGAATGAGACTACCATGGGAATACCTAAGAGGGGGATTTGGGTTTTACACTCCCCATTGAACTTATTGAGGTTGAATTTAAAGGTAAATGATATGATTTTGCATATACATCATTTGATTATCATTATTGGTTTGAAAGTATTTCATTTGATTGAGTCTTTGTAATAAGAGTTTATGAATTTGAGCAATGTTTTGACTAGTGTGTGTGTCATGTGAAACATTTGCATTTCTATTAGTGGCTTGGGTTGCACTATGAGTAGTAATATGTGCGACACTAGTGGCATGAGAAGCATTGGTAGAAAAGGAAGCACTAGTTGCATGATTGGCACATGTATCAAAAAATGCACTAGTGTAATGATTAACATTCGAAGAAAAATAAGAACTAATATAAATATTAGCATTGGTAGAAAATGATGCACTAGTCGCATGCTTGAGGAGGAAGATCTTAGGAAAAGGCCCACTAGATGTTGAGCATACCATGTTAGAGTAGATACTTGGCATGGAGGCTAAAGAGGTCATAGAAGAAGAGTTAATGGTGTGGGAAGGAGTCAAAATATAATGGAAATGTTGAGAATTAAATAAAGTGTCACACCCAAATATGTGGGAGAATGTTGGGGAAGGTGAAAGAGGTTCTTCTACATGAACACCTATCATTAGACTATACATATTTTAAGGGTCCTTTCATCTATGTTGAGGAAATTAATTAATGAAAAATATCATTTCGAGTGTGTACTTTAATTCAATCTCATTGTCTAAAAATAAAACTAGATTAGGAACTGATGATGAATGAGGAAGAGGCTCGTAATATGTGAGTGACAATGTGCATATTACTGTGCATATTACTTTCATCTAAAGTGGAAGCCACAAGCTATTTTTGGGGAAACCTATTAGGATGGGTAAGACTAATCATGTTTTTTGGATTAAAATCTATATTATCCTAAACCAATAAATTCATGATGAAAAAAAGGAGGCTAAATAAGGGATGAAAATAAAAGTCATGACATAGGATACAAAATCAAACTCCTCTACTATGTTCTGTAAACTAGGGAACATAATAGAGAAAAAGAGAACATAGTTGTATAGGTAAAATGTGTATTAATAAATAGGGAACATGCCAGGAAATAAGAAGATACAATCAGATAGATTGACTATGTACTACTTAGATAAGGGACTGAATAAGAAGATAAAGAGACATAGTCAGATAGGTCAACTATGTACTACAAGTAGATAGGCTAAATAGTCTATAAGAGAATGTGTCAACATAAATGATAGTATTTTGAAATAGAGAAATTTTTTTCAAGATAATTTTGAATCAAAATGAAATTAAACACATACGTTTTTTTATTAATGTGACTAATCCAACTACAATAGACAATACAAACCTTGCACTAATACTAGCTAATGCAAGTTTTACAATACAATATATAATGATCAAAGAGCAATAAACATCTTAAAAGTAAATGCTAACTAATTAGTCATCCTTAAGTGTTGTTAAGTTATAATGAAGTGTAGTTTTAATGTGATAGGGATTTGGCTATAAGAAGGTACTAAAAAGTAATCTAAGTCTAGTTTTAGGAGTTTAGGTTGAAAGGTATCTATATTGGTGATGGTACTAGATTGGTATTAGGGCATACCCCCTCTCTTCATAATTCCATAAAAATAAGGGTGTTGGGTGGTTTGCAAATATATACCAGCAATCATATGTTTATACTTGGCTAGAAAACTAAGTCATCTTCCCTGTTGGTGATGAAATTCAAGTAGGTAGACCTTGGAAGATAAATGTTTAATTCTTTTTTAATGTAAATTGATTTGGAAGTGTGTCCAAAAGAGAAAAATAGTGTGACTAAATGAGTAGTTTGAAAAACCACTTAATTAATATTTTTTTGGTACTCTAAGCATGTAAGCAACTAAAAATAAAGATGAATTAAATACTAGAAAAAGAGGTTAATTCCTTAATTGTGAAGAGTACAAAGTCATTTCAGGTGACACTATATGCAAATAATGTAGAACATAGTCAACTGGGTCATTACTATTTTACAGAAGAAAGATCTAGAAGTATATAGTTGAAAAGGTCAACTATGTCTTCTAGATAGAAGACAAACTATAGAATTATGTCAAGTGGATCAACCCAGTTGGCTGTAGGGATGCATTTTTATAGACTAAAAACTTGTGAAAAATAGTACTAAAATAAGAAAATTTAAATGAAAATGAAGGTAATAATGAACCTTCATGGGTTGGAATATGTTTAGATTGGAAAATTTTATGTTGTGATGTTCAAATGCTGATTCAATAATTTTGCTAATAGAGTTGAATAGTTTGATGGAGTTTAAAAAACCTGTATCCTAAAAAAGAAATTATGAACAGGGTCAATTGGCTTGACTATGTTTGTAGATTTGTATGTTGAAAGAGGAGAATTAAAAATAAAGTTGACTGGTTTGACTATGTGTGCAAATATAGAATTAGAAGAGAAGACTATGCCAAATTGATTGATCCATTCACCTATATTTATAAAATACCTACACAAATATAACAAAGTCATTTTGGAGTGATTATGTGTACATATTATTAGAACTATATTGATTGGTTTGATATAGTACTATAAAAATATAAATATATAATATGATGATAAAATGAAAGCAAATAAAACCTAAAAGGGTTTGATTCATTTCAAGTTCACTAGAATGTATACAAAGGGAAATATAATTGATCTATTAATCAATCCTAGCTTAGAGAAGATAAATCCTACTTACACTTATGATTTTTGATACATTAGATATTCAGGGTCATGACCAAGATGGATTTGCTAGACCTAACCAAGGGATCTATTACCATAATAACATCACTAGAGAGGGTTTCAAAGCCTTTAGTCAAGTAACACTATGTAATAAACCTAGCTAAATCCTATGTTTTCATATTCATATAGTAAATGACAAGTAAAGTAAAAATGTAATCTAGTGCTCACCAAAGCTTGTGGCACAAAGTGGGGGGTAATAAACATAACAAAATAAACTTACATAGAAGATATATACTCACATCAATGCATAGGAAATAATAATGCATGGGAGAGAAGTAAAAATGATAATCTATCTAATCTTACAAAGGAATAAATTTTTTATGAATACTTACCTTTGAATATAAACCCATCGAGCCTCAATCTCTCCTTTGGCCAAGGTGTTTCATAAGAGGTTATTGTGGTATGTAAGGATAACAAGGATAATTCATCCCTAGGCTACACAACTTCTCTATGCATCCAAAAAAATTCTACACAAGACAAGATCCATATATATAAAGAAATTATTTCATCCCTAAGATATGATTCTCAATTAGAATGGTGAATACAAAGATGTGCAATATAATATTCTTCTTCTTCACTTCTCTAGAAATGGAAAAATGAATGTGTATATATAGTTGTATCTAACCTTAAAATTTTCCAAGAGTTTATCTGATAGGGTTTACCCAAACAAATTTGTATCATTTTTGATAAAAAAAAATTAGGTCTTGGTCTAGGTCATCTAGGAGTTGACCTAGACCCTTAACATGCCTTATCAATTTGAATACAGGGTCGATGGGGCCAACAATGTAACTTAAATCATCATAAAGGGTATAGGCTGAGGAAGGGGATAGGTAAGGTGGTAAATTATTAGAGGAGTGAAAAATAGAGGATATAAGGCTTAGGTAAGTGTCTAAGATATGGTTGTGTTGATATTAAGTGGTAGTATAGGGGACAAAAATCCTATGAAGCACCAATGGTCTACTCACCCCTTTCCTAGTGCACCCTTTAAGGCATGTACTTAGAGAGATGTTGGAGATTTTTTAATTATTTCATGGTAATGTAATTAAGGTGTAAATGTGAGTGGAATAAGTGCCTTGATGGTCTAAGTGATAATAATAAAGTATATAATATGCTTATCCTAGTATAATTGAAGTAGTTTTGGTTGATATTTAGAGTTTATCTATTTAGAGATGATTAGGGACGAGTTTGAAGTATTGATATTGTGAAATGGGTCATATCAAAATTCAATAATGATTTGAGTGCTTGTGTGCATGATTGGATTTGATCTAGTTGATCATTGTTTACATCTAGACATTTTGGGTCTAATGGTAGAAAATCTGAGTAGGTACTTTGTTAACATCACCATTAATTACCACATGTGAATAAGTCAGGGGGAGTTAGTCATATGGTTGTGATCACATTTGTTCATATTTTCTAAGTGATAAGTTTTAGGTCATACGATGAATCTCAAAATAAGATATGCAAGTGCAAAGTTGATATCGCAGGTAGTTTGACAGTGTTTTCCTAAGCCATATTTACAATGTGGCAAGAAAAGCTAAGTACGCATTTTTATGATATTATATTTCACATGTGTGAAGGATTCAAGAGAGAATGATCATATGGGTTTGTTTATTTTTGTTCCCATTTAATATTCAATAAATTTTTGGTCATGATATGAAGCAAATCAAAATATATGCATGTGCAAAGTTGGCCTTCTAGACAGTTCTTGACATAGTTGGCTTTATGGCAAAAAAATTTGAGTGAGTAGATTAATGGAGTTATATCTTGCATAAACAAAGTTTTAAAGAGTATTTTTACACATGTTTAGACTACCCTATTAATGAATATCATATGTTGAAAATTTGAGAACATGTGTTTGAGTGCAACAAAAGATATATCTGTCCAAAGTTGGCCTTATAGGCATATTACAGTAGTTCCTTAGTCAATTTTGCACAAGGTAAAGTTAGAGAAAATCTAAAAGAGATCGATGGATCACATGTGATCCAATATGTTAGGAAAGATTGATATGGTAAGAATTGTTTGAGGTTTAACACTAAGAAAAGGTAAAGGATAAGGATCTAATGGTTCACATTTAATCATATGATTGGGATCAATAATACGAGTGGAGTCAAAATGGTCAACCTATTTGAAGTTTAACATCATTAAATATAGATATCATTAAAATAAGATAAATGGTGCATGATTTATATAATCATCAAGGACACGAGATATAACATGGTGTTCAAGTTTTAATTATGATCGTTAGCACTTGAATTTTGTAAAGGAAAAAACCAGTACATTGTATTTTGGCTATAACTTTTGATTCAAGATGAATTTGATGGTGATGTAAAAATAAAAATTGTAGAGGAATCCATGGAAAATATAGTGAGCCTATTTATATGTTATTATTTTTAATATATTCAAATATATTGTGCTCCAAATTTTACTATGTGTTTGACCATGGACTATAAGTGACCTGAGAAGGTTGTTCGAGCTTGTTTTGTTTTTGTTTGGATGTCTCATGATGAATTAGCTTTGGAAAGTGTTGTAGAATTATTGTGGATGATTTATGTGGTATTTATAATCTTGAAAAATTTATATTAAATATTAAAAAATCTTAATAATTTGACTATGTGTTTGTTCATGGTGTCCTTATGAACAAGGCTATTGTTTGAGTTGATCGAGCTAGCACAAAAGAGTGTAATGATGAATGTAAGCATTTGAGAATGTCAAAAGAGTCATGTGGAGTGGAAAAATGATCATATGGGTTTGTTTATTTTTTTTACTATTTTATATTCACTAAATTTAAGGTCATGTGATGAAGCACATCAAAATATATGCATGTGCAAAGTTGGCCTTCCAAATAGTTCTTGACATAATTGGCCCTGTCATAAAAAATATGAGTGAGAAGATTAATGGAGTTATATATCACATGTGTGAAGGTTTAAATATAATTTTGACACATTTTTGGACTCAACTAATAATGAAGAGCATATGGTGAAAATTTGAGAACATGTGTTTGGATGCAATAATAGATATATCTGTCCAAAGTTGGCCTTCTAGGCATATTACAGTGGTTCTTTTACTTAGTCAATTTTGCAAAAGGTAAAGTTTGAGAAACTCTAAAAGAGATATATGGATCATGTTTTCTCCAAGATTTTAAGAACTATCAATATGTTAATAAGTGTTTTAGATTTAATGTTAAGCAAAGGTAAAGGATAAGGATCTAACGATTTGCATTTAATCATGTAATTGAAATTGATGACGTGAGTAGAGTCAAAGTGGTCAACCTATTATAAGTTTAACATCATTAAATACATATATCATTAAAATAATATATATGGTGTATGATTGATATAATTATTAAGGACACAAGATGATATCATGGTATTCGAGGTTTAACTGTGACTGTTGGCATTTGAATTTTGTAATGGGAAAAACTAGTGCTATGTATTTTGGCTATATCTTTTGATCCAAGACAAATTTGATGGTGATATAAAAATAAAAATTGTAGAGGACTCCATGGTGCATATATTAAACCTAGTTATATGGTATGAGGTTTTAAACAATCAAATATATTTTTCTCCAAAGTTGACTATGTGTTTGACCATGGACTGTAAGTGACCCAAGAAGGTTGTTCAAGCTTATTTTACTGTTGTATGGATGTCTCATGATGAATTATATATTGGAAAATTTTTTATACTCTTTTTATATGATCTATGTGGTATTTGGAAGCTTAAAAAATTGATATTAAATATGAACAAATCTTAATAAGTTGAATGTGTATTTGTTCATAGTGTCCCTATAAACAAGGCTATTATTTGAGTTGATTGATGTTGCATATAAGAGTGCAATGATGACTATAAGTAGTTGAGAATGTCAAAAGTGTTATGTGGAGTGGAAATATGTATTATAAAGTGGTATTATGTTATATTTTTTCTTGATGAAGTGTTAAATGGGTGAATAGGTCTTCATGAGACATATAAGGGCTATAAAGGCCTAATTGAAAGGTGTAGTTGCTTAAGGGTGACCCATAAATGTTATGGATGATTTATGAATACTATTTTTGAGTCATGTCTTGATGTGAGAGAAGCCTTAAGGTTTAAATTGATTCTAATGACTGACCAAGAATTTGGTTATCATGAGGGATCTATATATAGAGAAACCAAAGGAGATGGTTCCTAGGTTTGTTTGTGTAGAATGAGCATTGAAGTGAATAAGAGATGATAGGTAGTGTGCTTGTTGGATGAGTTGATGATTAGAATAGTTTTTTGACTATGTGTATGACTTTTAGGTCATATTTATGATGTTAGAATAGTAATCTTATAGTTTTAGGATATTTAAAGAGGTCTGAGTGTGCATATGAGGATAGTTTGAGTGAAGAAGGGGAGAGATTGTAGCATGCATATGTGATAGGTCTACATGAGATAGAGAGGGAGTTTTTATAGGGGTTATAAAATCATAGATCCATTAGTAGGTATTTAAGACATCAGTTCTAAGGTGGAGGTGTTCATTTCATAGGAGGGTCTAAAGGACTTGATCTTCTTTAGGTCCAGTTGCTCCTTGTGAAATAGGTGTTTCACTAAAGGCCTTAGGTTAGAAGGACTTGACCAAGGTTATTGTTCAGAACAACTTGACCAAAAGGTGTTCTAAAGGACTTGATCATCTTAGGGGTAGATGTTCCTTATGAGATTGATGTTTCATTAAATCTTAGTCAAAAGGACTTGATCAGTCTCTTGTTTGTAATATCTTATAGGACAAGTAGTCCATGTGTTGCAAGCTTGAGAGTGGGTTTTATTCCTCATGAGGGTTTCCCATAGGAACTATGTGTTGTGTGTTTGATCTTATGTATGCATTGAATTAATGAGGTCTCTTGTTAATGTTGCTTGATCAAGTTTATATATGTTGATTATTTAATAGTTTGAAAGGATTGAAATTGAAATTAAAATATCTAGGCTCACTGATTTACCCCCAGTGATTATACCTCTAATAAGAGATTGAGACTCGATAGTTCCATGCAAGAGAAAAAACATCAATAATCGATAAAGTTTTAAAATATTATGTGTATATACCTTATATCTTTAGACTAGAGAAATGGTAAAGTTATTAGATTTTATTTAGATGGTCTTGAGGATATCAATGAGAGGAAGCAAGAGACATTACATAAATCAAATAAGGACAATTGGGATCCACCCCACATCTATTATATGGGGGAAGGTCTTGGAGGGATAAAGAGTGAAGGGGAATCATGTTGGGTGACATTTTCTAGGGAGATGCATGATAATTATTTAAGTATATGATAATACCAGTGAGTTCCTTACTTCTAGATTATGTAGGAGGGTTATTGTGCATCTATAAACTCAAACTAGTGATAGGGGATATGGTGGAGGGGAATATGGTATATGCCTAGGGACATCAGATGATAACACACATATATATAGGGATGCATATAGGCTGACCTATGAGGCATGAAGAGGTAGAATTTGGGATACTCCTACAAGTCTATACCTATTATAACTTGGCACTAGCAAGGCCTAATGTCCTACCATTATCCTCAAAGGACTAGAAGGTACCCAATGTTGGGATATGGGTCACACTTGGAATTAAGAGACCACCACTTTCTGGAGAAGGGATATAGACTCCTTCTAGGAGAGAGGCATTACCTATCAACCATACAAATATTATTCTAACTCTATTAAGAATGTTAGATAGGTCTAGAGGATCAAAGTGATTCAAATTTATTAGGGCTAAATTGATAGTATCACCAAGAGGTTATACTATGATATGGTTTTAAGATAGTTAGAGATACTATAGGACTTTCCCTCAACTATTTTTATCCAATGTAGGTAAATGGATGGATAAAAAGAGCTAACTTGGATAAAAAATATGTATAGATCATATAAATGATGAGGAGAATGAGTGACATCCCATATCAGGGGTTGATGATGCAAGATCCATTGATGGTTATTAGACATGGTGGGTTAGGATCCATCATACACCATTATTTACTTAATAGATAAAGAGAAGATATAAAAGAGATAAAGGATGTATAGTACAAGGGATTTATTTTTTACATTATGGGAGGAAAAAATATAAAGAGACCATAGGAGCATCTACCAATGGTTTTTTGTACACTCTAGGATACAAGGGACATCAACTGATAGTAGGTAGATCTGGGTAAAAAAATCAAATGCAATTCATTTCTAATATTTAATTAATATTGAGTTATTTATTAATATTTATTTCATGTGAAATAATGTTCATCAATGATTGGATAATTGTGCTTAAGTCCATTATCAAGATACTGACCTAATACATGTTGAAGGATATCCTTGGAATACACAATAAAGTTGAATTCATAACAAGTAAACATGCATACTTATTTGATCTAATCAATAGAGCCAATGATTCATAGGCCTAGATTTTATGGCCATGTAATATTATGTGAGAATAGAGTTCACACTAGAAGAGATATACATTAGACAGATGCAAGAACCACACATAGCTAGCAGAGGCACATATAGATGTATTTGAGTCTTGACTAGTGACATGGGAGTAGAGAAGAGTATAAGGGAGGGAGGTAGTGATGCCACCTTCAAAAAATGAAACATCTATATAAATCATATTCACCTAGTATGTATGACTTCAACATAAGTATTATACACTAGCAATGTAGAATATAATACTATGGGAGAGGGTAAAACATGAGGTTATGATCAAGAAGGGGATACATAGCAAAATATCTATTTCAATTTCATTTTTCACCCCATAGGTTAGCAAGGATAATAGAATAGATCATTCTCCCCCATACGAGACAAAAGTTATACAAGTCATGTGTTTATTATCTCACATTGTAACCTTTTGGTTATCAAATATAGTTACCTAGGCATTTAACATGTTCTTCAACCTATATGTGTGTCGACTATTACAATCACAAAGTAAAAAATATTTTTTCAATCACATAATAAGGAGAAAATGTAACATAATAATAGATAATAAATGAACACATATGGCACACAATAAATATATAAGGTAAATGAAGAATCATACAAAAAGAATTAATATTAAATCATAAATAAAAATAAAAAAAATTCCAATTAATATAATAAACCATGTGATATAGTGAGTGTTAAGTTTTTTAAAATAATAAATATGGTAATGAAGTTAAATAATAATTCTAATAGGTGTATAAGAATAATCAATAATATATAATAGTTGAATCATGAAAACTACTATGTATTAGAGTAGTTTACTCAGGTTTACTAGGTGATTTTTGTATTTTTCCTATTATGGATTATCCCACATTGGTTAGGATGATTTTATCCTTGTTCATCCTTGCCTATATATACAAGGCTTATCATTTGTAACAACATAAATTAAGTTTGGATGTAATATATGATATTTGCTACTTTGTTCTACATATCAGTTTGCAACCCTTTATTTTACGTATCTCTCCTTTTATGATTTTCTTTGTTGTCAACACATAAGATTATATGGCTTAGAATGATCTAGTCATCATTCCTTTCATGGTATTAGAGTAGTAAGTGTTACAACCATTTATTTGAGATTTTTCTACTCAAGGGTTTTTTCATATATCAAAATTTCTTCTTAGTATACTGAAGGTGTTGTTTATGGATATATGATATGTATCTCTTTGGATATTTATGAGGTCATATAGATCCTAGGGTGTGCCATTATGTACTTATTCTATTAGACCCATGTTTAAGTTTGTTTTGGAAGATTTTAAGGAAATTTATACATGTTTTTGATGGTTTGAGGTCAAACATGCATCAAAATACAAAGTTAAAAGTATAGGGTCATATCAACATGAGTTTTATATCCTCTAAATTTTTTTATAATCACTCAATATTAGGATATATAGCCCTTTTATTTAAAAACCTGATTGCTTGTCTACTATCATATACCTACCATTTGTTTGATTTTCTCTCATCATAGGTGGTATGGATCTAATTTTTTATATCTAAAACCTAGTAATTTTAGCTAATAGTCCTAGATTTCATCTCATACTAGTTGTAATAATTTTTAAGCAGGTCATACATATATTTTGGTAGCTTAAAAAGCAATATAATAGTCTACCTTCATCATCTAGATAGTTTAATGCTTTTATTCTAGTTTGAGGCCATACAATCTAAAAATTGAGATCTAATTCTTAGAAAGGATAACAATTTCAATCTAATTTTATAATATAATAGGATTGACCATTGTGTATTAGGTTATACTACCTTTTGGGACATTAGAATAGGGTTTAATCAACCATTTTTTCTCGATCTTGTAAAGAGTCTTCTTAAAATTGGCTTTTGCCCATTTTTGACAACTTGTGCCTAGTTTATGCCAAAATTTTTCTGAAAATATTTTTTTGAAGCTTATGACTAGATACATGTGCCCTACCTCACATATTTAGGTATTTATGGGTTGTTGTTTTTGTCTTTTTTATAACTTGAAAAGCGGTTTAAAAGCTAAATTTGAAAGTAAATTTTTAAACCAATCAATAGGTGAAGTGGTAAATCTTTTTTTGGTGGACCATTGTCACATGGGAAGTCTTGGGATCAAATCTCACCAACCACATTTTAATGAAGTGTCAAAATTTTTTTTAGTCCTTAGTACATTTAATTTTTGTGCAATGTTTACTTATTTGATTGATTTTAATGATAGGAAACTTGTAAAAGCTAGAAATTTTGAACTGTCCCTCAAAATTGAAATCTATTTTTTTCAAAAGTTAATGTTTTTTTATTATCCATTTATTGGGGTAATTTATTTTGTAAAATTCACTCAATTTTAAAATTATAGGGGAGGCTTACATATTTTTGGGGGATTATTTGTTCCTTGTAATTCTTTGAATCAGAGGTTGTTCTTTTTTTGGGGGGGTCATTATTTCTTCTTCATGACTTCTTCTTTGTATTTAGAAAATGGAGCCCCTCATACCTCAAATTACACAACTTGGAAAATAAAAATGAAGATAGGCCTTCAATTGAAAATATTTTGGATAAGTTTACTTAGAGACCTTCCCAACTTCATAAACGAGGAAGATAGTATCTGGATTGTATCTATGAAATATGAGGCTCTTTTATTGATTCACCTCAATGTTTCAAAAAACTTGTACATACATATTATTGATGCCATGTGACCAATGGAATATTAGGATGATATTTTAACCTTATTTAAGAAGGATATTGAGACATTTAGGTTTTCTAAACCCTCACTTACTCCAACTCTTGTTCCAGTTCCTTCTCTTCCTATTAGTGATGATCTATCTTTTGACAATGACATGGATGATTTTTATCCATCTCCTTATTTTCCTATCAAAATTATTTTCTCTTCCGATGATTTAATCTCTCCTCTTATTATAGTTTATTATGATGACACATTCTTGATGGGCATTGGTCTTCTTTTGCTTGAGACACCTCTATGGGATGAGTTTTTTCTAGACTTGGGACATCTATTTGTAGAACCTACCTTTATTCCTATGTAGGATGTTAAGACACCATAACTTATCCATTCAGATGACTCTACTATTTCTAGTGAGAGTGAACTTATTAAGCAATTTTTCATTAAATGTTCCATGTCTTTATTCTAATCAATTCACTTTTATGGAACTACATCCAATTATTATGCATGATCTTGCTAGACATATGCCACACTTCATATTTAGATGTGATTTAGATATCTTTGTACTACTTTCTACTTCATATTCCATTTTGTAATGGTTAGACTTCCAATACACCGTTATTGTTATTCCTTTGGCAAAAAGAATAAAAAATGTTTGATACAAATGGATCTTGTATAATCCTTTAGGTAAGGATCTCAACATCGACATTATTCATCTTATGAGCCCAAATTGGATTATCAACAAATTTAGTACCGATGATAGTTGTCTTTAGGGGGATTATATATGAAGTCCTTCCTTCCTTATTTTACATCATTTTTTTGAGGGAAATGTTTTATCATCAACACTTAAGGTTATACACTTGGAATGATCTAGTCATCATTCCTTTCACTAGTAACATGCATAGTGTATGGTGTAACCTATGAATCTATGAATAATAATCATTCATCATCATATTATTCATTGGTTAATTTTTTATCTCATACATTTATGTTATTTATGGTTCAATATTTTTCTTGGAGGCATAACATGTAATGATTACACCCTTATTAGATTTGACTTGTGCTTTTTAATTGTGTGTGCCCTTAGTTTAGGTAAATATTGTAATGATTATTATTATGATTCAATGTATTATTCTTGACAAAATAACACCCCTTTGTATTATGTCCACTTTACAATGATGTCCAAATTTTAAGCATTGATTCATAGTTATTTTACCAAATAGTGATACAAGGGGTAAATGTCACCATGCAAAATAAGGTAAATCTAAGGAACATGATATATTTATGATAAAACATTAAAAAAATTAAGCCACATATAAACTATGCCTAAAATAGACTAATAATTAAAACTAAATTATTGAACAAGAAAAATAAATGAATAATAGATAAAGAGAGATGAAAAAAACACTAATTTTGGAAATTGAGAGTGGAAACATGCTCTCAAGTTAATTATATCACAACCCTATAAATTTAAATCTAAAAGTTGAAAGATAAAAATTTGGTAATGTTGATTTTGACTGAGATAAAATCAATAGGATATCAATTATGACCTCATGTGGCCATTTATTATGTACCTAGGAGTTGATTGTGTCCTATGTTGGTTTTTATATTATGTAAATTTTTGGTTAGGTTTGAGCCTGATGGTGAGAAGTTTTTATTCACTTTGTGGAATTGGTAAGAAAAATGTATTGAAATGATTCTATTTTACTCCCTTAACTAATACAAAAAATGTATGCATAAAATATGTGTGAAATTTTAGTGGATTAGGAAACCTCTTGAGGAGTTACAACTACAAATCCTAGACTCTTAAAATCAGATTCAATATGATTCTAGTACATTTCAGTGTGATCCCAAGCTAAGTGAGGGATAAATATTCATATTTTATCACTATATGGATAAAATAAAACTATATAATATTATTATAAATTTATTTTATAAAAAATGTGATAGTGGCATAATACTTGGAAGTGATGTTGATGTAATCTAGACTCAATGTGTGGGCTCATTAAAAAGTGTAGAAAATAATTCTAGAAAAATATTGTGCTCAATAACATGTAGTTAAGTGGAGTTAAGAGGACCAATTTTTGATCAAATAGGTTATTTTTAAATTAAAAAGGACTAATTTTTATATTTAAGGATATCTAAGACACATCAAACATCAGATAGAGATGTGGAATAATGATAAGAGAAATTTATCCTAGTGAATCTAGATTTATCATACAAATAATTATGAATGTATGAAATTAGTAAAAGTATAGATAAATGAGTGAAAATATTAAAAATTGGAAATTGAAAATATAATCATAAGAAGGAATACACCTAATGGTGGATAAACCATGCTTTCATTCTTTGGAAAATCTTATATATTCTTAAAATCAAAACTGAAATTTGAATCATCTTAAGACTTCTCAGGTCTTATGAAATGTTAGACTAAGTTCTAAAAACTCAATCCTACTTCTTGATTAAGGAATTAGATATCTATAACTTCATAATAAATATTAGTACATCCTAAAAATTATATATATATATATATATATATATATATATATATATATATATATATATATATATTTCCCCCCCTTATTTAGGTGAGGGATTGGTACTTAAATCAACAATCACTCATCTCAAAATAAATAGTTAAGTACATCATGTGTTATCCTATAATGTATATAAATTTGATATAATATTTTTAAAAAAAAATTATAAACACATGTATGTAGATATAGAATAATACCATCATTTAAATATTCTTATAAATATTCAACGTCTTACGAGGACGAGATAGTGAGGGGAATGCATTATGCATTGATATAACCTAGTGATAGGGAATATATTTATTCTCTAATATGGTAAGATATGAAATTAATTGATATATATATAGATAACCCCAATGTGAATAGGTGTAATTAAGATATATTTAGTATCGTCATTGATGTCAAAGGTGCATCTTGCATGAGGTTGATGTCATTGAAAGAGTAAACCTAGTTGGCAGTATGTTGATGTGACAAGGGGCATTGTTGAGAGTGTTGTAATTGATGGATGTTGAAGGATGTTGTCATGGAATAAAATTTTAAGGAAAAAGAGATAATTTTAAAGTAACTAATGCCTTACGGTTGCATGAAGGTACAAGTCTTTGATGTCAAAGTTACTTAGGAAGCCTAGTCATGAGCTTAGTCATGACATGATGAGATATATGCTTAAAAATTAATGAACACAGGCATGTGAAGAATGTATGTCACTATTTTAGGATTTATCTGATACATTGGATCACTCATGATAGTTTTAGTGTGAACATATAGGGGTAGGACTTTCAAACTAAGCCTACACCTAGACCTATCTTAGATGTTACCTAGCCTAATGAGGTATGAAGATCAGATTTTAAGGAAAGTATGCATATCTAAGCATCGATAAAGGTAATATATGTTTTTATAATCATGTACACAAAGTTTGAGGCCATGTTTTGAATTTAATCTCTTGAAACACTATTTTAGGCCTTCTCAAGTTCATAGAATGAGGTCTCAAGACCCAAGAAGCAATTTTAGAAATTCATTGACATGTGTAGCCTCTACATGGGAACTTGGTATATTAAGGATAGATGTTTAAGGGTCACATATTATATCTTTAGTCATTGGTTTTGGATATAAGGGATATTACTTTATGAATAATCATTAACACCAAACCCTGTGTTAAACCTCCCTAAAACCCTAATAGGACCCCATATGAAATATATTGTTTAAAATAGCCTTAAATTGTCTCAAATTCCTATAAAAAATATTTCATCATGTATTAAACTCTCTCATGTACGTCTAGGTTGTGGTGGTTAGTCAAATGAGAGAGAAAATGCACAAATATAGGCTTATTTGTCAATAAGTTACTATAGTTATTAAAAGTTGCATTGGTCAAGAAAATAAAATGAATGGGAAAAGAAGATATAGAATCATACTACATTCCCATGATGCTTTATAGATAAATTACACCTTTTAAATGTGCTAAACCACTCATCCAAGTTAGCCGATCACAGACAGACCTAATGGTGTGAATAGTGAATAACCCAAGCATAGATGAAAAGATGGAATTAAGGGTCTGAGCATGTCATATTGATTTAAAAAAATAAATTAAGGGTTTATTTATTAATTTTAATTCTTTCAATAAGTTTTGGAGGTTGGTGAATATGGCGAAAAATTTGCTCAAAAGTTGACATGTCTGGTTCAATTTGGTTTGTGAGATATAAGGTCATGAGATTGGTTTGAAAGACCAATATTTGTTATTAGACCATATGATTTTTATGTTTATAGATGTTATAAATATTTAATATAATATTTTTTAATCCATTAGGAGTCATGAAATTTTTTTACATAGGTATTGGATGTCCAAGTCACCATGATTGGTGTTTGAGGTAAACTGGCAGTTTTTAGTAAGTTACAGAGATGATCTTGACCCTTTATGACCAAAGTGAAGGTATTAAAAGCATTTGGGGATGATATTTAATTAATTGAGTATATTTATAAATATTTCATTTATAAATATTAATTTTATTAAGTGTATTTGATCTTCATTCTTGCAAGATAACTTTTTGACTATACACGAGCCTGATAGGGTAGTTTGTCCTAAAGAAGATTTCAAGGTATGAATGAAGGATGCATATCTAAAAAATCATGAATAACATAAAAATAGTTCCTTTAATAAGTGGTTGAATTTTTTTTAGGTTTTTGATAAAGCCATTTGGGCCCAAGAAGATCAATATTTGGCATTAAGAGGACAAACCTAATGCAATTAGGTCTCCATGAGGCCTAAAAGAGAATTGAGGCCTAATTAAGTTGTTGCATACAAAAAGGAGTATAAAATGCATTTTATGCATGTAAAAAATATTTTTTTGTACCTATTATATGGTCTAAATAAGATTTTTAAGGTACGTAGCCAAACAACTGGTGTGTGATCATGAGACTTGTATATATACAAGCCATTTTAGGCCTATTTGGTTGTAAGCAATAAAAGTGAATAAAATATTGCTTGGAAGAGTATAAGGAGGTATTTAAATGATGAAATAAATATATATTTTAGGTGTGATGATGTGTATTAGTTATTTATTAGTCATCTATGGAGTTGGTGCTTCCTTGTAAGTAGGTGCTTGATAAAGCTTAGTCAAGTATGTGCTTGACTTCATTGGGGTTGCTGCTCCATGTTGAGTTGGTGCTCAACAAAAATTTAAAATTTTATCTTATAGTAAAATATTCCATTTTTAATAACATAGTGGGTTTTATTCTTATTGAAGGTTTCCCACTCATATATTTTTTTCTATGTGTTGTGATCTTGTTTCATGATCATGTGATTGGTTTTTTATGCATTGTTATATCATTGTATTGCTTTGATGGTTCAAGGAATTTTAAAGTACATATGAAAGAAAGTTTTTAAAATAATAATTCATCCCTCCCATAGTGATTTTGATTCCAATAATTGGAATTAGAGCTTGGTCCTTTGAAGAAGGCCTAATAGCTTAAAGGATGTCTTAGAAGCACAAACATGTCTAGTCATCAAGTATAGGGAGGTTTCTCCACCAATAAGGTTCTTCTCTTTAGTGAGACTAACTATGAATTTTGGATCATCATAATGAAGACCTATATGATGTATTTAGGTTATGACATATGGTAATCTATTGTTGATGGATTCACTCCACCTTCTACACCACCAACTAATACAACAAGCAAGAAGGCAAGTGAGAACAACTCTAAGGTAATGAATGCCATGTTGTGTGGACTTTCAGAGGAAAAATTTGTAAAGGTCATGCATTGTGATATATCTAAATGGATTTGGTAAAGTTTTCAAACCATTTATGGAGACACCAAAATTAAGTTGAAAAAGTTGTAAACTCACTAAAGGTAGTTTGAAATACTAAGAATGAAGATGAAAACATTGCATATTACCTATTGAGAATAGATGAATTGTTAAATGTCAGCAGAGGTCTAGGAGAAAATTTGGAAGAATCAAATGTAGTTCAAAAGGTATTAATATCCCTAACATCTAAGTTTGTTTCAAAGGTGTATGCTATGGAAGAGATCAAAGATATTAACATACTATAGAATGATGAGCTTCATGGCATCTTGACTATGTATGAAATTAGAACAAGTGATGGAAGACCTTCTAATAAGGAAGATGCATTCAAATTTGAGAAGAATTCACAAGGTAAGAAGGACAAGGAAGATTTTGACACAAAAATTAATGATGACAAGTTAGAATCCATGTTTATCATAAAACTAAGGAAAGGATTAAGTATAAGTGTGAATTGAATTTTAAATGCTTTAATTGTGATAATATTGGTCACTTTGCATCTAAATGTCCTAAAAAGGATAAGTATATACACCTTAAATTGGTTAAAAAACCACACATATCATGTATTTTCATAGTCATCTTCATAGGAGACTTTGATTGGAGAATATGAGCTTTGTTCACACTAGCCATATCAATATTTTGCTTGTATTGGTATTATTTCTTGTGTTATCACCTCTCTATTATCTTAGTTACCTGATCTATACTCCCAAAGACCCCTATACTTGGCCTATGTCAATCCCATCATATTTTTTGAGTCTTGGACAATGGAATTCTGTAGATGCTTGGCACTCCTATCCTACTCGATGCTATTATCCAATGGTCATTTTTCTTACTTAACAGGTCCTAAACCCTTATTATCACCTCACTTAAGATTTATTTATCTTTTTTATGTTATATTATATGAATAAAACTCCAAAATTCAAAATAAAGAGTCTCTTATATAAATGACTTCACAAGGCATTATATATATATATATATCACTTACTACTTTGGCACACTAAATAATAAAAAATTAGTCAATAGTATAGCTCAAAATTCTACATCACACATAGATTTGCATGCTTGGTCAAGGAAGGGCCTAGGTGAAAGTTCATTATTTCATCTACCATGTACATTGATTATGACATTCCCTAAGGGAAAATTGCATTTGATCTAAGACCCTAGCTTGAGGGTTAATGTAGGTAGCGATCAAGGTAATAGGGGTTCTAGATCGTGTGATCATACTTCCACTAACCCATTTTTTTCTCTTTTTATTTTGATATGTTTTTTTTTTATGTGTGTAGATATACCTAGGTTTTTTAAGACTAAATTATCTAAATAGAAAGTTTCATCAACAATTAGCACTCAAGATTTCATAGGAACAATGCAAAACCTAGAAAGTTTCAGGTTTCTATGATAGTTTGGACAACAACGAGAGGAGTATAATACAACGTCAGACACCAAAGTGTCCTATTTTTAGCACTCCTATCCTTTCACCAAATTAAATCTATATTTAAGTTGATGACATTATCCTAGTCCTTCACAACATTTTTTAGCCTCTGAATCAGTCATCTTAGTATTTTTTTTAGATAAGTCATTTCCTTTTCCCTATGTAATTAATTTAATCAAATTGATATAAATTTGTGTTTTAATAGATTTGATTATATTTTACCCCTTAATCCATCCCCTTTATTGTTTAGGAATTAAACCCTAGTTTCATGAAAATAATAAAACATTTGGTGAACCCAACTTACTTTGAACAAATATCAAAACCCTAGGTACCCTTAGGGTTTTTCCTTCACATTTTTGTGTGATTTTTGTATAGTTGTTTTTTAAAATTTTTCTTATTCAAATTTATTTTAGAATTCAAATTATTTAAATAATTTAAAAATTCTAAAACTCCAACCCAAAACCCTGGATTTCCAAGCTAGGTCCTCAAACCCCAAGCTTTCCTCCCTTACAATTTCTAGATAAAATTTTTGGAAATTTTGTAAATTATTTGGAGTGTCAAAAATACTTTTAAAATCTCTATGTTAGTAGTTATTTTTTCATTTATTTTATTAATAATAATTTTACATATTTTCTTTGGTGAAAGTAATAAAATGGTCACTAAGGCACTTCTTCCCTCTCATCTTATAGATAAATTTCTAAATTTTTCTCATAATTATGACAATGAATGGAAAATTTTGGAAAATTTCACATTAGAAAAAATGATAAAAATGATTTAATTTATAATGAAGACAATTACTATTATTATAATGAATAATGTGATGATGCATATGAAAGTGATAATAAAGAAAAAGTAGATGCATCTTCTTATTTCAAACCTATCTCTTTTCTTACATCTTCTAAAGAAAATTATTTTGATAAATGGGAAAGGTACTTTTTGCCTCATTCTCCTATTCATAAGACATCAAATGAACAAATTAGTCATGTATTTTCAAGTGAAACTCTCATTGGTGATAATTTTCTTGCATTTAAACCTAGTCTCTTTCTCTCTCTCTCTCTCTCTCTCTCTCTCTCTCTCTCTCTCTCTCTCTCTCTCTCTCTCTCTCTCTCTCTCTCTACTTCTATGTTCAAATTACAACAATATAAATGCAATAGAATCAAAATTTTAATGCATAGTTCAAATGATCCATCTCATTTTCTTAACTCTACTTTTTCATCTCAAATAATGACAAAAGAATGGTTAAATGATAACTCTCTTACTCTTACTTCTCATATCACAAATGAAAATAATGCATGCACTCCATTCAAGGATAACATAAATGTACATAATATTATAATTTCACATAATAATTTATTACATATTAGAAAATAATTTACATCTTCTCTTACCCTTCTCCATAGTGATAATGGAAGTGATAATGAATATGATAGTGAACATGCAAATGATTATGTTAATGAGAGTGAATATGAAAGTGATACTTATACTCCTCCCCTTTAAAATGAATAAAATTCTAATTGTGATAATGCATGGAATAATAATGACTATTATGCATACAATGAAGAAAATACATCTCAGACTTCTAACTCTTCTCTCACTCCTTATCTCAAACATAATGCATTACAAAATTTTGCTTCTACTTCTATGCATGATTCTATTTCAAATAATACACATTTCAATGATATCATCACATCTTCTATTCAATTATAATTTGATTCATTAAATAATAAAGATAACAATAAATCTCCCAAGCCACCCCCTACTATAGTATCACTTGTTTCTCACTCTTCACCCAAAGAGAATGGTAGCCCACATACCTCCACTAAGGTCCAAGTTACCATTCCTCCAAAGGTTTATGTGAGCACACCCACTCTCTATGATCTAACTTCTAAATGTAGCAGTCCCATGGCTAAAATAAATGACCCCATTTAATGTTTAAATGAACCAATTCAAGATACTAATATACCATCCAAGAGATTATTTCTTTGATGCATGCATTTGGTGAATTAAAACACCAAGTACATCTCCTTACTTTGGAAAATAAGGCTTATAAGTCTTGGATGGATGCCAATGACTTGCATGGTAACCCTCCTTTGAAGACATTTGTCAAAGCTTCATTGCCTAAGCATTTACCGATACCATCATTGCCTCAATTTGATGTCACTAGAGATCCATTCGTACATCTTCAAGCCTTTCAAAAATCTTTGCCATCTCATTCAAGTACTTTGATTCTACTTAAGTTATTCCAATAGACATTAGTGGGTAATGCAAAAAATTGGTTCTTTCATCTACTCCCCATTGGTTCCCTACATACATATGATGACTTAGAGGAGGCATTTATCAAATATTACATATGAGAAACTTTATGCATTGCATTAGAATACTTCAGAGCCAATTAATGATTATATCTTATGATTCAAGACTCACATGTTAAGATTAATCTATAAACCAAAAAATTTAGAGATTCAACATATATTTATTAAGGGGCTTCACCAATTGCTCCTAGAGCATATATTATATTAGACAGAGTCCTCTTTTAGGTACTTATGTTATACAGTTTTACTTTGGAGAATAAATTGGGATTGATTGAGTCAGATTTAGTTGATCAACTTACTCTAGATTTCACAATATCACCTCTATCTACAACTCCTAACACTCAACATCCACCATGTATAAAACAAGATAAGAGACCTCAGTCACAAAAGTAACCAATTAAGAATAGAAATCTAGTTTATAGAACACCACCTACATTATGCACTATAAAGAATAAGAGTATGGCACCACTATAGTTTGATTCAGAGAAGGATAGCCCATATGTCATATTATCAGCAATAATAAATAGGAGGTTAATCACATTTTATTCTACTCATCATTAAGATCCACATATATTACATAGATAGCCACATCAACCCTTTTGTAACTATCATTGTATCCATGGAATAGAGACAATGATTGTTATGGACTCAAGGACTGCATTAATAGATGTGTTGATAATGACATCATAAAATTCACACTAGGGGAACCAAGATCTCCTTCATCATGGATCCATAGACCTCATTCCTCCATGACTAAGTTATCCTAAGACATTGCTTCATAGGAATCATTGGTTACTCATTACAAGAGTAATGTGGTTTCTAGGACAGAGCCTCATAGGAGATCTCTTATCCCACATACTCAAAGGGTTTGGAATCTAGTACACAGAGAAATCTACATATAGAAGAGTAGTCTGTGGAGTACATGGTGCATTTCAATATACATATCTAGAATTGTCATAGGCATCATAAAAACATTTTTAGGGTCTTATCTCATATAGAAACCCACTATAGTTAAGATTAGATGCACCCACATCATAGAGTACTGCTCCAGATAGATATTCATTACAATTGAGTTTTTAGGGACCTATTTCACATAGAAACCCACTATTATTTATATTAGATGAGACCCTAACATAGGTTATAGTTCCATTTAGATCTATTGCTCAGTCATACACCTTAAAATAGAGGCCACAAGGTGTTATTTCATGTAGCAATCCAATATGATTATGGATAGATGACCCTTCTTTAAACCACATAGTTTTTATTGTGCATCCCTTGAGATTACATCATATAGAGTTTCCATGTAAAACTAAAATTAGAGCATCATAGATAGCATCAGATATAGGGCATGTTCCTACATAGCATGAGTAGTATGGGAACTTATTCAGTTCACCATCAGGGTTCAACTAGTGATACAACAACCAAGGGGTTGAACACAGAGTGATATCTTACATCCCCTTCTACTAAAAACTAACATTATTAGTTACAAATAACCATCCCTAGCCAAACCAAAATTATCCAAATCTTGATCTTACCAATATGCTATTTTACCAATCTTAAATCAATTCCTTTATCAAACCATTTTACCAATCACAACAATAATAAAGTTTTACTCACAAAATCAAACGTTAGCATCACATTTGAACTTATCAAAAACAATCAAATCACATCCCAAATACCATTTTTATCAAACATATGAAACCTCAACATCAATTCCAAATTAACTATTTCTAATCAATCATTTGCAAAAATATACCAATATATTCCAAATTCCATAAACATAATACACATGAGTCAAAATCAAACTAATATCCATATATATAATGAGTTTTCAAAACATATACACAATATCAAGTATTTTCAATCATGAATGGGCATCATGACCTCACTCTTAGTCTCAGTCTCCCCACCAATACTAGTCCCATAATCTACCCTAACAGTTGATGGCCCCACACCTCCTCAAGCTACTGTATGCCTCTTGCAATGACTTTCTTGCTCTAGTAGTTGACCTTGCTCCTCATGCAAATCTACATATTTCTTGTGAATATATACATACTCATTCATGATCCTCATGCTAAAAAAACCAAAATTAGGAGGCATCCAATGCCTTTCTAGCTTAGATCTCAACTCATCTCTCTCCTACTACCCTAACATTTGTAGTTGTCACTATAACAACCCTATCAAATAGATGGGCATGGATATCAGTTGTGACTATCACTTTCTCTATCAATCCCTCCTCTACTAAATCATTAGGTACATGTTGTGTGAGTGTTTAGAGTGTTGACTCAATTATGGTCTCCTAATAATCATCATCTCCACTTCCTACCCCAACTTGTGCTTCATCCTGAGCACTTCTCACTTCACCTACACATAAAGTATGGAAATACATTAGGTATATACTTTAAAATAAAAATAAATCACAAATTTATACACAATTAAAATATAATCAATACTTACCTCCCATCATCTGGATTGGTTTAAGATTTTCATACTCGAGAACATCCCCTACCTCAATAAGGTACAATGGATCTCATTGATGCCTAGTTCATCATATAGCATATGCATCTATGCATCCAACATCATCCAAATCTATAATATATATGAACTCATCCATCACATCCAAAGGTAATGGTGTATGCTCAGTCTTAGTAGGCCTTGCATGAGATCCTACCCTTATGAACACTCATGCACTCCTCACCCATACCCATGCTATTGGGGGCACATGTTGTGGTACGCCAAACTATCTAGTAACATGCTCATACTAAAAGTGCTCATATACCCCACCCCAATAGTCATGTATCCAATAAATGACCCTCATGTATTATAGTTGCACTCTATCCTCTGCCCACCTAGGAAATACTCTATAAGTTCTCCATAAGATGTCACCAACCACCAATCCATCTAACACCCACCTATAATTATCTATCATATGGGATTAGATAGCTAATTTTCTCATCCACATCTCTCTGAATGGCTATAGAGGTGCCCAATTTACCCTTGGTAATCCAATCAACTGCATAACTTCTATGTGCTCATAAGCCCAATAATGTAGTAAGGTCACCACACTCACCCCACCACTAAATGGCTCCTATGTAAACCTATAGAGATACCTATATAGGTGGAGTAGCATAGTCCTCCCCCATGAAAATACATTTCCATATACCTCCATAATGTTCACAATCCTATGCATCATGTATGTAATAGATACTCCACTCCCATTCATAGTAATAAAAGATGCTAACAAAATAGCCAACCACTTCCACAAGCATGGAACATTAGACTACATAATGAATGATATTAGCACATCACTATCATTACCTCTTTGATGTATCCTTGAAAGCACACTAGAAAAATATAAGGATGCATGATCAATCACATTAGCACCCATGTCATCTTATAATGTCACTTGACACCTGCTAATTGGTAAATATAGTATACAATACACATCCTCCAATGTCATAGTCATCTCCCCTATAAGAAGCTATAAATTACATTTATCTACATTTTACCTCTCACATAAGGTAGTCATTATATATCAATGGCACTGCACTATACCTGGGTCACACATGAGCCACCCTTACCTCATCTATAACCACTCTCTCATTAATAGATAATAGTAGTAGCCTTAATGTCTCCATCACTCAACCCTTCCAGAACTCTCTCATTCATACCTCACCCTATAAAACACTAGAAAATACACATATATCGATCAAAAATAACAAATCAAAAGCCAAAATAGAATAACAAAGCAACATCATTAAGAAATTATGCCTCTAGGACAACAATACTGGATACAAGACAACAATGCTGGACAAGAGTGTTGAAACTTGGATAAAAGTGATAAAACCTAGATAGGAACACTAGACATAGGATAAGAGTGTCAAAACTAGAAAAATAAGTTCTAAACTACTCTTAAACCCCTTAAAACACTAAAATAGGCCAAAAAACTAACAAAAACTAAGCATTTCAATTACTTACCAGGGTCACATTGCCATCAGCCTAAACTTGGGTAACTAACTGCTCAAATTGGGTCATGGTAGGTGCTCATCTCCTTAGCATTTTTCTTGATCTAGAACTCAAAATATCTACCTAGTAAATCCATAAATGAACCAATAATCAATAAAATATCCTATATTAACCAACTTATTCATTTAAAACAAAATACCATTTTGCCCATAACTTGAACCTCGTAACTTCATTTTTTAAACCATTTCCTTCCATGAAATCATGAAAATGATACCTTTGACATCACTCAAGATTCACTTTATTAATAACTTATCTACCTACTATGACACAAACATATTTATATTTCTTTTATGTTCAAACACACACCTTGGTCATCACCAATCAAAACATGTTACACTCTCAACAACATAATCTAAGCAATCCAAAAAACTTTCAAGTTATTCACCACATACCAACCTTGTTTCTATTACTATGCCACTAGTCATCACTTTTGGCTCAACCTCCTATATCACAAATTTCATCCCTCTCCCCAAAAGGGGGGCATCATTCATACTATTCCTATTTCTACACTTACCCAACATACCCACCCACTCTCATAAGTGGATACACCATGGTTCTTATACATCCAACATTTAGATTCAGCTTAGATTGGTCAAGATATATAATGACTCAAATTATGTGGGTCATTTAGCATTACCCAAGACATTCAGAGGGATATACCTTCAATTCACAGATACATAGACTATTCAGATATAGTGGTTCAAATCATATGGATTCATGGTGATTTCAATATAGATACATAGACTATTTAGATACAGTGGTTTAGGTTATACAGATTCATAGTGATTTTGGTATAGATACATATTTAGATACCAAATTTGGGGGCATGTACACGTGGCATGTCTCACACATACAACTTCATACAACATGACATAGTTACAAAATCAGATAGTAGACTATAGGCATAGTGCAGAGCACAGTGTTTTGTTCTCCAATTTTGCACATGAGTCATGACAAGATATGTTATATCACATGTGGATATATAGATTACCAAATTTGGGGGCATGGAATAGATGCTCATGTTCTTCATCACTTAGGATTATATAGATGAAATGGAAAGACATGTCATTGTCTTCTTATACATTGACTAGAGTTTCGAATTACACCTAGTTGTGCCCAAGTAATCACCAGGTTGGATCACACAACCATCTATAGTGGTTAGTCCATTGTATTACTCAGATCTAGATTACATGAGTTTATGCAAGATAGAGGATAGACATTGGTTTTGGGCCTCTGAGCATTTCTTATTTATAATTAAAATATTTAGAGTGGAGGCATGATATACTTTTCTCTTTATAGCATACACATTTTATACACATTCTAGATTACATGAGTTTATGTGGGACAGAGGATATACATTAGTTTTGGGCCTCTGAGCATTCCTCATCTTTGGTCAGATTAAATATAGGGGAAATCATTGCCGTCCTTATCCATGATACATGGATTTTGCATTTATATTTAGTATAGTGGCATCCACTCAATGGATTACTACTCTCTTTAGTCACTATTTAGTTCTCCATCCATTTCCCTAGCCAGGAAGTGAGTTGGATCCTTGCAGCACATTCACCTCCACATAGGTAGGTTCAAGCACACATTTTATTATTCTTTCTTTTACTCTAGTATTTAATTTCATTACACCATTATAATAAAAGGGGAGAAAATGTATACACCCTAAATTGGTCAAGAAACCACACATATCATGTATTTTCACAATCCTCTTCACAAGAGACTCTGACTAGAGAATACGAGCCTTGTTCACACTAGCCATATTTTTTTTTGCTTATCTTGGTCTTATTACTTGATTTATTACCTCTTTGTTATATTATTTAATTGATCTATACCCCCAGAGACCCCCATACTTGGCCTACATCATTCCCAACCTATTTGTTTGAGTCCTAGACAATAGAATTTTATAGGACTATAGTGCCTGACACTCCTATCCTACTCGACACTATTTGTCTAATTGTCATTTTTTATTTATTAATAGGTCCTAAACCCTTCTTATCCCCTACCATAATATTTATTTATGTTTTTGATGTCAACTTGTGTGAATAAAACTCCCAAATTCAAAATAAAGAGTCTCTTATATAAAGGACTTCTCAATGCATTTTATATCTAGCACTTACTACTTTGGTAAAATAAATAATTGAAAATCATTCAATAGTATGCTTAAAATTATGCATCACACATAAATTTACATGCTTGATCAAGTAAGGGCCTAGGCAAAAGTTCATTCTTACATCTACCATGTACATTGATTATGCACATTCCCTAAAGGAGAAATACATTTTATCTAAGACCCTAGCTTGAGGGTTAATGTAGGAAGCAATCAAGATAGCATGGGTTCTATATTGTGCTATCATACTTCTCCTAACCCAATTTTTCCATTTTAATTTTGATATGTTTGTTGTTTCATGTGTAGATAGACCTAGAGTTTTGAAGACTAAATTAGCTATATAGTGAGTTCCATTGATAATCAACACTCAAGATTTCATAGGTAGGCTCACACAGGAACACCACAAAAACCTAATTTTTTTAGGTCTCTATGACTAGTTTGGACAATAATGGTAAGAGTGGACTACAACATCAGACACCAAAGTGTCTTATTTTTGGCACTCCTATCCTTTCATCAAATGAAAGATAGATTCAAGGTGACAACACTATCTCAGTCCTACACAATAGTTTTTAGCCTCTGAATCAGTTGTCTCAACATATTTTTTTAGATAAGTCATTTCCTTTTCCCTATGTAATTTATTTAATCAAATTGATATATGTTTTACTACATTTTATTATATTTTACTCCTTAATCTAACCCCTTTATTATTTAGGAACTAAAACCTAGTTTTCTAAAAATAATTAAATAATAAGACTAAGCATGATGGAGAACATGATGAACATCATGGTTATGATAAGAATGTTTATAAGCCTAATAAGAGAAAAAATGGTTTCAAGAAGTATGAAGTCAAGAAAGGGTCATTCAATAACAAGACAAGTTTTAATATTAAAAAATAGTAGCTCATCTGATGTAGGTGACACTATTACATCTGAAAGTGATGATGATAGTAATGACCATGATAATAATGAAACCTTATCTATGGATATATAAATAGACAATTAGGGTTTATCAAAAGGAAAAATCCTTATAGATGATGAATAATTAGATGAAGGAGAGGATAAAGTGAACCTTGAGGCCAAAATAGGGAGTGTTCTAGAGGAGTTGAAGTTTAAAAGAAGAAATAATTAGAAACTAAGATCATTAGTTAAGAGTTATGAGGATAAAATCAATATATTTGAAGAGATACTAAGAAACAACACCAATGAACATGAGGAGATCATCAAATAGTTGGAAACTCAGATTTAAATTATCACTATAAGTCTTAAGACCAAGGAGGAAGAATGCCTCAAGTTTGGGGTTGAAATGGAGTCCTTAAAGGAAGAATTAGATCAGGCAACAATCAAGTTGAAGACACATCAAAATTTGAAAAATGTACTGAGATTATTGGTGATATTTTTAAGTAGTCAAAGGTCTCCACATGATAATATAGGTCTTGGGTTCAAATAAGACCAAAAAGAGAACAAAGAGAGTTAGACCCAAAATACCTATGTATAAGTTCTCAAATCTAAGACTCAATTTGATCATCAACAAGTCAAGAAGAACTTGAATCTTTCAATAGACAACAAAGGTAGAGGTGTATCATTCAAGATCAAATAGACAATGTATTTAAATTCATTAAATGGTTATTATTTCTCATGTAATCAATATGGACATATAGTTATGGATTGTAAACACTATGCAAGAATCAAATCCTCATGGAGAAATAGGGTGAATATCCATTACAATAGTAAAATTAAAATAGTATTTTATAATTATGATCAAAGAGGATATATTGAAAGTGACTATAATATGAAACATATGAGTAAGGTTAGTAAAAAAAAAGGATATACATTCATACCATTGATAAGTAGATCAATAAGTTAGGCCCTATGGAAAAGGTGAAGGAGGAGTAGAAGACTAAAGATGAAGAATCTATGCTAGATCAGACTGCCTTTCACATTCAAGATGAAGGAATGAAATGGTATATATAGTTATTTCTCAAGACACATGATAGGAGACAAAATCAAGTTCATCTCATTGAATAATAATGTTGTAAGAATAGTGAGATTTAGAGATAACACTACTGCCAATATAGTTGGCAAGGGTATCCTAAGCTTGGATAATGGGAAGACCAGAAAGAGAATATGTTGTATATGGAAGGTTTGAAACATAACCTACTTAGTAAAAGTCAAATGTGCAATGAAGGACACACTAAAATTTCATGATAGAGGGTGTGATATAAGGAGAGCCAAATTAGGAAGGTTAATTATAAATGCTAAGAGGATTGGGAACAATCTATATTTCTTGAATGAGATCAAGAAGGAGAGATGATTTATGAGTAAGATGGAGTAAATTTGGATATGGAAAATAATATTAGGCCACATAAAATTTGATAATATGGTAAAGATAAGCAATAATAAGTTTGTGAATAACATGCCTAAGATCACCAAACCAACAAACATACTTTTTAAGGCATGTCAACATGGTAAGCAAACTAGAAGAAGGTTCAAGTCTAAGGAATACTCTACTACAAGACCTTTAGATTTAATCCACATTGATCTATGTGGGCTTACAAGAATATAAAGTATTAAAGGAGGTAGCTACTTCATGTTACTCATAGATGACTGCACAAGAATGACTTGGGTAGAATTCTTGAAATAAAAGTATGAAGCTCTTGATAAGTTCAAGACATTCAAGGCTCTTATTGAGAATGATAAGATCAAATGCCTAAGATATGATATATGAAAAGAGTTTTGAACTAATGATTTTGATGATTTCTATGAGTTTCGTGGAATAAGGAGACAAGTCTCAATAGCTAGGACACCTTAGCAGAATGGGGTAGTAGAAAGAAAGAATAGGATAGTTCAAGAGAGGGAAAAAACTATGTTTAATGATTCAAGGTTAGTTAATGTATATTGAAGAGAGGCAGTGATAAATGCATTCTACATCTTTAATAGAGGATAATTAAGGACTAATGGCAACAATATCCCTTATGAACTTTGGAAAGGTAGATGAGTTAACGTGGAACACTTTAGAGTTTTTGGAAGAAAATTTTTCATTAAAAGAGATGAAGAAGAGTTACATAATTTTGATTCTAGGTCTGATGAAGGTATATTCTTGTGATAATCATCAATGATCTCAGCCTATAGATGTTATAACAAGAGGTTGTAAAAGATAGTGTAAAGCACCATTGTGAATATCTATGAGATAAGGAAATCACACTCATAGTCAAAGGATACATTATAAAATATAGACTTAAATAATGAAAAGGAATAAATATAGGTTGGTGAGGAAGATGAATTTTAGTAAAGACAAGACTCAAAATTCCCCTGAAGATAGATCTAAAGAGATCACCCTAAGTCATAAATCATTGCTAATAAGGATACAAGTATGCAAATAAGGAAAAGACTGGTAAGTAACCTAAATCAAGAGAATGTTTCTCTATTATTTAATATTGAACCTAAGAACCTCATATAAGAAATCAAAGACAATTTTTGGATAGGTTCTATGAATGAGGAGTTAGACCAAATAGAGAAGAATGAGATTTGGGAACTAGTTCCTAGGCCTAAAGATAAGAATGTCATTGGCATAAAATGGGTGTCTAGAAACAAGTTGAATGAAGATGGTGAAGTCACTATGAATAAGGCTATATTGGTACGTAAGGGATATACACAAGTTGAAGGGTTAGACTTTAAGGATACTTTTGCACTAATGACAATATTGGAGGCCATCAAATTGTTTTTAGCATATGCAAGATTCAAAGGGTTCAAAGTGTACTAGATGGATGTAAAATCTACCTTTTTGAATGGAAACTTGGAAGAAGAGGTATACATAGAGTAACTTAAGGTTTTTTCACTATATTAAGTGTGGAGCCTACTTATCTTCTAGGATTAGAGGTTAAAATTCTAATGTTATTATAGTCAAGTTTTGGATCCCATTCTTTGTATCCCTGATGGCATGGGGGGTTGGAAAGGGAGAACCCCCTTTGTGGGGTCTAGGGGATACACACCCCAGTGGTGGTTCAAGGGCAATGCCCTAAAACCAAAAAAATTATTAAAATTTCCTTGTAAAATTGTAATTTTGTAGTCAATTTGGGCCATTGATTAAAGGTTTTCAGATTTGATGGTAGACATTATGTTTAGATGTTTTTTTCCCTAAAATATAATGATACATGGTTGAAATGGAAAAAAATGATATTAGACATAGAGAAAGGAGGTAGAGAAGGGATAGAGGTGTAATAAGTTTTGTTGTAGGATTTGCTTCTCCCTTGTATTGCTAGAAATAATATACTAGACAAGTTTGGTAGATGTAGCCCATCTTGGGTGAACCATGTTAAATATGGTGTCTCCTATTTTGTGCATGTTTATGATTATTATTTGTATGTTTGATTGATTCATTTCATATTTTATCTTGTACGTGATTTGGGGATAAATCTATGTTTTATTTTATCCTATCAAGTGGTATCAGAGTGAAGGTTTTGTTTGCATAATTTTAAATCATAGAAAGAAAAAGGTTTAACCTAGAGTGGGAGCTATGGTAGATGAAAACAAATTTAAGGTGGAAAAGTTCAATGGATAGAACTTTAGATTTTGGAATATGTAGATATAGGATTACCTTTACCAAAAAGACTTATATTTACCATTGGGAGGGCAAGCCAAGAAGCCATCAACAATGTTAGATGAAGCTTGGGAACTATTAGATCAGAAAGCCCTTAGAACCATATGGTTATGCACTGCATCTTCTATAGCATTCAACATATCATAAAAAAATAAAACATAAGGTCTTATGAATGCATTAGGAAAGTTATATGAAAACCCTTTGCCTCAAATAAAATATTTTTGATGAAAAAAATTATTTACTATGAAAATGTCTAAAAATGGTTTAGTACCAAATCATTTAAATGAGTTTAACATGTTTACTAGTCAGTTACATTCTATAAATATTGAATTTGATGATGAAGTTAGGGCTCTTATTATTCTTTATTCCTTGCCTAAAAGCTATAATAGTTTGGTAATGGCAATAAGCAACTCTATGTCTAATAATGCTAAACTAAAGTTTGAAGATGTGGTAGGTGTTATTCTAAACAAGGAAACGTGAAGGAAAAGCACAGGTGAAACATCCATATCTAGAAATGCATTAACAATGGAGAATAGAGGAAGGTATAAGAATAGAGAAAGAGGAAACTATGGAAAATCAAAAGGTGGTACAAGATCTAAATCAAGAGGCAAGATGGAATGTTAGATCTGTGGTAAGCCAGGACACATAGAAAAAGTGTTGGTTTTGAAAGGATAAATAGGGTAAGGACCAACAAGAAGGTAATAGAGAATTAAATGTATTAGGTGATGTACTATAATATGCTCTTATACTTTCTTTGGATAATATTAATGAATCTTGTGTTTTAGATTTAGATGCTTCTTTTCATGCTACCCCTCATAGACATTATTTTATAGTTTACGTTCAAGGTAATTATGGGAATGTTTACCTTGGTGATGATGAACCATATATTATTGATGGAAAAGGAAGTGTTTAAGTTAAATTATATAATGGAAATACTTGGGTGCTGAAGGATGTCAGACATGTTCTAAGCTTGGGGAGAAATATGATATTTGTAGGGCAACTAGGTAGTGAGGGTTATATGGTCACATTTATAGTGAAATCATGGAAGGTTACAAAGGGTTCTATGGTGGTTGAAAAAGCTAAAAAAGTAGGCACTTTATATTTATATATAGATAATGTTAATTCACATTGTGTTGTAGTCATTACAAGTAAAGATGCGTCTTTGTGGCATTATAGACTTGGTCACATGAGTGAAAATGGAATGAAGGCCCTATATGCAAAATATAAACTACCAGGTTTGAAATAATTAGATATAGAATTTTGTGATCATTGTGTATATGGGAAACAAAAACATGTGAGGTTTCTCAAGGTTGGATTAGCCAGGAAGGAGAAAAATTTAGAGCTTGTGCATACAAATGTATGGGGACCAGCTCAGATATCTTCACTTGATGGTTCAAATTATTATGTTACATTTATTGATGATGCAACTAAGAAGGTTTGGGTATATTGTATAAAAATAAAGTCTAATGTTTTCTATACATTCAAGAAATGTAAAGCCTTAGTTGAAAATGAAATAGGTTTAAAACTAAAATGTCTTAGATCAGATAATAGAGGTGAGTATTTTAGTAACGCTTTTAATAATTAATATTCAGAAAGTGGAATTCATAGATAGAAAATAGTTCCATGAACACCACAATAGAATGGTGTGTCAAAAAGAATGAACATGACTATTATGGAGTGTGTTAGATGCATGAGATTACATGCAGGTTTGCCTTTATAGTTTTAGGTAGATGTTATAACTACAATAGTTTATCTGATAAATAGAGGGCCTTCAAGTGCTTTAGATGGTAGAATACCAAAGGAGGTATGGATTGGAAAGAAGTTTGATTGTTCTTTTCTAATATTTTTTGGTTGTGAGGTATTTTCTTATATTTACGAAGATCATAAGAATAAGTTAGAAGCTAAGTCTCAAAAATGCACATTTATTAGTTATGGAACTAATGACTATGGATTCTGGTTGTGGAAACTAGAAGATAAGAAAATAATCAAGAGTAGAGATGTGTTCCATGGAAAAAGTCATGTAAAGAGACCAGTTGTAGGAAAAGAAGCAAGAAGAATCTAAAAGGGAATATATAATATTAGAATACATTACAAAAAAACATGTCGCAAAGGTTCCTGATCAAAATGTGCAATAAGAATAAGTACCTCAAACCCCTATTAGAAGATCTACAAGAGTGAGTAGACCACCTAATTGTTTTTCTCCTTTATATTATTTATTACTTACGGATGGTGGTGAGCCAAAAAGCTATGAAGAAGTAGTTCAGATTGATGCCAAGGATAAATGGGAGCAAGCTATGGATGAAGAATATGATGCTCTAATTGAAAACCAAACATGGGATTTGGTGGAGCTTCCCAAAGGAAAGAAGGCATTGGAAAATAAGTGGGTATACAAGATAATGGAGGAAAATAAAGGTAAAAAGAAATTCAAGGCCAAAATGGTAGTTAAAGGTTTTGCACAAAATAAAGGTATAGACTTTGACAAAATATTTTCTTCAGTAGTTAAAATGACTTCTATAAGAGCTATTTTAAGTTTGGTAGCAGTAAAAGATTTGCACCTTGAATAGTTAGATGTGAAGACTAAATTCCTTCATGGTGACTTGGAAGAAGAAATATATATGAATCAGCCATAGGGATATGAATTCAAAGGCAAGGAGAAAATGGTGTGCAAGTTGTAGAAGAGTTTTTATGGCATAAAACAAGCTCCAAGATAGTGGTATTTAAAATTTGATAGTTTTATGATAGAATAGGGTTATTGTAGATGTCATTTAGACCATTGTGTATATTTTAAAAGTTTTGAAAATGGAAGCTATATTATTTTAATTTTATATGTAGATGTTATGCTTGTATTTGGTTCCAACATGCATAATATTAATGTAATCAAGAAATAATTAAGTGATAGCTTTTCTATGAAGGATCTAGGTGCAGCTAAATAGATCCTTGGTATGAGGATAACTAGAGATAGAAAGAATAGGAAGTTGGAATTATCACAAGGAGAGTACATCAAAAAAGTGTTAGAAAGATTTAATATGTGGGATGAAAAATATGTTGGGACACCTTTGGATGCACACTTAAATTAACAAAGGAATAATGTCCTTAAACATAAGAAAAAATAACTTGATGTCTGAAATTCCATACTCATATGCAATTGGTAGTTTAATGTATGCAATGGTGTGTACGAGGCTAGACATTACACATGTAGTGGGAGTGGTGAGTAGGTTCATGAGTGATCCAAGAAAGGAACATTGGAAGGCAATAAAATGGATCCTTTGTTACTTAAGAGGGACCATAGATAAAATGTTAAGCTATGGTGGATCAGATGTGACATTATAGGGATATGTTGACTTAGATATGGTAATGACTTGGATGGTAAAAGAAGAAGTATAGGGTATGTGTTTATAGTAGGTGGTAAAATAGTTAGTTGGGTATCACGGTTACATAAAGTTGTGGCAATTTCAACCACAAAGGCTGAGTATGTTGCTACTATAGAAGCAAGCAAGAAAATAATTTGGTTACAGAGGTTGATGGAAGAATTAGGACATAGTCAACAAATATATACTCTATATAGTGATAGTTAGAGTGCAATCCATCTAGCCAAAAACTTAAATTTTCACTCTAGAAAAAAAACATATTTAGTTGTGGTATCATTTCATTCGTTCAGTGATGAAGGAAGAGCAAATAAAATTGGAGAAGATACATACCAGTAAAATTTTTATGGATATGATGACCAAGGTAGTTACAAAAGAGAAGTCAAAGATTTGCTTAGCTTCAATTTGTCTTCATGGATGATAATTAAATTAATGAACTTGTATAGGTCTAGATAGTATAGTGGATGCAATAGTGGTGGATTTGTTGCAATCAATCTCCAAGTGGGATATTTTTAGGTGTGGAGCTTGATTGTCTTTCAAGATCAGAGGTTAAAATTTTGATGTTATTTCAACCAGGTTTTGGATCCCATTATTTGTATCCCGAATGGCACAGGGGGTTTTAAGGGTAAGAACCCCCCTTGTGGGGTCTAGGGGCTACATGCCCTAATGGGGGTTTGAGGGAAACACCCTCGAAGCAATTTTTTAATTAAAATTGCCTTGTAAAATTGTAATTTTGTAGTCAATTTGGGCTATTGATTAAAGGTTTCTAGATCTGATGGTAGAGGTTATGATTAGGTGTTTTTTGGCCTAAAATATATTGATACATGGCTCAAATGGAAAAAGAATGGATATTAGACACTGAGAGAGGAGGCAGATAAGGGAGAGAGGTACAATAGGGTTTGTTGTAGGATTTGTTTCTCCCTTGCATTGATGGAAATAATATACTGGGCAAGTTTGGTAGATGTAGCCCATCTTGGGTAAACCATGTTAAATATGGTGTCTCCTATTTTGTGCATGTTTATGATTATTTTTTGTATGTTTGATTGACTTGTTTCATAGTTTTTCTTATATGTGATTTGGGGATAAATATGTGTTTTATTTTATCCTAACACACTACTAGATAACAAGGACTATGTAAATTTAAAAAGGCTCCTTTATGGTCTAAATCAAGCTCCTATATATTGGTATGCTAGATTGGATAGGTATTTTTTGGATCAAGGATTCAAAAAAAGTGTTGTAGATAGTAATTTGTACATAAATACATATGATGACCATCAATTGATTGTAGTTGTTTATGTGGATGATATAATCTTTGGTAGAAACAATGATAACATGACCAAGGATTTTGAGGAGGTGATGAAGGAGTTTGATATTTTCATACTGGGAGAACTACCATTCTTTTTTGGGTTGTAAATCATTCAATTTGAAAAAGGTATGTTCATTTCACAATCCAAGTAGAGTAAGTTTTTAATGTAGTTAGTATACCTATGATCACAGGGTGTAATTTGAGCAAGGAATATGAGTCTCCAAAGGTTAATTAGACAACATATAGGTCAATGATTAAAAAATTTCTATACACCACTATAGCTAGACCTGACATCATGAAATAGTAGGTCTTGTGGAAAGGTTTCAAGCAGATCAAAAGGAAAATCATCTACAAGTAGTCAAAAAGTATACTCAGGTATCTCAAAGGGACTATGGAGTTTGTGTTGTGGTATCTAAGGAGCAATGAGTTTAATATGATATCCTATATAGATGCAGACTTGGAAAGAAGTATTTATGATAGTAAGAGCACTAGTGGAGGAGCTTTCTTCTTATGTGGGTGCCTAATTTCATAGATAAACAAGAAGAAACCATTAGTAAAATTATCCATTTGTTAAATTGAGTACATTGTAGTAGATTCATGTTTCACTTAGGTATTATAGATAAGATAGACCTTAAAAGACTACAAGGTGGAGTATGATAGTCTAAGCCCTATTTATTATGATAATATAAGTTCTATAAGTGTTTCCAAGATCCCTGTCATACACTTAATGACTAATCACATTCCTATCAAGTATCATTTCCTTAGAGAGAAGGTAAGTGAAAAAAGTGTCAAAACTGAATATGTTTCTACACAAGATTAGATTGTAGACATTTTGACCAAGCCACTTCCAAATTCAACATTTGAACACCTAAGATAGCAATTGGGTGTAGTTCCTACCTTTAGCAGTAACTAAGGAAGTCAAGTGATTAGGGGGAGCTGATAAGGTAGTTTATTAGATCTAAATATAGGTGAGTAGTTTTGAGAAGGTATGCATGGAAATAGGAGGAACATGTTTTTATAGTGCCTCATGATTTCATAATGTTGTATGTTGAGTGTTTTGGTTGCAATAGGTATGATCCAAGAAGGTGGAAACATCACTTTATCATTTATGTCAAAGGGGGTGAAGTTAAAAATGAGGGAGAAGCTGCTTGTTTAGACAAGTTTATAAGAGTGGTTTCCATCAATGATAAAGGGGGGCATTGTTGAGTATTATCATTGATGTAAAAGGTGCATCTTAGATGAGGTTGATGTCATTGAAAAAGTAAGCCTATTTGGCAATATGTTGATGTGACAAGGGGTATTGTTGAGAGTGTTGTCATTGAAGGATGTTGTCATGAAATATAATTTGAAGGCAAAAGAGATAATTTGAAGGTAACTAATGCTTTATGGTTTCATGAAGGTACAAGTCTTTAATGTTAAAGTTGCTTATCAAGCCTTGTCATGAGCCTAGTCATGACATGATGAGGTATGTGAATAAAAATGAGTGAACATGGGCACATGAAGGATGTATGGAACTATTTTAGCATGTATGTGAGGCATTGGAGCACTAGTGAGAGTTTCAAGGTAAACCTATAAGGGTAGGACCTTCAGACTAAGCCTAAATGTAGACCTCCCTTAGACCCTACCTAGCCTAATGAGGTATGAAGATTAAATTTTGAGGCAAGTATGTATATGTGAGAATGGAAAGAGTTAATATATGTTTTTATAAGAATGTTCACAAAGTTTGAGGCCATGGTTTGAAGGAAATTATAGGAAACACTATTTTAGGCCTTCTTGAGTTCATAGAATGAGGTCTCAAGACCTAAGAAGCATTTTTAGACATTCATTAACATGGGTAACCTCTACATGGGAACTTGATTTGTTAAGGAGATATAAGGGTCCTAGATAATATATGTAGGCATTAGTTTTGGATCTAAAGGATAGTCCTTTATGAACAATTATTAACACCAAAACTTGTTTTAAACCTCCTTAGAACCCTAATAATGACTTGATATGAAATATATTGTTAAAAATAACCTAGAATGGTCTAAAATGCCTAAAAAACTATTCTATCATGTTTTAAACTTTCCCAATTATCTCCAGGTCATAGTGGTTAGTCACATGAGATATAAAATACATAGATACAGACTTATTTGTTAAGAAGTTACTGTAGCTCTCAAAAGTTGCATTGGTAAATAAAATAAACTGAATGGGAAAAGAATATATAGACTCATAATACATTCCCATGATGATTTTTTGATAATTTACACCTTTAAAATTTTCTAAAATGGTCATCCAAGTTAGCCAGTCACAAAAAGACCTAATGGTGTGAATAGTAAAAAACCCAATCATAGATGAGAAGATGGATTTGAGGGTTTGATCATGTTAGATTAATGAATAAAAATACATGAAGACTTTATTTATGAATTTAAACTCATTTTCATTCTTTCAATAAGTTTTGTAGGTTAGTGAATATGGTGAAAAAGTTGCTCAAACATTGACTTGTCTAGTTCAATTTAGTCTATGAGATATAAGGTCATGAGATTGGTATGAAAGACCAATATTTTTCTATTATGCCATATGATTTTTGTGTTTTTTGATGTTCTAAATATGTAATATAATATTTTGAATCCATCAGGAGTCATGAAAAGTGTCTACATAGGTGTTGGAGGTCTAAGTCACCATGACTGGTCTTTGAGGTAAATTGGCAATTTTGAGTAAGTTATAGAGATGATCTTGAGCCTTTATGACCTAAGTGAAGGTATTCCAATAATTTGGGGATGATATTGAAGTCATGGAGTATATGTATACATATTTAATTTATCATGAGTAAGTTTCTTAAGTGTGTTTGATCTTCATTCTTTCAAGATAGATTTTTGACTATATAGAGGCCTAATAGGGTAGTTTGTCCTAAATAAGGTTTCAAGGTATGAATGAAGGATGCATATATAAAAAATAATGGATAAGGTCAAAATAATTCCTTGACTAAGTTTTTTAATGGTTTTAAAGTGTTGGATAAATCCATATGGGCCCAAGAAGATCAATATTTGGAATTAAGAGGACAGACCTAATGCAATTAGGTCTCCATGAGGTCTAAAAGAGAAATGAGGCCTAATTAAGTTGTTTCAAATGAAAATAAGTTCAAATATCATTTTATTCTTGTCAAAAATATGTTTTTAGACCTATTATATGTCTGACCTAAGAGGTTGAAGGTATGTGGCTAACCAAGTGGTGTGTGTTCATGAGACTTGCATATATACAAGGTAGTTTAGGCCTATTTGGATGTAAGGAATAGAATTGAATAAAATGTTTCTTGGCATATAAAAAAGATATATTGAAATGAGACCATAATAGTAGAGTAAAGATGTGATGATGTGGCTGATTTGGTGTGTAATCATCTAAGGATTTGGTGTTTCTTTATAGGTAGGTGCTTCTTTATAGGTAGGTGCTTGATAGAGCTTAGTCAAGTAGGTGATTGACTTCATTTGGGTTTGTGCTCTAAGTTTTGTTGGTGTTTAAATTTTTATGATATTTTATCTTATAGGACAGTAGTCTAGTTTTAGGATCATAGTTGGTTTTCTTCCCCTTGAGTTTTTCCTACTCATATATGTGTTCTATGTGTTATGCTCTTCATTTCATATTCATTTGATTTGTTATTTATGTATTGCTATATCATTGTATTTATTTTATATTTATAAGGAATATTAGAATGCATATTTAAGAAATTTTTTAAAATAATGATTCACCCCCTTCCATCTGAGTGATTATGATTCCAATAGGATAATGTGGTTTTATAATATATATAATAAATGTAAGATCAATAGGATCAAGGGTAATGTAAGCTACATATTCTTAAGATATGCATAATAAGATCAAAATTACAAGTAAGGATATGATTCCAAAATGAAAATATAAGATAGGGATAGATGATATGCCCCAATGTAGGAATGTTCCTCTAAGATGGATATATATAGAAACCAAGAACACCCATAATGGTAATATGCCCAAATAGATGCATGATAATGACTATGTCAACATATGAAATAAGAATAGTATACCATAAGTAGTATCATGCATGATATGGATCATATAATAAAACATAACATAACACATATTATAGTAAAAAATCACACACTATCATGTAACCACACATATAATAGTAAATCATCATGCAAGGACATATGACTCAAAATAAATAAAGACACAACATGATGACTAGAGGACCATGTATGGACAATAGTGACAAATACATTGATAGGAAACATGCACAAACATACACATGTAGTAAAGTGAACAATAATTGGCACATAAAATAACACACAATATAAATATGTGTAACATGTAAGATGTCATAACCCATTTTTTGACCCTGAATAGAAAAGTAAATTAATAATTAAATATATAATTATTTAATTAAAATATCGTATTGTTATGATTTTATTCTATGCATGATTATGTATGATACCTCATTATGCCAAAAATATATATGGATGTTGTTTTTATATTATAGTTGTAATTAATAGTGGATGAATTGAATTATCAAAGTTTTTATAAATTATATTGTATTTTTTAAATTCTTCATGGTAGTATTTATGGCAACTTATATAGTTATGATTTAAGATATTGATTACCATTTTATATAATAGGGACTAATACATATTCCTATTATAAGTTAGATACATGAAAATTATTCCCCAAATATGAGAGCATATCATCAAGTAGAGGTTTCCAAATTAAAAAAAAAAACATACAAATGTTGAGACCAAAAGAGAACTATGTACTCACCACTAATTATACTTTTATGTTTTCTTGCCTCTAATTTATGCATTGTAAATTATTTTCATACTTTATTTTGAGGTTGTTTTCATATTATTTCCTTCTTGGAATTTTCTTCTTTTTATCATGTTGCTTTATGTCTTAGTTGGTAGGATTATAACATTTTTTATGTGCACATCATTATTTAAGAAAATAAAAAAGGGTCACTGCGTGCCTTAACCTTAAAATGCTAGCCTCATTAAATGTACTACCTTAGTGTCTTAGCATTGGGTGGACATTATTAACATCACCTAAATGTATTCTAACCTTAATGTAGCTTTGTTTTCAATTTCATGTTTTTAAAATAATTAAAAAGATGTCTAAAATGTAAATAGTGTCCTTAAGCCACTTTTGAGTATTTTATTGTTTATGATTATGTTTTAAACCTTAAAATAAATAATAAATCATTATAATTTGGATAATTTTGGAAATAGAATGAGACTAGTAGGTAAACCTATCATGAAAACTTAAAGGGTATACTTAGGCCCAAGGGAAGAGGGACTTGTTTGATATTTTGTGTTTTATGTATCCATAAGCATGCAACATTTGTTCAAGTAATAAATATAAATGTAGGTAGTTATAATTATTTAATATATAAGGAAACCCTTGTCATAATAAAACATATGGGGATAATAGCAATAATTTTTGGGGGTCTTATGATGCAGAGATGATTACAAGAACTAGTGGAGGATTTTGTTAGGAGAGAACTTTTGGATACTTTTTCTAATAGGAAAAGATGTATGATTTTATATAATATTTTATTTATGTAAGGATACATTTATTCTTTGTTCAAATATGGATATATAATATTATACATTAAAATTCATGTATATCTATTATTCTAGCCTTCCCTAATGATTGTATGTGGAAGAGATGCATTGTTGGGGTTCTTGTGTTATCTCATTTATGTTTTATTTGAAATAAGGGTTACAATTTTCAGCTATAGATTAGTTAATGAAATTATTTTACCATATATTATTTTATAATAATTATATTCATGTTTTTCATATATTTAAATATACATATGTAACCCCTAATTGAGTTTTGTGTGGGAGAAATCCATCATATAGTTACTTACAACAAAACCCTAAAATATTTTCATTCGTCCCTTAAGTGTTTATGTTTGATTAGATCCTTAGCATACTAAATTTTTATTTTTATAAATTGGACTTAAACCAATGATCCTTGGTCTAATTATTTCCCCCAAAACCCTAGGCATTGACCCAACTTGAAATCATAGCATTTGAACATATTTTTTATCTTTGAAATATTTTGAGAGAATAATTTCGATGTGTGATTATTTTTTATTATTGAATGATGTTATTCTAGGTTGATAGAGCTAAATTTCATAATCTAGTGGACTAAATTACTTATTACAAAATTGGCTATCATGTTGAACATGGTTTCCTTGACTAATCTATTATAATTTAAATTAATTGTATAAGTTTGATTCTATGTTCTTAGTTAAAACTGAAGAAGCCATTTAGATGTGAAATATAAATTACTATGATGGAAAATTCCATGGATGGAATTATTTTAAGTTTTTTTCACTTTGAATGTGATTCAATTATGTAAATTGAATCAAATAATTTATGGTCAAAATTTTAATTTTAAGAAAATTTTAAACACACATTGTTGATTGGAATTGGACTATGCATGCTATCTCTTATTTAACCTCATATCTATGCCCATGCATAATTGTGTTCATAGATGAAATTGGTTTTAAGTAGTAGTGAAAGAATATTTTTATATTATTTAACACTATTAGGACTTATATAACTCACTATTTCTAAAGGAATGTATGATAATGTGATTGGAATTGTTGTTTCTTCATACATATTGGTAAAGGTAAACTCTTTTGATAATAGTAAGTTGTATAATGTTGTGTTTTATGTAACCCATTTTATATTGTAAATTCAATCTCTTATGTTTTATAGACTAATTATTAGTTAGGATATTTACTCAAGACTATATGTTTATGGTGATAGAATATTTTTTTCATCCTAATTAAATTCAAATCTAAAAATTTTTTTTGGGAAAATTTTGAAGATACTTAGTCTAATTGGTAAGTTGTATTTTGTTCTTAGTGGGTATATAGACATATATCCACCTTACATGTTTCATATAGTATATGTAAGAAAGTAAAATATTGAAATTGTGTAGTTTCTTATAGGCCTTGTTAGTTTAATGAACTATAAATATGTTGTTGGTTTACTCTTTATACCTTAGTAGTGGGTTTCCCATCCTCATTCGAAATACATGCAAATAGTTGTACCATAATATTTTACTACAACCCATTAGTATAATTTTTTCACGTGTCCTTTTATCTAGTATGATTTAGGGGAAGTAATCCAACTTGTCTCAAGTAAATGTGTTATGATCTATAGATAAAGAGAGTTGATTCCACCCTAATTTTGAGGATTAGTTACAATGAAATTATCTAGATAGATTAAGAAATGGATCATAATTTAAATATATGTAATATAAAATTAGTAAAAAATCATAATAATAAGATCATGGTAGAAAAAATTCACATTATATGATTGAAAACATAGCAGAATACTAGAAATATATGATTGGGCCATTTCAAGAGGGAAAACTACATAACATCACACTAAGAATAGAATACAAAATAAGATATTAAAATACTAACCATTATATCCCATATAAACCCTAATTATGATAAGGTTACTCCATCAACATATTCTACTAACAATATGAAAACATAGAGAATTATGATATGACAAGGTAAAAGATTATGTCAACCACAAGTCAACCACACATATCCCCATATACATTAAAGGTTAAGGGTGTAGTAATCCCATCCCATTAAATTTTTTTTTGTCAATGTTTCTCTATTATATATTATTCCATGGGAATACTTCTCTTATGTTGCATCCTCAATGGTGATATGCTTCAAATTGATCAAATATTCCATAATCTCCCTTATTTTTATCATCATAGTGCATGTATGAAAGATATCCTTAGGTTACAAAATGAATTTTACCTCCTCATATAGATATATTATCTCCTTATAAGTGAATATTATATATTAAATCACCTTATTAAAGCAAGAGAGATGAAATACTAGATGTATGTGCATACACTAAGGTAACTCTAGCTGGTATGCTACACTGCTAATTTTATATAGAAAATGATATGGGCCATAATAATTATGAGAAAGATTTTTATTATTTTTATATTACTTTAAGGGATTTTTTTTGTCTGGTTTATGTGAATAAATAACTAATCACCTAATTAAAATTTCCTTTTCACCACAATATTAATCAACTTATTGCTTCATTAAGTTTTGTGTCATTACCAATTTCACTCTTGGACTGGTTAGTACTTCTTATTGGTGTTGAATGTGTTATTTAACAAATATAACATTTGGTCCTACCCTCAAGGATGAGGCTATGTATTCTATATTATACCCATACATTTACAAATTAGATAAATTTTTAATGAGGTATGAAAATAAGTGTCATACCATAATTTTGTTAATGGTAGCCATTGAACCCATGTCTCCTATTCATTTGATGCAAAATAATGAGAATAACTTTATTGGAATTTGTTGACCAGATTTATTTTCCATTGTATTGAGGATGATATAATGAAATATGAGCCAAATAAGCACCCAAACAAGATAATAAATCAGTCCAAAGATTACTAGTAAATATAGGATCATGATCACTTATATCATCTTGGGGGTGCCATATAGCTCTTGAATTGTATCCCAAAAATTAGATGCTACTATGATTTCTACATATGGATGTGACAAGAAAATAAAATGAGAATATTTTTCAAAAATTTCCATTATCACCATGTTGACATTTCCCCCTAATGGCCTAGGAAACCTTGTTATGAAATCCATGGAAATCACCTCCTTACTTTGGATAGGAATAGATAAGGATTTTAGAAGACTTGAGGTCTTAATTGTCTCACCATTGTCAGCCTAGTTTCTAGATAAGATGTTGTATATATTTTGATTTGTACATTTCAAATCCTATAATGTACCCTTCATCAAAGAGAATAAGATTATGATATGAACAAATAAGGTTGAAAAATACTTGGGATCTTAATTATCTCACCATTATTTTATTGACACACCATGCATCTGATAAAAAATTATGGATGTCCACCTTAAGCCAATCAAAAAATAAATATTTATTTATTTTATGATAATTATTAAAGAACCATAAATTCCCCCTATTGTAATGCATTTATCTCCATAAGAACCTTGTGATTAAGGTCATAATTATTACATAGGTGCAACTTATCCTCACAACAGAGGGAATTTCATTTCAACATAATTTTATCTAAGAAACTATAATATTTAAGAACCTTCTATATCATAACTTGTGTATTAGGTTTATTCTCCCATTCATATCTTGTATCATCCACTCAATCTACTTTCCATATGGAAATTATGCATAATAGTCCTTCTATGGACCCATTCTTCTTGGATAGTTCATCTACCACTACATTATTATATTGTTTATTGTAAATGATTTGAAATTCCTATCCCAAAATTTTAGTGACCCATTTTTTTTGTTCTTCATATGAAAACCTATATTATAATAAATAATTTAGACTATCATGATCTATTGTCACCTTAAAGTTTTTGCCAATCAGATATAGTCGCCATTGTTTGATAAGAAAAAGAATGGCCATCATCTCTTTCTAATAGACAATCATTATTAAATTTTTACCTTTGATCTGACAACTCTCAAATGCAATAGGTCTTCCTTTTTACATTAATAATTCCCCCACTCCATACCTATATTACATTAAATAATGAACGTCATTGAAAATTTTAGGGTAGCTAATTTTTTTTTTGTGAACATGACCTCCTCCATCTTCTCAAATGCATTGGTGGTTTATTTGTCATACTAGGAGTATTTATTAAACAAATTTATGAGTTGTGATACAATGTTTCTATAATTTCTCTCAAAATTATGATAGTAACTTGTCATTACTAAGAATCCCTAAAGGTTTTAAAGGGTTTTTGGAACTTTCCATTCTATCATGGCCTTGATTTAATGAAGGTCCACTTCTACACCTTCATGTGAAACAATATGACCCAAAAAATCCACCTATTTCACTTCAAAAAAACACATGGAGGACTTTGTGTAATTCTAATTATATTCAAGAGTTATTAATACTTTATTCACATGATTTAGGTTTTATTCCCATGTATTTTTGTATATTAAGATGTCATAAAAAATATTAAGAAATTTTTCTAGAAATTTTCTTAAATAGTGATCATCAAAATATGAAATGCAGATGGTGCACATCTGAGACAAAAAATAATCACTAAAAAATCATTTTTTCCCTCATGGGTTTTGAAAGATAGCTATGTAAATCCAATCTCTGATCTAAATTTGATGGTAACTAGAGTATATTATGAGTCCAAAATATGACTGATTTTTACTATTAGTTTTCTTTGTTTTCCCTCAATTACCTCTCTTTTGGATTGAACATTTCAAGGATATTAGACTTATATCTAATCCTAATGTAGTAAAAAAGATGATTTATCTTATTTAATGAAAATAAAGTCTAAGTTATTAATTCTATCTTTTAATTCCAAATCTTTGCATGTCTAGTCTCCCAATTTTGTGTATATACAAATAATACAACAGTCTATAAAGAATACAAACCTTTTTGATGATATTATAAGGTGACCCATATGAAGTATTTTGACATGTGGAAATATATGAACTTATTTGGCATGCTTCTATCTCATCTAAGTATAATCATAATTCAACTACAAAATTATCTAGTAGCTATGGACTCACATAGTCTACTACTATGGACTCACCTAGTAGTTATGGACTCACCTAGTCTATAGCTACAGACTCATTCAAGACCATATTTCACTATTCACCAAAGTATTATATCATCCTTATCAACATAGTTGCCTTGCTATAGACTTCCTCAGCATCTAGCATCCTTGAAGCATGTTACTATAGACTCTGCCAAGCTTTCATAGATATAGCTCTGGACTTTACCAGATTTACTATAGACTCTACCAGAGTTGTTTTAGACTCTCCTAATTTAGTTCCTGAGCTTGAAAAATTGAAGATCCATACTTTAAATTTTTTTCAACATACTTGAAGATTAACTTGGCCACTTACTATTTATAGTATTACTATAAATAGCAATTTATAAATATAATTTCTCTATATCCATCATTGTAAATATATTAATGGTATTTTATAAGACAAATCGATCTAATAGATCTAGGAAGTTATTCTTAGTAGATTTGTAAGTGGATTTTGTAATTAATGATTCTTACTATTGTAATTATCAATTATCTATTTTTAATATCCACTAAAATTAGGAGATTTGTCTTGACAATAAAATATTGTTTATTGATATCTAGGGATTTGTAGTTGTAGAATTATCTATAGGTGGATCTCTATGTCATAATTATTAAGAAGAGAGAGAATTATTATATTGTTTAGTTTATAATCCAATATAGTTGTATTCATGCAATCTATTTTGATTAATTAATGAAGATATCTCTAGTTTTCAAGTACTAAGTTTTTATTCCATTCATATTCCCAAGGCAATCAAGGTCCCAATCTTCTCAAGAGTTAGTAACATGTTTTTATATGGTATTTTATGTGTGTTTATAGTTTCATTAATTGCAAGTATATTTCATCTTTATAACCTATAGGAAATTATCTTTAAAATTTCTAAGACTAAATTCAATATTGCAATCAGTGTGTTTATCTTTTCAGTAGGGTTTTTACTTTCAGCAAGTGTGTTTATTTCATCAAATTAGATTACAAAGTGTTTTAATTCTACAAGTGTGTTTCTTTATTACATAATAAAATCCTTTTTATAATAGATTAGATTAGACATTTATAAGATCAACAACTCCCAAACCATATTTTTAAGATCTACAACCAAAAACCTTGTTTAGATAGCTTTGAATGTTGCCCTTGGTTTGAATGACATCAATAGAAAAATTGATTAAATAAATGGATAAATGAAACCCATCATTTTTGGAATCATTATCAAAGATAATTAGGTGTTTTTAAGGTAAACCTTATTTGTCTATAGTAAAATAACAAAAAAAAAACAAAAACAAGTTTATGAACCAAACTAGAGATACTAAAGAAAGGTTCATATCCAAAGATCCTAAGTTACGACTTGAAGAATAAATAATAAAATATTTGACTAAGGGAACTAAAAGTATAAGAAAAAGACTTGAATCATGCTTAGATTCATCACAATAATCAAGATCATCCTCAAAAATAAATCTTTTAAGAAGACTCACATTTGGAAGATCTTCTCATATAGGAAGAATTAATCCTGAGGATCATTTATTTGGAACAATAGGTCATGGACATCAATCTTTACAAGATCAAGAGGAAGCAATAAATTTGATCTTTAATATAGGTTGGGAAGAAGAAGAAATAAAAACCATTTCTAATAATTAAGGAAATGTGGAAAATTATGAAGAGAATAGAATACAACTGCAACAAGATAGAACCTTTGCCTTTCCTATAATCATAGATCCAACAAATCAAACCTCTATGAAGAATATTTTACCTAAAAATCTAGGAATTTTTAGGGGTAAATCCTCAAAATATCTAGATCAATTCTTGTATGAGTTTAAAGTGTTATGTCAAACTTATGATTATACAACTGATAATTAGAAACTCAAACTATTCCCTTCTACACTTAAGGAAACGTCCATGAAGTGGTTTATGGGTCTTTTAGCTGATTGTATTAATACATGGAGAGACATGGAAACTGCATTTACTAATAAGTATCAAGATTAATGCAAATTAAGGGACAATAAAGAGGATTTATTCAAGATCAAACAAAATGAGAATGAAATTTTAAAGGATTATTTGGATAGGTTCACATTTTCTCATAAAAATAATGGTTATCCATTTATAAAAGTAGTAAAAATGGTCTTTCTTAATAAATTGGATGATGAATCCAAAGATGCTCTAAACCTAATGGGTAGAGGAGAGATTGTAAAATTAACATTTCATTAGATCATAGATTTGTGCACTAATTTATTTATGACAAAACGTAACATCAGGAAAAAAAACTAGTTAAATCCAATGAAGTTAGTCAATTGATGGAGGAATTTGATAATTTTAAAAATGACATTTTGGTCCAATTGAATACTACATTATATGGTATTCAATTTAAAGCTAATTATAACATAGAACCTTTAGCCATCTACTACCCAAAATGTATGTTAGAACATTCTCTCAAACATTACCCTCTAGATAAATAGAGATATGTGGGATATGTGACAACAAATACCATGACATAAAGCATTACACCCATCTCTCTATTTTGAAAATTCAATTGAAACATTATAGACAACCCATAGAAAACTTGAATTACATTCAAAGGTAGAATATATTTCCATAAAAATAGACCCAAGGTCAGTTTGGTCTATGAAATCTAATTAATAAATGGATGCCACCTTGGGTTACACAAGCACCTCAACCTATGTGGGAATAAGTACACCACAATGGGCTAATCAAGAATGGATGATGCCTAAATAAACATGGATGCCCCAACCATAGCCACAACCATAGGGAAATACATAGTGTAATTCTAATCCACATTTTAACCCCCAATGAAGGTTCCCACCATACCAACCTTTGATAGCACCTCCTATTGCTCAACCTGTAGAAATGGTTAATCATCCATAATTACCTTCTCAATCGATGGCTAACCCCAAGAATAAACCATCAGCCCCTATATATGTAAATGAACAAGGATAAACCATGAATGAAAGAGGTATTGAATTTGAAAAGCTTTAGCTTAGATTAGGAAGAATGAGTTAAAAACCTCCTATCACCATCTAAAAAATGCCAAATGAATAACTAAAAATATATCTACCTCAACCCATAGATAGAAAAGAGGAACTAGAAAAAATTCTAGAGAAGATAGAGGAACATATTACTGCTCCTCTACATGTTCCTTTTCTTGATAGATTCAAGGAAGATGAAACTAGGTAAGAATCTAATTTGATTCAAGAATTAACAAAATTAAACATTTAAGTACCCTTGTTATAAGTTATCACGGATATTTCAAAATTAAATAGATTCATTAAAATATTGTGTGTCAAGACGCCTATAAAAAATAAATAATACCCAAAAACCATACATGTAGATAGTAAACTAGTCGATCTTTTAGCAAGAAAACTATTGCTACCCAAATATACAGACCCATGTAGTCTAGTCATAACACTAACCATAGGTAAAAATAAAATACCCAATGTTTTGGTATATTTGGGTGCAAAAATCAATGTAATGACAAATGATATCTTAACAACATTATCTCTTAAGGGGATGCAACCTACCTTCACCATTCTCTAAATGGTTGATTAATCAATTACTAAACCAAAAGGTACTATAGAAGACATGGATATAATAATTGAGTCATGAGAGTATCCATTAAGTTTTATGGTATTGCAACCCAAAACCAAGAAGTTAGGATACCCCCTCATCTTAGGAAGATCTTGGTTGGCTACTATAATAATATTAATGGATTTTAAGTTAGGGGATATGACTATTGAAAATGGTATAAAATCAAAATGAAAATCTTTATACCCCATGCAAAACCCACACTAAATTACACTATAAAACTATGGGTGGATGAACCAAAAATAAATAATAATAATATTTCATCTCTAGCCATGATAATGGTACAAGGACACATGGAAGAATTAATTGATGAGTTAGCACAAGATATGGAAAATGTCACTAGCCTTATGAGCCTAGCTATGGACTCTATAAGTCTATCAACTAAAAATTCTACCTGTCTGTTAGCTATGGACTCTACCATTCCGTCAACTCCAAACTCAACCAAATTGTTAACTATAGACTTTGTCAATCCATTAGCTATGGACTCAACCATACTTGTTGATATGGGATCACTATTTGGGCACAATTGTCATGTTGACTATTCAACATATGACCATAGACCATTGGAAGAAAGTATTTAGAATTGGGTAGAAGACAAACCAATTAACTTTATAACTATATTTGGGTCAAAGCATAATATTATGTCCCACTTTTTTGCATAAAGAGGCCACATACACTTTCATCTTCTCCTCAAAATATCTTGATTTTGGGTTAGTGAAATTAATCAAAAAATATGTTTTAAACTATATATACAAATATTTAATGCATATACATTTTTTTTAAAAAAAAAAACCATTAAGTATTTTTTAGGATTTATTTTTTAATATTTTTTACTTGCTAGTGGGACGCAATATTATGTTGTTATTGATTTCATTTTCCATTAGCCAAAATGATTCCTCCAAGATATGGATTTGTAAAAAATGTAACTAAATTTCATCTATTATTACCCCATCCATATCTTCTTAACTCTTTGATGAGTGATTTTAAAAAAGTAATGTCTATCCATCCTGACACTAAACAGTTCATGGTATTACCAAGAAAAACATTAAACATAAATAGCAAGTTAACCCATAATCAAGAAATAAAAGTTTTTGATATCTTAGAAAAACATACCAAGGCTTTTACTTTGGATTATATAGACATGAGAGGAATTCATCTTATTTTTTGTACCCATCACATTTACACAAGTCAAGACAAACCAGTTAGAAAACTACAAAGATGAATAAATCTAGCATTAAGGAATATAGTAAACATTAATATTGAGAAATTGTTGGATGTGATATTTATTTATCCCATATTAGATAGCTAATGAGTTTCTCTACTAGTAATTTTACCAAATAAAAATAGGAAATGGAGAATGTGTGTAGACTACTAAGAGCTAAACAAAGCCACTATGAGGAATTATTTTCCTCTTCCTTTTATTGATCAAATGCTTGATAATTTAGTAGGGAAAAATTAATTTTTTATTAGACAAATTTAGTGGATATAATTAGATATCAGTGGCAGCTAAAGATCAACACAAAACCACTTTCACTTTCTCATGGGTAGAGTTTGCCTACAAAGTCTTACCATTTGGCCTTTGTAATGCTCCAACTACTTTTCAATGAGAAATTTTAGCCATATTATTTGATTTTACTAACGACTATGTGGAATTTTACATGGATGACATCACTACTCATGGAGATACATTTAACGAAGCCTTACACAATATTGACAAGGTATTAACTAGATGTGAATAACTTCATCACTAAGTCATGAGAAATTCCTAATTATGATGGATCAAGGCATAGTACTAGGACACCACATTTCTACCAAAGGAATCTAAATAGATATTAGGAAAATTGAAATAATCTCCTACCTACCTACCCCATAGAATTAAATTGATATCAAGAGCTTCTTAGGTCATGCTAGTTTTTATAGATGTTTTATAGAAGACTTTAAAAAAATTGTTTCTTTTATGTTTGCTTTACTGGTAAAAGATAGTGAATTTGTGTGGAGTGATAACTATAAAAAATCCTTTAAAATTATTAGAGAGAAATTAATCTTTGAACCAGTGTTGAGAGGACCCAACTGGGAAAAATATTTTCACATCTACATTGATACTTTTAATTATGTAATAGGGGTAGTTCTAGTTTAAAAATATGAAAATGATCATATGTATGTTATTTATTATATTATCAAAAATATCACACCTACTAAAATGAATTACACAACTATATAAAAATGTTTTCTTGTTGTGATTTATGCCATCAACAAATTAAGACACTATATTATAGGTTATAAGTTCTTCATATATACATACCATTCATCCATAAGGTATCTCATGAATATAATTATATTAGGAAGAAGAATCATAAGATGGTTATTAATTTTATAGGAATTTGATATAACCATTATTGATAAAATAAAAACATTTTATGTGGTTAATTTTTTTTAATCTAGAATAAACATTGTAGGTGATGAGGAATCAGTTGAAGATAACTTTCCAAATAAACAACTATTTGTTGTTTCAATAAAATAACCATGGTTTGATGATATATCCAACTATTTGGCCTTAGGGAAGTTTCCTTCTCATTTTACTCATAAAGAAATGAAAGGTTTAATCAAAGGAATCTCTTATTTTAAATGGATTAATGTCATGCTATTTAAGTATGAGCCTGGTCATATTTTTTGCATATGTGTAGCAGATAATGAAGCCTATGAAATCATTCGAGCTTGTCATGATGAGCTAGAAGGAGATCATTATTCAATAAAGAGAACCATGCATAAGATCATAGGACCAAGATATTATTAGCCTTCCCTTCACATGTAAGTAAATAATAACATTAAATAATGTGATCCATTTTAAAAGATGGGATATCCTAGACTATAAATAAAAATTTCTCTTCATCTACAGGTAGTGTCAAAAGCATTTAAGAAATGGGGAATAGACTTTTTTGTTCTTGTAAATCCTCCATCCCAAGGTAAAAAATACCTCTTGGTATGTGCATATTATGTCACTAAGTGAGTGAAAGTCCAAGCCTTGCCATTTGATAGAGAAGAAGTAGTAGAAGATTTTTTGTATTTCAAGATCATACAATGGTTTGGTGCACTTAGAGAGATTGTCTCAAATCAAGGACCATAAATCATGTCTAATATGATCAAGTATTCCATGTGAGTCTACTAAGTCAACCATAGTAAATCCTTCCCTTACCATCCATAGTCCAATGGCCAAGTAGAAGTTACCAACAAAGAGTTGTAGAACATTTTAACCAATATAGTCAATACTAGTAAAAAATATTAGGCAACAAGAGTACCATAAGTATTATGGGCCTACAACACTACCTGGAAGACAACTACTACCTTTTCACCTAATGAGATAGTGTGTGGTAAGAAACCTCTACTTTCCATTAAAGTTGAATTACAAACTATGAAAACAACAATGGAAGTATGCATTGATTTGGATAAGGCACAACAAGGTAAAATCCTCTAACTAAATGATCTTGATGAGATGAGGATAGAAGATTTACAAAAAATACAAATTATGGAGCAATCAAAGGAAAATATGGCATGCTTCCTACATCAAAGAGAGAAGATGTCAATAAGGAAATTAGACACTCTTATTTGACTCCAAATTTCAACAATATAAAGGAAATTTGAGAACAAGATGACTAGGGCCATATCAAATAGAAAAAATATTAAAAAATGACATAGTATAATTACTACCAATAGATAGGAATTAGAAGACTTTATTGGTCAATGAACATAGACTCAAACTATATCATAAGCCTGTCAACATAGAGGAGTTTATTCAAAACATCATAACTAAATTTGTTTTTATGAAGAACCTAGTTCTTCCACAATAAAAAATCTATAATGGTATATTATAAAAAAAGGAGACCACTTCTTGGTTCCCTTCTTCCAAAAATAAAAAATAGATAAAAATTAAAAATAAAAAAAATGATGAAAAAAATCCATTGTGAAAATAATTTTTAAGGATGTTATTGAAAATGCTAATTAGAAAACCAGCTCATTGGCTGGTCATACATTAAGTAAAGAGCCTTGACTTGAAAAATAGAAATGGATGGTTAAGGCAAAAAGAAAAAAAATAATAAAACCAAAAAATAACACAAAGTGATTAGTCATTAACCAATTTATTACAAATAATAAAATCACTGATGTATTCATTTTTATTAACATTTCTAAAAGACTAAATCATGCATTTGTTCTCTATTTAGAATCAGGTGGAAGGAAAAGAATAAGGACTATGAGTATGCCAGTTAAGTAGATTATTTTATTTATCTATAGTAAGTTAGTATAAATCCTTTTGGTTCATGCATGTTTATCATGAGGAGGAGGTTTTAAGTAACTATAACCAAGGACATCTTGCAAGCTACCAAAAAAATAGTCATGATAGTAGCATTTGATGATGTGGAAAAGTAATGAGTTAAAAGACACATAGGAAAAAAAGGAGTGTCATGTATATTTTATTCACATGTACAAACCATACACCAACTTAGTCTGTAGCACTTCAAGTAATGATGATGTGGTTGATAATGCACATGTCTAATATGTGTGGCATCATATCAATTTTTTTTCAAGTTAGTTTCATTTAAAACCCCCATGTTATATCATGATTACTCTGGAGTGCATTAGTAGCCACCAAGATAATATTCATACCTATATTATTTTTCATCTTCATTACTTTTTAGCTATTTTTCCATTATCACTATTGTTTTCACCTGTTAGACTATTTCCTACTTCTAGAGAATCAACATAGCTACCATGGGATAGAAAAAGATTTGAACCTGAGTCCATGAACATGTTTATGAAAGATGACATTTTTTTAGTAGTCTTTGAGCAAGTTGGTTGGCTTCCATTTTTGTAAAAATTTTAAGGGTATGATGAAACTTTAGTGAATGAATTCATTTCAAATCTAAAATAAGACTCCACCATAGTTTATGGCATTAACATTCTAGTCTCTAGTAGAATCATCAACAAAATCTTAAAGATTACCGAGGAAGGGGAAAACCCCTTTTTTTGAGTTGATTGCACAGTTCAATGGTAATGAACAAATATATATATCATGCATACATAATCATCAAGGAAAGTCAAAAGGGATCAGTAGGGCTAACCTACATGAACCTCATAAATATGTTTCCTTATAGGTAATGAAATATTTCATATGTGAAAGTCAGTGTAGTTTTTTGGGGTGTAAAGATCATTATTCACCTCAACTATGGCCAATAATAGATTCAACCTATAGTTAATCTACTACTATACATGCATGGATCCATTCAGGTTTTAACCACTAATGGGTTAGCTCCAACTTATAATCGTGGCTTTATCCACCTTCTTATTCAACATCATTTCCTTCATTAAAGTAAAATAGATTATAAGAACTTTTCAAAATCTATAACCAGTCAACCTTCAAATTTTCTTCCAAAAACCAAGGAAAAAGAAGAGGCTTCCTCTTTTAGGGTTAGAGTTTAATCTAGTGAAAAAAGATAGACCAGATCACAAGCAACATCTAAGGTTGAATAGAGTTCTCAATAGATTCTAGCTAAAAGGAAATTAAGACATAAGGTTTCATAGTCTCATTTAAACCCTGAATCTAAAGACATTCCTTTAGTAAGCATAATATAGGTACCTGAAACAACTAGTGCTTCACAAGAAACTAAGGATACCTCTTTGAGGGAGCCTAGTTATCTTGTGCAAACTAAAAGAAGATAAATAAAATTAATCCTAGTGTATGATGATGAAGAGACAAAAGCAACTACAAACCTTGATAGTCTAAAACAATCAATGCCTTTACTTCCCCCATAACAACATACACAATAACACTTCAAGAATAACCTCCACAATAGAAATTCCTAAGTCAACATAAGTATCTCATGTTGAGGAAGGAAATATATCCATAAAATAAATTATATCACAAGAGATAGCATCCTTTCCATCCTCTCCAAATCATGACACAAGGCCAATACTAGATAAAGGAAAAGGTATTATGGTCTTTGAAGGAGAAAAATCTTCTAACACCATAGAGGATCCAAAATTATAGCTCATTCCTACCATGTCTAAAGTCGATACCATCATTAGACAAAAATTTATAGATATTTTTGATCTCTTAGATAAATTAAAATGTAAGGACCTTCTCAATTCTTCCTTAACTCAAAGATTAGATAGTTTTAAAAATAAGGATTTATATAATTTAAATGAAATCAATTTGCTTGAGAAAAAAGTTACTCAATCTGATGAAGAATTGGTAGAGTCCTAGATATATATCATTAAATTATAAGAAGAAAACTTGTTGCTAAATCATCAAATTTAGAATTCTTAGCAATAAACCATGATGCTTCATCAACAAATTTATATACAAGGTTCATCTTCTTCTAAACCTTTAGTTGATCAATCCTACCAAACTATTATTTCTCATTCTGACTATCTAGAGAAATGGAATCAAGTGTGTTTTGAATTCAGAAAACTCAAAAAACCAAATAGATATTTATAAAAAGAGAAACAAACATTAAAGGAAGACCTAGAAAAGGAAAAAACAACAAATCAAAAACTCTAAAGGTAATTTATAGGCTATTTTCCAAATAGGGGAATACCTTATAGACTATATGGCTCCTCCCCCATCTTATTGTCTATATTTACATGAATAGTTATATAGCTAGAAGTTATTGATTATATCATGTGATATACCTTATAACATTTAATATCCTCCTATGTTTTTTTAACATCTTCCATGAATCTACCCCAGAGCATCAAGATTTATTTTGTGAATTTTACTTGTGTAATCTGATATTAGGAGTCTATAATAAGTTCATGGTTAATTTATATGTGGGAGAAGTCCAGCTAAGATTATTTCTCTCCACTTATAAAACTCATATAGCTTGGAAATCCAGACATGAGGAATATGCAACATAATTCAAAACTATAGGGTTATGCATTAGACCTACTTTTTCTAGTGCAAACAATTTTAGATTAATTTCAAATATTCTTATTTTCTAAATCAAAACATCAAGGATTATTATTCATGGGCTTTGTATAAAAATATTATCTCTTTTAATTTATATACTAGACAACATTTTGATGTTATATATAGCCAGTGTCAGGGAATGGGATACACTAATGATCTCACTAAAAATAAGGGAGGTCATGTCTCCAACCAATTTGATATGGAGCCTCCAAAGAGCACAAGCCATAAATGACATGATTGTTGATGTCATTAATTCACAAGGAAAAATTTGGGTAGGCATGAGATTTAGGGCACCCCTTTATAAGAGCATAGATTGGGTCCTCAAATAGATGACCAATGTCAGATTTGTAAATAGATAATTCAATCCTATCATGGTTTTATCACTATATAAGATGGTCATTGGGATGATGAATTCCATGTATATTACCTTAGCCAACGTCTACAAGGCATAATTCAAAGTTATGAGGGGACAAGTAATTGAGTTTTCAAGGAATCTTACAAAGGTAAAGCATGGGGGAAATGATGATTCCAAAATATGACTCATTATTAATATTAATTTTATTCATTTTACCTCAATTATATATCTTATGGACTAAATATTTGAAAGATCTTAGGATTGTATCTAATCTTAATGTAGTAAATAGATGTTTTATCTTATTTAATTCAACTAAAGTCTAAGTTACTAATTCTATCATCTAATTCTAACTCTTTGCATATTTAGTCTCCAGTTTTATGTGTATATGGAAAATAAATGTCTATAAAGACTAAGGACCTTTTTGATGATCTTCTAAGGTGACCCATATGAAGGATTTTAACATATGGTGAGCTATGAACTTATTTAACATGTTTTTGGCTCATCCATGTCTACTCCAAATTTAGCTAAGGACTTGTCTAATAGCTATGGACTCCCATAGTAAATTGTTATAGACTTTCCCAATAGCTATGAACTCACCTAGTCTATAGCTACATAGTCATTCAAGACCAAATTTCACTATTCACCAAAGCATTCTATCATCTTTATCAGCCTAGTATCCTTGATACAAACTTCCTTGACATTTAGGATACTTAAAGCATGTTTTTATGGATTCCACCAGTCTTTCACAGATACAACTTTGAACTCTACTAGAGTTTCTATAGACTCTACCAGAATTGCTCTAGACTCTACCAATCCAGCTGTTGATCTTACAAAATTAAAAATCCATACTTTTCATTTTTATCAACATACTTGAAGATTATTTTGGTCACTTGTTATTTATAGTATTACTATAAATAGTAATATATCAATAGTATTTTATTAGACAAAGTGATCTAATAGATCTAAGAAGTTATTCTTACTATATTTGTAAGTGGATTTTGTAATGGATGATTCTTTCTGTTACAACCATCAATCATATATTTTGAATAGCCATCAAAATTTTGAGATTTGTCTTGATAATAGAATATTAGCTACTGATATCTAGGGATCTATGATTGTAGCATTATATATAGGTGGATTTCTATGTCTCAATTATTAATAAGAGAGAATTATTACATTATTCAATTGATATTCCAATACAATAATACAAGTTGTATTTATATTAATGTAATTTTTTTTAATTAGTTAATGAATATATATCCAATTTTCAAGTACTAAGTTTTCCTTCCATTCCTAATCCTAAGGTGATCAAGGGCCCACTCTCTTTAGGAATTAGGATCATGTTTTCATACGGTATTTTATGTGTGTTTATAGTTTTATTAATTAAAAATATACTTTAGCTTTATAACCTTCAATAAATTATATTTAAAATTTATACGATTAAATTTAGTATTGTAATTAGTATGATTATCTTTTCAACAGAGTGTTTACTTTCAGCAAGTGTGTTTATTTCTAGCAGAGTGTTTACTTTTAACAAGTGTGTTTACTTTCAACAGATTATTTAATTTCAACAAATGTGTTTATTTCAACAAATTAGATTACATAGAGATTTAATTCTACAAGTGTGTTTATTTATTGCAAAATCAAATACTTCGTAGAATATATTAGATATACATTTAGAAGATAAACAACACCCAAACCATCTATGTAAGACCTATAACCATAAACTTTGATGCATATAGCTTTAGGTGTCACCCCTAGTTTGAATGAATTTAATAATAAGTTGGTTAAATGAAGGGATAAATGACACCCATTAATATATATCTAATTTATTATATTATATTTCACCATGCAAATCATATATAAAATCATCAATTGTTAGAATATGAAATTTATATTTGATGTTGTACTTATTGAGATATCTATAATTTGGGCACATCTTCCAAGTATCATCTTTCTTATTCACCATTAACACTAGAGATGAATACACACTTTAGATATGTATAATAGTACTAGCCTCAAATATCTCATTTACCTTCTTCTCAATCTCACTCTTTTATACACATTGGTATTTGTAAGGTTTAATTTTGGGTGGTTAAATCTCCATTAGAAGTTAAATGACATGATCATGATCCATTATTTTTGTTTTTTGGCATTGCTCCAAAAATACTTAATTTGTTAACAATAATCAATTGTAAATATGGTTGTGTAGACATTTTTGTTGGTTATACTTATAATGAAAAAAATTATGCTATGAACCTATCAACTCCATTTTTTAGAATCTTATGTATCTGATGATAACTAACTAATTGTGGATACTTTTATGCAACCCATAAATTTCAAATGTCATAAATTTTGAATGAAAATGAATGATCAACTCTTAGAAATTAATATCTATTATTTTGAACCTTTTGAGCCATTAGGTTTACAAAATAAAAACTAATTTACCCATGGGTATAGAAAACATATGAGAGTATAATATAGCTTGTAAACTACCATTGCAATTTTGATACTATGGAATTTACATGAATAGTTGACTATGCCACCATCTACAGTCATGACTTGAAATTATGGATCTATATTTTAAAAAAATACTTCAATTGGGATACAAATTTATTGTTGATGAAGCTATATGTACTCCCTATGTATATCAACATTCCCACTTTTTATTTCTTTAGGATAAACATTACATTGAGTATTTGTGGGTTGATAATGCATGGAAGTTCATGCCAAGAGATAATCTGTTTGGTATATTCTGATATCTCATCATTCTCATCCTAAACCTCACCTGTCACTTCCTCATCTTTTTCTTCTTCATTGTCACTTTCAATGTCAAAAAAATTCTTCTTAGCACTTTTATGTCATCTATTGTATTTTCTATCATATTTGAAAAAAATTTGTGGATCATTTTTTTAAGGAGTCCGTTTAGTAAGTTGAGGGAATGATTATGATGGATTAATGCAATCAAGAATAGTGAATTCTTGATGTTTTACCAAATATATTTTATTTTCCCTATGTGAAAATAAAATGACATTTGATATTTAACTTAGATTAAACATGAAAATTGAGTTGGATGCTATCCTTGATCCCACCAAATAATATGTGATTTAGGTTTTATTTTGTGATGTTATCCACATGTAAGGACATGTTATGTAATTTATAACTATAATCCTTGACAAGAACTATTTATCATAACTTTTCTAGTTGTCTAAAGTAGTTCCCCATCACAATATTATGGTAGTGCATGTGCATTTCATCAGTAAAAATTGACTAGGTGATAATAAAGCCCTTATTATTATTTTGAGTGCATCACCATCTATACCAAGTGAGTCTATCTAGTTATAAATATAGATAATCCACTATCACATTTTGTGCACATCATCTATTATATATCAAATGTTGTCTCCATTTTATGTGACCATATCCTTCTCATCAAATTTGAACATGTTCATTCCTGATAGCATGCTGTAATAACCTAAATTTGGACCTATATTTTTTTGGTTGGGATAACTCAAATGACCTAATAGAGAATTATTATATGGTGGCTATGTTTATAAATTATCCAAGGCTATCATGATAGTTTCCAATTTCACATTGTTGTTTCCCAAATGTCCTTTCATTATGTTAAACTCACTTTTTACCTCATCCAAATCTTCCTTTTTACCCATGGAGTTTGGTAAATAGTCTATAAACACATGTATTATAAGTTTTGGATTCCATTTATTATTTTCTAAGTGTGTTTCAATGAGTGACTTGATATTTTATGTGTCCTCTAGTGTGTGGACTATATGCATAGGATAAGATTACTCTATGCCTATCCTATATCTACAAAATCAAACTCACATGAATATGGTAATTAAATATATCCTATGGACACTTAATAAGTTCAAATAATGACTAATGAGTTATGCAATATCTAGAAGAGGCTTACATATGTCATAAATGCCACCATGAAAGATTAAAAATTCTAAGCCTATGACACAACATATGTAGTCTTAACTATATCCCAAGGGAAATAAACTATTACAAATAAAAAATGTAATAAATTAAAAAAATAAAGTAAACTAATATTTAATGGGTAAGGTGCCATGGTGAATAAATAGGGGTTTAAGCAACTTAAAGTGAATTATGGAAATTCTAAGTAATAATATAGCTATTATAGCTAATTCAAAGTAGAGGGACCTTATACAAGAAACATCTATCTACTAAGCAAATAGAAGTAAGATATTTTAGGGTTAAAAATACCTACCTTGATGGGGATCCACTGAGGATGAATCTCTCCCTTGGCCAATGGTGATTTGAAAGAGATTATTTTTGATCTAGACCAACATAGTTCCTCCTAGTGAATCTAAAATAATTTCACAAGATAATATCATGAAATATATTATGTGTATATGCCCCACCCAAAGTTCATCATGTGTCACAATAGTGTAAAATGGGATGGTGCTTTGGGAAATAACATAACACAACAACAACTGAGCTAACTCAAAATTAAATATTGAAATAAATGTTGATATATTAATAAATTAAAATATCATATACATACCTTGACTTACCTTGATTATCATAGAGGAAATTTTTTTGTGTAGAAGATGGAAGAAGGCACCTAATGTATGAAACAAGAGATAAACCTAAAAAATAAGATAAAATTCCAATTTTTTACAAAAATAATTTGTTAATACCTAGAAATTATCTATCTCACCAACACTCTAATGTTTTTTTTTAGTTTGTAAAGAGGACCTATAGAAATAAAGGTATGGGAAAAAATAGAATCTTTCAACAAATATCTACAGGCTAATTTTTTTGAAAACTTTACTATGAAAGGGTGAAAAACTAGTTATTTATGCAATTGTTATTTTAGGAAAATCAGAGCTCTAAATTTCCAAACTATCTAATTGAGAGATCATGACTCATAGATAAGGAGGCAGACATATTAGAGGCCATATCACTATCATGATGAGTGTCATATAGGGATGGGGTGTATTAGTTGTTTATTTTATCAAATTTTATTAGAATGAACTATATTAGGAAATATATGAGATAGGAAAAATAAATGTAATATAGTTTTCCCCAAAAAACACAAAAATCAAGCTAAAATAACATAAGAAATGGGTAGGTGAAAAAAAGTCAAAATCTAGGCCAAGAGCTTTTATAGGGTTGATGGAAAAATTGTTAAATTTTTAGAATTACATTGGTTATATTGATGTAGTTTGGAAAATTAAAAAAATCATGACAAATAACCTATGTGTTGGTTGATGTAGTTAATAGGAAATCAGGTTGACATTGTCTAGCATGGTTGATACAGTGGAAATATGGACAAATGATCAATGTCATCAGGATGGTTAATGGTGTCAAAAATGAATTATGTTGATGTTGTATATTTATTAGATAACATAATATATATGATATAAGCATGGATGATATAGTGTCATATGACCAATGTAGTAGGATTAAAATATGGTCAATATTGTAGTATCAATTTGATGTAGTGTGTTGAAAGTAACATAGATGATGCAGTAAAATACATGGCTAATATAGTAGAAAGATGTAGAACAAGTGATTTTTTATATTTTGTATTAATTTAAAGCATGTGTTTTATATTTATTTAGATCAAAATATAATTTTTATTTATTGTTTGATATTTTTTAGAGATGACAAAGACTTTAGAGACTCATGGATGTGATATAGTTTCTAGACTTACTAGAGAGATTATTTTCAGTTGATCAGGTGAAAATAACCACCCGTAGAAATTATATCCATATTCCTCGAAGCATTGGAGATACTCAATGACATGTTTATATGGGTGGTGGATTAGGATACCATAGATACCCATCACACTAGAGGATGTCCATTTTACTTAGGGCTTCCTATCATGGTAACATCGATGGTGTACAAAACCCCTAATAGCATGGATGAGAGATAGGAGATAATCATATGGGCTACATGTTCATATCAATATCATAGGTGAGGGATTATCATACAATTATTTTAGGTGTATATATTAGGAATTTTGAACATATGATAGCCTTGATTTGGCTTATGACAATGTGTGTGATATATCATAAGTTAGATGGAGTCATGCCACTATACATCGTTACCCTATGCTAGTATATGTTGGATTAGGGTAAGTGATATGATCCAAGATAAATCATTTGGGTGTAGCTGGTACACAATTTCTATAATATTTTGATGATAGGCTAGTAGATGATGCATTCAATCATATAATTTTATATCACAATTTATGAGAGGTTCTTGATGTACAGGCTAGTGAAGTTACCTCACATGATATATGATTCCTTCTTATGAGTGATGGTTTAGGCACAAGACCATGTAGTCTAGAAGGTCCCACACATACCAGCCTTGGGGACCCTTTAGTGGGAATAGAGAATGTGGACATTGTACTAGAGTATAATAGATGCATGGCCATTATGGCCAACTATAATAAAAGCATAACATAATATGTATATCACTAGGCATTACACTTGGTGGATAGATCCACATCCGTATGATCATATCCCAAGATAATTTAGACTTCCACACCTAACATCTCCTTTTATAGTACAAAAATTATATGCTCATAATGTTGAGAGCCATGAGGGATCATAATGAGAGGGGTACTAGATGTAGTACTTGTGGTGAGGCCTTACTGATGTATGGAAGTGATGTGACAATGAATATAATGGTGGAAGGAATAAATAGGGGGAGATGAATAGACACCAGTTACACCTTAACAAAAAGGAAGATTAGTCTTTATTGAGCTAATATTTGGACCATAGAGTGAATAACATGCATGGAGTCTCTTCAAGCTACAGTTGTCCAACTAGGGAGATACTAGAGATTTTTTCCATGATGGAACCATTACAACCTTCATGTGATAGGTGGCTAGGGAGATTGTCAGCCCTATCCTATGATATAACGCTTTTGTGGTATATCCTCCTTATTTACACCTTATTTTCTTTCACATATGTGTATGTGTTAGAGAATTTACCTTGTATACCAACTATGGAATAGAAAAAGGGATAGCTTAATTTATGTTTTGATTGTGATAACATGGTGAACTACTTATAGTTGGTGATGTGTTTTATTGATGATTTTAGATTTGATGGTGATTGGAAAAGTTTTGTTAGTGGTTATTGGCATCTTTATCATGAGACATTTGTTTTAATTTTGTTCATATTGATTGATTTGAGGATTGACATATAGAAAGGTGCATAATGAGCAAATCTGGCATGTAAAATGTGATGCCCCTCCTATTTTTCTACAGCATTCTTAAGATATAAACCTAATAATTATCTTCATTGGCCTTCACACACATAATGTGAGTTCATCCTTCTAAGGTAGTCTCATCAAAATAATTATTGGAATGGTCTTCTTCTGATTAAAGGAAATTAATGATGTATATAATCTAATTGTCTCTCATTGGATGCATACCAACCTCTAATGGCTGATGAGCCATAAGGTATACATTGAAGGAAAGTGAGCTTATAGAAAAAAAGAGATTGTGAAATTTTCATGAAAATGAATTATTATCCCTACATTTAAACATATAAGTCTTCACGTAATTGATAAGGGTATGTGGTCTCCTAGATAACAATTGTGACCCTATTATGCACATTAATTACCTTTTTGATTACTAGTAATATTTTTTAGATATAACCTCATTTTAATCAAATACATTTTTATCAAGAATTGGAACTATTATCATTATTAAGCTTGTAAATTAGCCCACTCAACATCAATGGCATATTATTAATAAAATAAAATAATGATAATAAAAAAAGGGTTGCATAATGGCTAGTCCTTTCCTTTGTTTTAAGAATTGTTTGTAATGCAGTTTGCATATAATTTTGGAATATACACTTACTTTAATATTTCAATGTATGATTACTTAAATAATTCTAAATTAAAAATATAACTGTGATATTATGCTGATTATTATTGTAATTTAGATCTGATTGACACATTTACTACTTTTGTGAAATTTATGAAAGGGATATTTAATTAGTTATTTAAATATATTTTTTACTAGTTTCATTAATTGTGATATAGAATGAATCATTGATGTAATTCAATTTGAAATTGATTTTATATGTAGTGAATAACATTACTCTTATTCAATTAAATTTGGTAATAACATTATTTAATTGCAACTAGAATTTGATTGTTTTATTTTTCCAAGAATACATTTATTTTCTTTTTTGGTGTTATTTAATATATCAAAATAATTTGAATACATTTATTTATTTCCTTTGATGAGCATGGTGGTAGGTAGTAGATACCGATTCCATACAAAAAACATGAGTTGATGAGCCTCCACATATTAATATAACTACTTTTAATTAAAAATGTTAAAAACAATCTATATAATATTATATATAGTTTTCATTAGAACATGGAAATAAGTTTTAAAAAGAAAATAATACTAAACCAAAAATCATTAGAAAAAAATAATTTATGCTATTTTGATAAATAAAGATCTTTGCATCAATAATTTTTTTTGCAAATATATAAAATAAATGTTATAGTAAGTTGGGGTGATTTTAATTTACAAAATAATTAAAATAAGTTTGACCCAAAATAAATAAATACAATAAAAATAAAAACATAGTGATAATAAAAACTTTAAAATTTCTAAATTCCATATGAGTTGAAGGTACCAATGCAAGTTAAAAAAATGATGTATTTGCACATGTATGACCTCATCTCAAAGGGGCAAATCTCAGTTAGATAGATCCATAATTATTACAAAGAGAGGGGTTTTAATTATTTTTATGATCCTCTAATAGGACTTCCAAACCACTTATGATATTTTCAAATTCATCCCTTCCAAAAACTTCATCCCACCTATTTCAGCTCTATGCACATAGTCTTCCTAGGAGGTGACAGGGATAGGTTGGAACCTAATTCTTGAAAGGAGGTCCATGAATAGAAGAAAGTATGGAAGAATTTGAAAAAGGGGGGGGGGGCTCATAGAATTCATGGAACGCGTTATGGAACATAATACTAAGATTTCTCATGACTTCATGGTTGCCTGAAATAAGCAAATAATGAGCATTGGAGGTATCACCATTAATGTTTTGGTGGATTTCATTGGAGAAGCCAATGTAATGTCATGTTTAGGCATTAAGTATTTTAAAGACTAGTCAAAAAATCAAGAGTCACTACAACACTTTTTTTAGAATAAATGACTTTGTGTAGATAGACAAAAAAGGCTTTCCCTAGGTTGATCTTCTATGTTACTGGCCTGACATTTGCCTTTAGATCATGCAATACATGAAACTCAAAGGTAAATATACACTTATTTTCTCCCACCAATTTTTTATTTTAAATCATTTCATTGGGTATAGAATTAGTTTTCCCTACTTTCTTATAAATTCTCTTAAGAGTATTATCTTGATGCAGCAAGTGAATAACACAAATCCCATCCTTCACCAAAGATGATTATCCTTCTAGTTGAACATGTCCAATCTCTCTATGGCTAAGAGGTCCCCCCAAGGGTTCATCCTCCTCTAAGGACTCCCAGGAGGACTCCTCGATGGAGGATCCCATCGAAGGATCCCACTAGCTCTCTGATCGCATTCCCCAAGATAGTTTATTGAAGTCCCCTTGATGATCTTCCACTTAAATTGTTTATCCCAAAATAAAAACCCATTACTCTAGAACTAGGAACCCATGTGAGGATATATTTTAAAGGAAAAACCATTGTTATGGAGGATATAAAAAAGAATAAATTACAGTTTGAGAATTTTAACTCAAAGGTTTAGCAAGCAGGTTTGGGTCTAACCAAAATCATTTAGGTTTGGATTGCAATCCATAGATAGGCTAAAGCCAAAGTCTAGGATTTCATCCTTTCTGCACAACCCTCTTAGTCCTATACCTTTCAACCACCAAAGGTTTTAAAATCCCCCCCTAAAATATCTCCCAAGGGGGTCTCCTAAGCAATCCCTCATACAGGCCAAAGGAAAAAAATTCCTTAAAATGATCTTCGCTAGAAAAGTGGTAGAAGGCCCCAAGAACCATACTCAGGATAAAATATCAAAGTAAAAAAAGATCATCCCTATTAAGGACACTACGGATGCTGAAGAACCTCAGGAGGGACTCTCTGCCTATTTCTATTTTAGTTTCTTATTTTTTTTTGTTTTCATTCTAAGTACTATAATTTTTTCTTTTTTGGCTTCTCAGCCCTATTGTTGGCTATCAATTCTCTTATAATACACTTTGGTGGTTTTAAGTCCCTATAAAATATGACTTTTACCTTATCAAATTAAAAAAACCTCTAAAATTTCTAATTAATTATAGTTCAAAAATTTGTATAAAAAATTCTTTAAATTAAAATGCATTATCTAACCAAACAATTGATGTTATTATATATATATATATATATATATATATATATATATATATATATATATATATATATATATATATATATATATATATATATAAAATAAAAGAATAATACAAATTTATTAGGATTTATAAACTTACTCCATTTTAAAAAGGTTCATCAAGATATATAAATTTAGACCTTTTTAATAAGGTTCACCATAATTTACCTTAGCCTTTAGGAAATACATAGGCTCTTGTTTTTATATAATTTTTTTATTGGATTGTATTGAGATAATTAGTATTTATAATAAAAAATAATTATTGATAGAGATGGGTACAATAAAGAGTGATTTGGACTAATAACTTAAGAATAAAAACTTACCAATAAGTAAGATAGTGTTATTTAAAAAGTACAGATTTATCTTTTTTATTTGTAATTAAAAATTATGTATAGACTATGATAATTACTAATAGTGATTTAGAATAACAAGTTAAGAATAGAAACTTACTAATGCATAAGATAGTTTTATTTATCAAGTACAATTTTAAAAAATAACTAATAAAATTTTAACCAATTGTTATGTAGTAAATAGAATATTATCTAATATCACCCATGGAATATTCTAAAATATTAACTATAGAATTGTCATAACAATATAATAATTATTAAATTTTGATTGGATGGAAAGAAGAAATTATTAGATTGAAGAAAACCTATACTACTGTGCCTTGTAAAGGACTAATAAATAAATAATAAATGATTAATGATTAAAAGAAGAGGAGAGAGAAAAAACATAGAAGTTGTAGTTTAATATTTTTCTAGAGGAATGGATTTTTTGTAGGCTTAATTCCATGGGCCTTAATTAATATTTCAATGTAAGATAGGTTACCTTAATTAAGTTAGCCTGAATGAACATATCAGTTTAATGGATGGCATTTTTGGTAGGCCACCTCTTGATTGAACAAGTTTTATGACACATTAGCTTGGTCATGAGGGTACACCATCTAGATATGGAATTTGGTATTAAAAAATGATTTGAATTTCATGAATAAATGTGTGTAATTATTAGCGATCTCTCAGAAAATAGTTTTAGGTGGTATAATATTTGTCATTACCTATCCCTCTAATAAAATTTAGATGCCTCAAAAGTCATCTTAGTAGAAAGACATTCAATCATGGATACTAATGCAAATGACAAGTGAAATAAAATAATTAACTAGATATCTGAAAGAGAATATATTAGGGTATGTACATGAGGATAAAGAGCATGCTTGAAGCCAGCTATGCACTGTATAAACAAGAATTTCCTATAAGATTTAATGTAACTTGGGTTGGATGAAAGTGTTGTCATGTCTACTTTAATGGATGTACATTTTCTGATATAATGGTGAATATTTAATAAAATAAATATATTTATTCAATAAATGTATGCTATGTTTATGGAATGTCAAATCACACTATAAAATGACTTTCCAATCATGTGTGAAAGTTTGATAAAATATCCCATTGACATTTAAATTTGAATGCAATCTCACCCTTACAAATATATGCATGTGTAGAGTTTATGTGCCATCCTCCTTTATGTCCATGCAAGCACCTACCAAGGTTTCCCATAAAGTGAATAAGAAAAATGTTTATCTAAAGGTGGATATGAACACATAGGTTGAGCATTAAATCCCTAATATCACCTAACAAGCCTAAAAATTATATATGAGACTGAGGAGTTATGAAAGTGGATATTTCTTCCAAGGCACTCATTATTATCAAGAAACCATCTATAATAAATAAGAAATTAGGGGAACTTCGTGTTATTGAAAATTAGGGGACCATCTTCTTCTTGTTTTCATTGGTTTTCATCATAGGGATTGAGTAGACATTAAATACTATGATCATTTCACATGGCCAATATGAATTTACTTATTTTATTCTATGGTTACACAAAAATCCTAGTTATCCAGGGTTAAGCTAAACCATCCTGACATTCTATCTAAATCCATGTTTCAAAATATTTTGGAGGTGCCTAGAGTTTAAATTAATGTGAGGTGCTAAGAATAATAAGTGTAGGAAGAAGATGGTCAATCCCCCTCCTAACATGGGCTATATTCAAGCATTGAATAGAATCTTACCAGTTATACAAGCATGTTATTAATCTTAATATCTCAAATAATTCCCCTTTTTACCATAATTGTTTGATTCATTTTTATAATTCATGAAATTTTAACCAAGCTAATTTTAAATTACATGCATCTTGATATAGTAATTCTATAAATATTCTAGTTGTATATGGCCACCTTTCCCTTTGAAAGTATATGATGTTTTGCCTCTACAAGGACATTTTATGTTATAGATATTTTTTAAGTTATTCTCTAGAACCCAAACATTTCCTAACTACCACATTGAATTATCATATCAACCATGTGATAAATTATTGGTTTATGCACTATAACCTTTGATAAGGTGGTAAATGTTTTTTTGGATGTGAAATAAAATAATCATCCATTACGTTTATCTAGATGTATGACTGAGATAATATTATAAGGGACCCCTATGACTATAAACCTACTTTTATTATTAAAACATTGCAACAAGACTATTATTAATTAAATGTTAACAATAAATAATTTTTTTCTAGTGAATCAGACACTTTAGTAAGGAAATTGTTAATAAAAAATAATAATAACAAGTAGTTCTACTTTGTTTGCTTCTCTTGGAAATTATGAGTAATTCATTTTAATGGTTGATGATGAAAAATATGGTTAAAATTGTGTGTGTCATGACCCTAAGTTACTTAAATTTAATTCATTATGTTGATATAGTCTAGTTGTGAACTATATGAGACATATTTCTTTATTTTGTTGTGGTATTACAGTTAGCAATCTACATTGATACATTCTCATTATAATTGATATTACAATTATAGATTAAATTTCATTATAACATTTGATATGATTGCTTAATATGCACTAGTTTATTATTTAGTTGGATGTATTATTTAAATGTTATTATCATATTTATTATACTTATATGTCTAGATGATGTTGATAGTTAATTGGTTTACTATAGGGATGAGTATTTAAACTAGGTTATGATCAGAACTAAGCAACAGGGAAACATGGAGAAGCAAATGGATAAACAAAATAGTGAAATTAAACATAAATTCAATCTTGTTAGTGGTAATTATTTAGTCATTATGTTTTTATTATTTGATTACTATATGTTATCATTTTATGATTGATTTCATTAATAGTTGATTTGAGTCAGTTTTAACTTGGTGCAAGCATCTCTTTATTCGATACTATCATTTGTGAGACTATCATTGTTTGAGTTTACTAGATTAATAATTGTTGTATTATCAATGAAATTTTATCATTGTTGTCAATTTTGGTGTTGTGTATTTTTATTAAACTCTTTAATCATTGATTTCAACAATCTGATCAGTCATGTAGTTGTTCATGTCATCGATAGTTCCAGACTTCATCATCTTTATACATTTTGTATTTGATATTTGATGTTTTTTGATAGTTTACTTTATCTTAAAAAATGTGAATTAATGGTTATAAAAGTACCTTATATAATTTTAAACTTGTATGAATCACCTTAAAACTATGCATTGTAATGACCTGGGCATGATGGTTAGTGTGTTTGACATACCTTACTTGGCATATTTATTTGTTTGATTTTCATATAGTTAAGTCTTTGTTCAAGCTCGGGGACTTAGGTTAGGATATTGACCTGTATGGGGGTCATGGTAATTATTTTGGTTGGTTTTTTTAAAGCCAATGACTTAGGGGTCATAACATTGGCTCACATTGCCATGAAATGGTGGTCAAGACACTTTAGTTGGTTTTTAAGGTTTTTTGCATTCATTTTGGGAATTCAATCTTGGAGGTTTGGAAAATTTGGGGAAACTCTACTAAATTTTTTGGCATGGCATATAAGGGGAATGTGAATTAGCTCTGCATGAATAATTTTGGGAATGAGAACTGTAGTTAGAAGTATTTATCTTGACATCCATGCAGGGATAATGGAGAGTTATTTGGGGTTTGTTTTTATGTTTATTAGGCAACTAATTTTGTGAAAATATACATAGAATTTTGGTGCTTGGATTTGAAAGTGTAAAAAAATACTATGGTCAACTTTCATCAAGTAATTAATGTCTTTAAGATTTTGAGTTCATTTTTAGAAAATATAATCGAATGGCATATATTAGGGCTTTAGCTAAAATCTCAATCATTATTTTTAAATTTGGATGAAACCCTAATAAGTGTCATGGTGTAGGTTTTATGTCATAGTTTAATGGCTTAGTTGAGCATTTGTAGTGTTTATTTAGATTGTGGATAAAATTTGTTTTTGGTAATTAAATGACTATATGTGGTGCAAACATTGTTTTTCATTTGAAACCCCATAATGAGATCATGGGTTTATACAATTATTGTTAGTTTGGATTATGGAGTTGACTATATGATGTTTTTTTATTATGAGGAAGATGGGTTTGTGGAATGGTGAACTCATATTCTTTGAAAGTATTATGAGGTATTACATTTGACTATGTGTAATGATTTTTAAAATAATTACAATTAGGTATATTTATTAGTGTTTGAGTTTGACTTTGTTTGGAGTCAAAGACTAGACTAGTTTTTAATAAAATCCATTATGGCCTTCTATAGGGTGACTGTGTGCTTATTTGGTTATAAAGGTGTTTGTTTTATTAATGGTTGTTTATAAGGTAAAATCCTTATAGCTTATGGTGACTATTGGTTTATGATGATGGCCCAGGATTATTATGATGAAGTTTGCTTTAAAGAGCCACATGACTTAGTTGTGTTAAAACATAACTAGGGTTTTAATTGATTATTTATTTTATAAACCCTAAATGGGTAAAATTGGGATTAATAAAATATTGTAAAGGAAAATAAAATATAAAAGAGAGGGATTGTTATTTATTTCAAACCGTGGATGTTTTTGGAGGACAATGACCATAGGGAGTATTCATAGGGGTTCAAAATAATTACAAGGGTTTTGTAAATAATTTATTATTATTTTTATTTTATTGGTTTGACTTTATATGAGCCTTTGAATTATGATTATCTGACCTAGGGTTATGAAATCATGTTGAATTATTAAATTAATTTTAGAAGTGATAATTGAGATAATTATCATTCATGATTATGTTGATCTATTTGGGGTAATCAATCTATAGATTATTTAATTATTCTGATTCTATAAATGGTTTAGATTGAAAATTTGATTTATTATTATTACATTAAGTAAAGTCATTTTTTTAATAACATAACCTAAAGTTTTATGTAAGTTTATTTTTAAGTTGGCTAAGTTATTATCTTCTTTTTATGGGTTTATTTATAACTCCCAAAATTTTATTAAAATAGTATGTGAAGATGACTATGATAACATAGATCTATGAGCCATATCATATTATAAAATATAATATGGCTCATAAATTGAGAAGTTTAGACTAGAGCCACAATCATAATCAGGTACCAAGTTAATAGAACTTGATGGGTTGATTTGTGTTTGGTTTTCTTTTTTTGGTCATTTTTTGTTATGTTATCAAGATCGATTATTTCATAATCCTTTTCTCATTGATTCTCTACTTCTATGATTTGTATCCAACTAATGGTTGGGGTGGCCTAGGGCCACTTATGGTTGGGCTCATCGAGATTGATGGAGTGAGATTAGCTTCATAGGATTATGTATAATGATTGTATTCATTCCTTCTTATTCATGTGTTATTTTAGTTGATTAAAATGAATTAAAATTGTTTTAGATAAATGTTGTGTTATTTTTCATAATTTTATTTAATACAAAATGATGTAACATGACATTTATATTGATTCCTAAATTATTTATAGTTGGTCATTGGATTATTTGAGTACCATGGCATTACTAAATTGATATAAAGTTAAAATTTGATCATGAATACTTATTTGGAATAAATAATCTTAATGTTGACTTAGATGTTGTAACAATTTGAGTAGTGTTTTGATCATGTTTTATATTATGTTTATAAAACATTGATATAACAATTGAGAAAAATAATTGGATATTTGATTATATGTTCATTAATTTTTAATTTGGATATCAATTATGTTTTGATTATGGTGTGAATTAATTCTTTATTATAAGATAAGGAAAAAATAAATAATGTTACATATGTCAAAGTTTCTTGTGTGAATCTATTTAATCACAAGCTTAATTAAGATAGGTAATAGTATTCATTGGATGTGTTTACTTTTGTTATCTATTGTATTAGATGAACTTGAAACTTATATTTATATGAATTTTTATAATTCATATAGATTGTGAATCATATTAATTACATGGATGAAGGAATGAAATTGTTAACACTTCATTAATGTATGAACTATAACCTCACAATTGGTTAAATAAATTATTGATATTTGATTTGGTAATTTCAATTCAATATCTTGTGAGAAGTAGTAATAACTTGATTTGGGGAATAACATTAACATAGGAATAATTACCTAACTAATTAATAAAAACTTAACTACTTAAGGATAATTCTTTCCTATCACTTATTAAGTACTTATATATGACAACATGGATAGTTCCTAAATCAATTAATTATGATTGAATATCATTAAGATTTAGTTAACCTTATGTTATAGTTAAGTTGCATTGATAATAATGTACTCCATTTATAATTTTTTGAAAATACGGCTATTCATAGATAAACATCTTGTGATTAAGGAACAAGTGATCTATGTTTGGAATAGATCATTAAATATTCTATTAATAGTTTATTATTCTTAATTGAAAATAGTGAGATTATGAACTTATTTTATGATAATAAGAGTTTATCTTAAAATTGAGGCTTCAGCATATATACTTCTTAAATAAGTGGTTTGAATACTTGAACTAAGACCAAAGACTAAGTTAAATAGAAATATTAGATCTATCCTAAGAAATTATTGATCCTTGGTCAAGCTTGTATAGAACTTGTACCTTGCCTTTAAATGGTAAGATGTTCCTAAGCAAAACATAAGCATGGTTTTTGAAACATTCTTTGAAGTTTACGTACCCTAAGAGCTGACATTTCCAAATCCATACATTAGTTGATTATGATTTGAAAAGGTGTTTAAATAATTTTCATTGCTTTTATAAATAGTCATTTTCCTTTGATATCTATCTATTGGTTGTGATTTTGATGAGTCATACTTAAGAAAACTTATTATGATGATTATTCTACTGAATTTGAACTTACTCTAATTTTATTTGATAGAATTTAATGATACTATCCTTGAGGTACTAGTTATTTTATATCCTATATAGGTACTCAGGTAAGGGAACAAGTCACTAAAGACTTGATTAGGAAGGTTGAAACATAGTCACATTGATCCACTTCTATCTAATTACTGGTTGGTTAAAACTTACATTCTAAAGAAGTCATTAATAGGTTATTCACTTAGTCTAGTTTTTATGTTGGTTGTAACAAAGTTATGGATCTCATTGTGTGTTTTCATGCTAAAATTTGAGTGAATTTTTTTATTAATTTGTTTGGTTATGTGTTATACAAAAATAAAAAAATGGTCATGAAATCTTGGTATTAGAGCATAGTTTACTACTCTAAGAAACCTTGGGAAATGTTTCTTATTAATTTATGTTTATCTATTATTAATTTCATCACAGGATGGTGAGGATAAGATATGGAAGAATAGATAATAACCCAATAAATGTTAACCTGGATAGAGGAAGAGGTCATAGGGCCAACATTCTTGAGAGAGAGGAACCACATCTCAATAATACCAACAATAATGTTGAGGGACTTAATCATGAGAAAAACAACCATAACATTAATCAAGAAGTAGTTTTTAAAGGAATTTTGACTACATTAAATTCCATTCAAAGTAAATTAGATACTTAGGAGAGAAGGTTAAATAATATAGGTGTTTCAACTGATGAACTTCTACTTAGAGATAAAAGACAAGTGGATGATCTGGAACTTTAGAATAATCTTTGTAATATGGTTGATCATATTATTGAGGAGCTGAATAAGTTGCCTCCACCAACCTTTTCAAGTAAGGAATTGGATGATGCATTAGATGCATGGTTAGTACATCTATAGAAGTATTTTAATCTATACAATATGTCTTGTAATGTGAAGGTAAGAGTGGAAACCTATTAGTTAGTAGGAAATACAAATATATAATGGAATCATCTATGTGCTTTAGAAGGTTACCAACTAATGAATCTTACTTATTCTACTTTTAAAAGGTAATTTAAAAAAATTATTTTAGTTCAAACTTTAAATAATATAAAATCACTAATTTTTAGCTATTCAAACAAGAGAATATGATTGTGACTAAGTATGAAAATAAGTTTTTGAATATGTTGTGTCATGTTAATTACATGCATGATGAAGAGACTAAAGTCATTAATTTTAAGCTATGATTGAAATAAATATTAATGCTTGATGTGAATATGACTAATCCTAAGACTTTAATTGTAGCTATTGAATCTGTGCATAGAGAAAAAGAAAAAGAGAAGGCTTGACAAAAAGCAAGACAAGATTTTAAAGAAAATAGACAACAATCTAAGAGTAAAAAATGATCCTCTTCTCCTAAAAAATTTAAGAAATTTGATTCTAATTGTAGATTCATAAGGAGTAAAAGTGGATTCAATAAATTTCAAAGGTATAATATGAATTTCAAGAATTCAAATTCTTCTAAGACTGATAATTTTAGAAGGAATTTAACTCAAGCAAATCAAAATGTGCATTCTATTGTGGCTAATACTATTCCTGTGATGCCACAAAGAACTATAGTATATTTAGAATATGAATATAATCATTAATATAAATATTATTTTAAGATAAAATATGGATAATTAGCTAATAATAGAGTATATGCAGTCATTGACAATAGAAATACTGATTTCCAAGTAACTCCAATTGAAAGTAGAGCTAACACATATAATTTTTCTTTTTCAATTTTGTTTGATCTAGGAGAAAATGATAGTTTTATGGATCATAAGTTAGTAACATATTTTAAGATAAATCTTATAACTTTGAAGGATGGTTGGGATGTTGAGTTTGGCTTAGGTAAAAGAGTACCTATTACTAAGTGTCTTAAGGGAGTAAGCCTAGACTTAGGTGTTTTTCCAACTTAAATAAATTTGTTTATAGATATTCTTAGATATTTTTATATTATCTTAGGTATGGATTGGTTGCATCAACATAAAGCCAATTTGGACTATTGTAACAAAGTGGTAAATTATTGTGATAATCTAGGAAACTTGTAGAAATTCAAGTTTTGCTGAAACCAAATGTACAAAAGCTAATCTTAGCCTTATAACTGAATAAATTAGTATGTAAAGGTTATAATTTGTATGTTTTGATGCAAGAAACTACACCTGAAACAAGAATGGAATTTGAGGAACATCCATTTTTACAAGAGTTTCTAATGTTTTAATAGATAAATTGTCTGGTTTGTCTCCCAAGCATGAATTTGAATTTTCTATTAACATAACTGTAGGGGTAACACTTACATCTAAGGTACCTTTCACATAAATGTAGCGTATTTGTAGAAGCTAAAATATAAACTACAAGAATTAATGTAAATAGAAGTATTAGGCCAAGTGTGTCATATTAAAGTTCACTAGTGGTCTTTATGAAAAAGAAGCATAGAACCTTGAGATTGTGTGTTTACTATTGCATGCTTAACAAATTTACCATTAATAACTATTATCTTTTATTGAATATAGATCATATGTTTGATTGAATGAAGGATGTGGCTATATGGTATGGCCATTATGAGTTCATTGTAATGCCTTTTGGTTTGAATAATACATCTACTAAATTTATGAACTTAATGAATAATATATTTAGGTATTTTCCAGATAAGTTTGTTCTACTATTCTTTGATGATATACTGATCTATTCTAATAATGCTACTAAGCATGAACATCATTTGTGCTCAGTGTTACAAATTCTAAGTTATTTCAAATTATTTGGTAAAATATCTAAATATAATTTCTTTCAGTATGATATCCACTATTTAGGTCATATTATATAAAATGATGGTATTGTTATAGATCTAGGAAAGATTAAATCTATTCAAGAGTGACCTGATCCTAAAAATGTACATGAACTACATAGTTTTATGGGATTGATGGTTACTATAGAATGGCTAATTTTTTAAAGTTAGCTAACCCAAAAATATCCTTGCAGTGAAAGGGTAAGGAATTTATGTGGATTGCAAAATGTGAACAACCTTTCTTGAAACTTAAAGAGTTATTAACTTTGACACATGTACTTATCATACTAGATATAAATGGGAAATATGGGCTGATGCATCTAAATAAGGCTTGGGTGGGGCTAACTTAGGATGGTTCAATTGTGGATTATGAGTCATGAAAATTGAAGGACCATGAGAAAAATTACACCACTCATGACCTTGAGCTTGCTACCATTATTCATGCTTAGAATCAATGGAAACACTTTTTAATGGGTAAGTATTTTGAGGTAAAATTTGATCATCATAGCTTGAAATATTTGTTTTCCCAAGATGATCAAAATGCATGCCACTATAGATGGATGGAATTTTTAAGTAATTTTGACATGAATATATCACATGTAAAAGCTAAAGAAAATCATGTTGTTGATGCACTCAACCAATGCACGTACCTTGATGCCTTATCTATTTTGTATAATAATTTTAGAACTAAAATATTGGAACTACAACATTATGATAAATTTTGCCAATATGTAAGTGTGAATTTGGTTGACGAGTTTGTTGAAAAGAAATTTTCTAATTTTTTAGTTGATTTTGATGGTTTAATCCAACATAAAATAGAATTTATGTACTTGAGTCTAGTGACTTAAGGAATATTTTTTGAAACAAGTGCATACAACACCTAATTTCACTCATCTAGGTGTCACAAAGATGACCCATGAACTTAAAAGGCTATATTATTAACCTTGAATGAAACATGAAGTTGTTAACTTTATGTCAAAATGTTTAGAATGTCAGCATGTGAAATCTAGACATTACCATCTAGGAGGATTTTTGTACCATCATGACATACCATGAGGTAAGTGGGATAAGATTTCATTGGATTTCATAGCTAGTTTTCCAAAATCTAAAATTAAACATTTATCTTAGGTATGGATTGGTTGCATCAACATAAAGCCAATTTGGACTATTGTAACAAAGTGGTAAATTATTGTGATAATCTAGGAAACTTGTAGAAATTCAAGTTTTGCTGAAACCAAATGTACAAAAGCTAATCTTAGCCTTATAACTGAATAAATTAGTATGTAAAGGTTATAATTTGTATGTTTTGATGCAAGAAACTACACCTGAAACAAGAATGGAATTTGAGGAACATCCATTTTTACAAGAGTTTCTAATGTTTTAATAGATAAATTGTCTGGTTTGTCTCCCAAGCATGAATTTGAATTTTCTATTAACATAACTGTAGGGGTAACACTTACATCTAAGGTACCTTTCACATAAATGTAGCGTATTTGTAGAAGCTAAAATATAAACTACAAGAATTAATGTAAATAGAAGTATTAGGCCAAGTGTGTCATATTAAAGTTCACTAGTGGTCTTTATGAAAAAGAAGCATAGAACCTTGAGATTGTGTGTTTACTATTGCATGCTTAACAAATTTACCATTAATAACTATTATCTTTTATTGAATATAGATCATATGTTTGATTGAATGAAGGATGTGGCTATATGGTATGGCCATTATGAGTTCATTGTAATGCCTTTTGGTTTGAATAATACATCTACTAAATTTATGAACTTAATGAATAATATATTTAGGTATTTTCCAGATAAGTTTGTTCTACTATTCTTTGATGATATACTGATCTATTCTAATAATGCTACTAAGCATGAACATCATTTGTGCTCAGTGTTACAAATTCTAAGTTATTTCAAATTATTTGGTAAAATATCTAAATATAATTTCTTTCAGTATGATATCCACTATTTAGGTCATATTATATAAAATGATGGTATTGTTATAGATCTAGGAAAGATTAAATCTATTCAAGAGTGACCTGATCCTAAAAATGTACATGAACTACATAGTTTTATGGGATTGATGGTTACTATAGAATGGCTAATTTTTTAAAGTTAGCTAACCCAAAAATATCCTTGCAGTGAAAGGGTAAGGAATTTATGTGGATTGCAAAATGTGAACAACCTTTCTTGAAACTTAAAGAGTTATTAACTTTGACACATGTACTTATCATACTAGATATAAATGGGAAATATGGGCTGATGCATCTAAATAAGGCTTGGGTGGGGCTAACTTAGGATGGTTCAATTGTGGATTATGAGTCATGAAAATTGAAGGACCATGAGAAAAATTACACCACTCATGACCTTGAGCTTGCTACCATTATTCATGCTTAGAATCAATGGAAACACTTTTTAATGGGTAAGTATTTTGAGGTAAAATTTGATCATCATAGCTTGAAATATTTGTTTTCCCAAGATGATCAAAATGCATGCCACTATAGATGGATGGAATTTTTAAGTAATTTTGACATGAATATATCACATGTAAAAGCTAAAGAAAATCATGTTGTTGATGCACTCAACCAATGCACGTACCTTGATGCCTTATCTATTTTGTATAATAATTTTAGAACTAAAATATTGGAACTACAACATTATGATAAATTTTGCCAATATGTAAGTGTGAATTTGGTTGACGAGTTTGTTGAAAAGAAATTTTCTAATTTTTTAGTTGATTTTGATGGTTTAATCCAACATAAAATAGAATTTATGTACTTGAGTCTAGTGACTTAAGGAATATTTTTTGAAACAAGTGCATACAACACCTAATTTCACTCATCTAGGTGTCACAAAGATGACCCATGAACTTAAAAGGCTATATTATTAACCTTGAATGAAACATGAAGTTGTTAACTTTATGTCAAAATGTTTAGAATGTCAGCATGTGAAATCTAGACATTACCATCTAGGAGGATTTTTGTACCATCATGACATACCATGAGGTAAGTGGGATAAGATTTCATTGGATTTCATAGCTAGTTTTCCAAAATCTAAAATTAAACATTTATCTTAGGTATGGATTGGTTGCATCAACATAAAGCCAATTTGGACTATTGTAACAAAGTGGTAAATTATTGTGATAATCTAGGAAACTTGTAGAAATTCAAGTTTTGCTGAAACCAAATGTACAAAAGCTAATCTTAGCCTTATAACTGAATAAATTAGTATGTAAAGGTTATAATTTGTATGTTTTGATGCAAGAAACTACACCTGAAACAAGAATGGAATTTGAGGAACATCCATTTTTACAAGAGTTTCTAATGTTTTAATAGATAAATTGTCTGGTTTGTCTCCCAAGCATGAATTTGAATTTTCTATTAACATAACTGTAGGGGTAACACTTACATCTAAGGTACCTTTCACATAAATGTAGCGTATTTGTAGAAGCTAAAATATAAACTACAAGAATTAATGTAAATAGAAGTATTAGGCCAAGTGTGTCATATTAAAGTTCACTAGTGGTCTTTATGAAAAAGAAGCATAGAACCTTGAGATTGTGTGTTTACTATTGCATGCTTAACAAATTTACCATTAATAACTATTATCTTTTATTGAATATAGATCATATGTTTGATTGAATGAAGGATGTGGCTATATGGTATGGCCATTATGAGTTCATTGTAATGCCTTTTGGTTTGAATAATACATCTACTAAATTTATGAACTTAATGAATAATATATTTAGGTATTTTCCAGATAAGTTTGTTCTACTATTCTTTGATGATATACTGATCTATTCTAATAATGCTACTAAGCATGAACATCATTTGTGCTCAGTGTTACAAATTCTAAGTTATTTCAAATTATTTGGTAAAATATCTAAATATAATTTCTTTCAGTATGATATCCACTATTTAGGTCATATTATATAAAATGATGGTATTGTTATAGATCTAGGAAAGATTAAATCTATTCAAGAGTGACCTGATCCTAAAAATGTACATGAACTACATAGTTTTATGGGATTGATGGTTACTATAGAATGGCTAATTTTTTAAAGTTAGCTAACCCAAAAATATCCTTGCAGTGAAAGGGTAAGGAATTTATGTGGATTGCAAAATGTGAACAACCTTTCTTGAAACTTAAAGAGTTATTAACTTTGACACATGTACTTATCATACTAGATATAAATGGGAAATATGGGCTGATGCATCTAAATAAGGCTTGGGTGGGGCTAACTTAGGATGGTTCAATTGTGGATTATGAGTCATGAAAATTGAAGGACCATGAGAAAAATTACACCACTCATGACCTTGAGCTTGCTACCATTATTCATGCTTAGAATCAATGGAAACACTTTTTAATGGGTAAGTATTTTGAGGTAAAATTTGATCATCATAGCTTGAAATATTTGTTTTCCCAAGATGATCAAAATGCATGCCACTATAGATGGATGGAATTTTTAAGTAATTTTGACATGAATATATCACATGTAAAAGCTAAAGAAAATCATGTTGTTGATGCACTCAACCAATGCACGTACCTTGATGCCTTATCTATTTTGTATAATAATTTTAGAACTAAAATATTGGAACTACAACATTATGATAAATTTTGCCAATATGTAAGTGTGAATTTGGTTGACGAGTTTGTTGAAAAGAAATTTTCTAATTTTTTAGTTGATTTTGATGGTTTAATCCAACATAAAATAGAATTTATGTACTTGAGTCTAGTGACTTAAGGAATATTTTTTGAAACAAGTGCATACAACACCTAATTTCACTCATCTAGGTGTCACAAAGATGACCCATGAACTTAAAAGGCTATATTATTAACCTTGAATGAAACATGAAGTTGTTAACTTTATGTCAAAATGTTTAGAATGTCAGCATGTGAAATCTAGACATTACCATCTAGGAGGATTTTTGTACCATCATGACATACCATGAGGTAAGTGGGATAAGATTTCATTGGATTTCATAGCTAGTTTTCCAAAATCTAAAATTAAACATTTATCTTAGGTATGGATTGGTTGCATCAACATAAAGCCAATTTGGACTATTGTAACAAAGTGGTAAATTATTGTGATAATCTAGGAAACTTGTAGAAATTCAAGTTTTGCTGAAACCAAATGTACAAAAGCTAATCTTAGCCTTATAACTGAATAAATTAGTATGTAAAGGTTATAATTTGTATGTTTTGATGCAAGAAACTACACCTGAAACAAGAATGGAATTTGAGGAACATCCATTTTTACAAGAGTTTCTAATGTTTTAATAGATAAATTGTCTGGTTTGTCTCCCAAGCATGAATTTGAATTTTCTATTAACATAACTGTAGGGGTAACACTTACATCTAAGGTACCTTTCACATAAATGTAGCGTATTTGTAGAAGCTAAAATATAAACTACAAGAATTAATGTAAATAGAAGTATTAGGCCAAGTGTGTCATATTAAAGTTCACTAGTGGTCTTTATGAAAAAGAAGCATAGAACCTTGAGATTGTGTGTTTACTATTGCATGCTTAACAAATTTACCATTAATAACTATTATCTTTTATTGAATATAGATCATATGTTTGATTGAATGAAGGATGTGGCTATATGGTATGGCCATTATGAGTTCATTGTAATGCCTTTTGGTTTGAATAATACATCTACTAAATTTATGAACTTAATGAATAATATATTTAGGTATTTTCCAGATAAGTTTGTTCTACTATTCTTTGATGATATACTGATCTATTCTAATAATGCTACTAAGCATGAACATCATTTGTGCTCAGTGTTACAAATTCTAAGTTATTTCAAATTATTTGGTAAAATATCTAAATATAATTTCTTTCAGTATGATATCCACTATTTAGGTCATATTATATAAAATGATGGTATTGTTATAGATCTAGGAAAGATTAAATCTATTCAAGAGTGACCTGATCCTAAAAATGTACATGAACTACATAGTTTTATGGGATTGATGGTTACTATAGAATGGCTAATTTTTTAAAGTTAGCTAACCCAAAAATATCCTTGCAGTGAAAGGGTAAGGAATTTATGTGGATTGCAAAATGTGAACAACCTTTCTTGAAACTTAAAGAGTTATTAACTTTGACACATGTACTTATCATACTAGATATAAATGGGAAATATGGGCTGATGCATCTAAATAAGGCTTGGGTGGGGCTAACTTAGGATGGTTCAATTGTGGATTATGAGTCATGAAAATTGAAGGACCATGAGAAAAATTACACCACTCATGACCTTGAGCTTGCTACCATTATTCATGCTTAGAATCAATGGAAACACTTTTTAATGGGTAAGTATTTTGAGGTAAAATTTGATCATCATAGCTTGAAATATTTGTTTTCCCAAGATGATCAAAATGCATGCCACTATAGATGGATGGAATTTTTAAGTAATTTTGACATGAATATATCACATGTAAAAGCTAAAGAAAATCATGTTGTTGATGCACTCAACCAATGCACGTACCTTGATGCCTTATCTATTTTGTATAATAATTTTAGAACTAAAATATTGGAACTACAACATTATGATAAATTTTGCCAATATGTAAGTGTGAATTTGGTTGACGAGTTTGTTGAAAAGAAATTTTCTAATTTTTTAGTTGATTTTGATGGTTTAATCCAACATAAAATAGAATTTATGTACTTGAGTCTAGTGACTTAAGGAATATTTTTTGAAACAAGTGCATACAACACCTAATTTCACTCATCTAGGTGTCACAAAGATGACCCATGAACTTAAAAGGCTATATTATTAACCTTGAATGAAACATGAAGTTGTTAACTTTATGTCAAAATGTTTAGAATGTCAGCATGTGAAATCTAGACATTACCATCTAGGAGGATTTTTGTACCATCATGACATACCATGAGGTAAGTGGGATAAGATTTCATTGGATTTCATAGCTAGTTTTCCAAAATCTAAAATTAAACATGATACTATTTTGGTTGTAATTGATAAATTTACAAAATTTGGTCATTTCACTGTTGGAAATTTAATTGATGATGCATCTGTGTTTGCTTTATGATTTGTGAAAGAGATAGTTTAGTTGTATGGTAGGGATAAAGTTATTATTTATAATTGAGATAAATGTTTTTCAATATTTTATAAAAATCTAACTACTACTTTCAGTACACGGTTGAATTTTAATTCATCTTATCATCCTAGAAGTAGATGGTCAGATGGAAAGATTAAATTAGGTTGTGGAAGACATGTTAAGAATGTATTTTATGGATCAATAAGGTAAATATGAATATTATTAACACTTATTTGATTTTTTTAATAATAATATGTATCATTCAATGATTAAAATGGCTCCTTTTGAAGCTTTGTAAGATCACAAGTGTATAACTCCACTTGCTTAGAAAAGTTTAGAAAATAGGACTATTACTGGTCCTAATGTTTTGAAAGATTATGATAATAAAATTCAAACTATAATATATATTTTAAAGGCTACCTCAGATAATCAAAAGAGTTATGTAGATTTTAAAAGAATGCCCCATGAATTCCAAGTGGGAGATAAAGTTTTTCAGCATGTTAGATTACATAAAAGCTCAACGAAAGTTGGAAAGCCTTCCAAACTAGCCCCTCAGTTTGTAGGGCCTTTTAAAAATTTGGATAAAATTAGTCTTGTTTCCTATTATTTATCCCTTCCACCTTCCTTATATTGTATTCACAATGTGTTTCATGTTACTTTATTAGAGGAAGTATATTCTTGATCCATCTCTTGTTTTGGATTAGACTCATCTTCAAGTTTTTAAAGAGGAAAAGATGCAGTTCGATCTAGTGGAGATCCTATATCATCGTATCATTAAGTTAAAGAATCATTATATTTCCCAAGTATTAGTTCAATGGGACACTCTATTAGAAATAAGTCCTACACAAGAAGATGAGAGTCTTTTTAGTCAACATTATTTTGGGTTGTTTTGATTGTCGGGATGACTCTTTTTTAAGTGGGGGAGAATGTCATGATTCTAAGTTACTTATATTTGATTCATTATGTTGATATAGTATAATTATGAACTATTTGAGACATATTTTCTTTTTCTATTATGGTATTACAGTTAGTGATCTACATTGATACATTTTCATTATAATTGTTGAGATAATTATGGATTACATTTCATTATAGCATTTGATATTATTTCTTAGTGTGTATTAGTTCATTATTAAATTAGATGTATTATTTAAATGTTGATATCACATTTATTAAAATTATATGTCCAAATTTTGTTGATAGTTTGTTAGTTGACTGTAGGGACAAGTACTTGAGCTAGGTTGTGATCAAAACTGAGTAATAAGGAAACATGGACAATGAAATGAATAAATGAAACAATGAAATTAAACATAGAGTTGAGATTATTGATATTTATTATTTAGTCATTATGTTTTTATTATTTAGCTACTGTATGTTATCACTTTATGATTGATTTCATTAATAGCTAATCTAAATTAATTTTTAATTGGTACAAACATATAATTATTTGATACTATCATTTGTGAGACTATCATTATTTGAGTCTAAGTGATTAATGAGTGTTGTCTTTTTAGTGATTATTTATCATTTCTATTAATGTTGGTGTTGTGTATTTTTCTTGAATGCTTTACTCATCAACTTTGATAGTCTAGTCAGTCATGTAGTATTTGTGTCATTAGTAGTACTAATCTTCATGATATTTCTCCATTTCATATTTGATCTTTTATGTTCATTTATAGTTTAGTTTTTATTAAAAATTGTGTCTTAATGGTTTTAAAAAAACCTTATGTAGTTTGAAATTTATATTAAAACATCTTAAAACTATGCATTACAATGACTTGGGCAAGATGGTTAGTGTGTTTAACAGACCTTGCTTGGCATATTTGTTTGTTTGATTTGCATATGGTTAAATCTTTGTTTAAGCTTGGAGACTTAGGTTAGGGTCTCAACCCACATGGGTTCATGGTAATTAGTTTTGGTGGTTTTTATTGAGTCCAATGACTTAAAGGTCATAGAATTGACTTGCATTACCATGTAATGGTAATTAAGAGACTTCGATTGGTTTTTAGGGTTCATTGTGTTCATTTTGAGAATTTAGTCTTGGAAGTTTTGAAACCTTGGGGAAACTTTGTCAAAAATTTTGGCATGGAAGCCAAGGGGAATGTGAAGTAGTTCTACATAAGGAATTTTAAGAATGGAAACTATAGTTAGAAGTATTTATCTTAATATCTATGTAGGGATTGTGGAGAGTTATATGGGTTTTGTTTTTGCATTTATTAAGGAACTAGTTTTGTGAAAATATACATGGAATTTTGGTGCTTGGAGGTTGAAAGTGTAAAACAATTAATGTGGTTGACTTTCATCAACCAAGTAAGTAATGTCTTTAAGATTCTCATTTTATTTTTAGAAAATAAAATTGAATGGCATGTATTAGGGATTTAACCTAAAGATTAATCATTATTTTCAAATTTAGATGAAACCCTAATAAAAGCCATGGTGTTCATTTTTTGTCATAGTTTAATGGCTCAGTTGAGCATTTTTAGTGTTTATTTAGGTTGTGGATAACATTTGTTTTTGGTAATAAAATGACCGTGTGTGGTGTGAAAATTGTGTTTTTATTGGTAACCCCAAAATGAGGTCATAGGTGTATATGAATATTGTTAGTTTGGATTTTGAATTTGATGGTTTGTTATTTTGTTATTGTGAAGAATATGGGTTTATGAAATGGTGAACTCATATTCTTCTAAAGTCTTACAAGGAATTACATTTGACTATGTGTAATGATTTTTAAAATGATTACAGTCTAGTTTCTTTATTAGTGTTTGAGTTTGACTTTGTTTTGAGTCCAAGACTCAACTAGGTTTTAATAGATTTATATAAGGTGACTGTGAGTTTATTTGGTTATGATTGCATTTTTTTATTGATGACTATGTATAAGGTAAAATCCTTATGGATTATGGTGACTATTAGTTTATTATGATGGCACAAGCTTATTATGATACAATTTCACATTTTTTTTAAAGATCCACATGGTTAGGCTATGGTAAAATGTAACTAGGGTTTGATTTGGTTATTTATTTTAGAAACCCTAAATGAGTATAGTTGGGGATAGGAAAATATTGTAAAGGAAAATAAAATATAAAAGAGAGGGCTTATTGGTTATTTCAAACCATGGATGTTCTTAGGTGATAAGGATCATAGGGAGTCCCCACAGGGGTTCAAAATGATTATAAGTATTTTGGGAATAATTTATTATTATTTTTAGTTTACTAGTTTGACTTTTTATGAATCTTTAAATTATGATTATCTGACCTAGGGTTATGGGATCACATTGAATTATTAAATTAATTTTGTAAGTGATAATTGAGATAATTATTATACATGATTACATTAACCTATTAGGGGTAATCAACATGTTGATTATTTAATTGTTCTAATTCTATGAGTGGTTTCAATTGAATATTTGAGTTATTATTATTACGTTAAGTAAAGTTAATTTTTGTTAATAACATAACCTAAAGTTTTACATAAGTTTATTTTTAAGTTGGCTGAGTTGTTATCTTGTTTTTATGGGTTTTATTATAACTCCTAAATGTCTATTAAAATATTACATGAATATTATTATGATAACATATATTTAAAAGCCATATCAAATTTTGAAATAGAATAGGGCCCATAAATTGAGAAGCTTGGAATATAGTTGTAGTCATAATCAGGTACCAAGTTATTAGACCTTGGTGGGTTGATTTATGTGTTTGGTTTTCTTTTTTTGGTCATTTTTTATTATGTTATCAAGATTAATTATTTTATAATCCTTTTCCATTGATTCTTTGCTTCTCTGAATCATATCCAACTAATGGTTGGGGTGGTCTAGGGCTACTTATGGTTGTGCTCATTGGGACTAGAGAGGTAGGATTAGATTCATTAGCTTGCATGCAATGATTAGATTCATTTCTTCTTTTTCCTATGTTATTTTAGTTGATTAAAATGAATTCAAATTGTTGTAGATGAATCTAGTGCTATTTTTCATAATTGTATTTAAGATAAAATGATGTGACATGACATGTATATTGATTCCTAAATTGTTTATAGTTGGCTATTAGATTATTTGAGTGTCATGGCATTGCTAAATTAATATAAAGTTAATATTTGATCATTAATAATTATTTATAATAAATATTTTTAATGTTGTCTTAAATGTTGTAACATTTTGAATTGTGTTTTGATCATGTTTTTAACTACGTTTGTAAAACATTGATATAGAAATTAAGAAAAATAATTGGATATTTGATTATATATTCATTAGTGTTTGACTCAAATATAAATTATGTTTTGATTATGGTTTTAATTAATTATTTATTATAAGATAAGTAAAAGAGACATAATGTTAAATATGTCAAAGTTACTTGTGTGAATCTATTTAATCACAATATTTATTAAGCTAGGTAACAATATTCATTGGATGTCTTTTTTTGTTATCTATTGTATTGGATGACATTGAAAGTTATATTTATATGAAATTTTATAATTCCTATAGATTATGAATCCTATTAATTACATGGATGAATGAATGGAAGTATTGAAACTTCATTAATATATGGACTATAACCTCATAATTGGTTAAATAAATTATTGATAATTGAATTGGCAATTTTAGTTCAATATCTTGTGAGAAGTAGTAATAATTTGATGATTTGGGAAATAAAGTTTACATAGTAATAATTACTTAAGTAATTAATATGAACTTAACTAATTAATGATATTTTTTCATATCTCTTATTAAGTACTTATATAGGGTAAGATGGGTAGTTCCTAAATCAATTAATTATGATTAAATAGCCTTAATATTTAGTTAATCCTATGTTATAATTAAGTTACATTGAAAGTAATGTACTCTATTTTTAATTTCTAACAAATATGGCTATTCCTCGTTAAACATTTTATGATTGAGGAACGAGTGCTCTATGTTTGGAATAGATCACTAAATATTCTATAAATAGTTTATTATTCTTAATTGATAAGAACGAGATTATGAACTTATTTTATCATAATAAGAGTTTATCTTAGAATTGAGGATCAAGCAGATATACTTTTTTTTTAAATAATTTGAATACTTGAACTAATACCATGAACTAAGTTAAAGGGAAATAGTATATCTATCCTAAGACATTATTGATCTTTAGGCAAGCTAGTCTAAAACTTGCACCCTAATTGTAATTGGTAAGATGTTCTTAAGCAAAATTTAAGCATGGTTATTGAAACATTCCTTGAAGCTTGTGTACCCTCAGTAGATGACATGTACAACTCCATATGTTAGTTGAATATGATTTGAAAAGGTTTTTAAATACCTTGTATTGCTTTTGGAAATAGTCCTTTTCCCTTGATCTATGTTTATTGGTTGTGATTTTGATGAATCATACTTAAGTAAGCTTAGTATGATGATTATTTTATTGATTCTAAACTCTCTATTTTAGTTAGATGGACTTTGTTGATACTATCCTTGAGGTATTGGCTATTTTATAGCCTATACAGGTACTTGGGTAAGGGCACAAGTCACTAACAACTCCATTAGGAAGGTAATATAGTATGTGAATAGAGGTGAATAGGTATGACCACAATGACCCACTTCTATCTGATTATTGGGTGGTTAAAACTTACATTCTAAAGAAGAAGTTGATGGGTTATGCACTTAGTATAGTTCTTGTGTTAGCTATAACATATTTATGGATCTCATTACGTGTTTTCATGCTAAGCTTTAAGTGAATTATTCTATTAATTTGTTCGGTTATGTGTTACAAAAAAATGTGGTCATGAAAGTGTGCTTTATCCTTATAGATAAAATCATGCCAGTATTTGGCATATGTTAATTATTTATCTCTGATAAGTTTCCATAGGCAATCATTGATCTTAATAACTCAAATCTAATTCTACAAAAAGGAATTTCTAGCAACTGTTAAATGGAATGGAAGTTTTATCAAACATAATAATTTCAATTTTATGAAAATAGATATATAAATTTTGTTATTTTCTCTTTAAATCTTTGGATTATATTCCCTTAAAATGAGGTTTAGAAATGAGGCTAATGACATTATGATTTTCTAGTAGATATTATTATTTTTGTGTAAATAGATAAATACATATGTCCATAATTACCAATTATGTTTTGTATGACTGAGAAAACCCCTTTTATTATTCATTATTATATATTGTGTGAAATATATGTCATAAGTATTAATTCTAGGTTATATTAATGAGGGAACCCTTCCTATGTCTTATTTCTAGTAATTCATGTAATTAGTATTCTATAGTTATTAATGATCAGGGGTCTTGTTAATAAAAATTTATTCTCAAATAGCTTATCATTATTTGTAATTGATTTTAGTTTGTACATTAGACATGCATAATGAGAGGGCTTATGCTAAAATAAAATGATAAATAACCCTTTTAGAAATATTGGGTAATGGATATCAATATAGAGTTATGGTTAGAGGGGAATTTTTAAGGCATACACTCCCTTGGATTTTATAGGGTTACCTTCCCTTCAAATCTAACCATGAACCTATTGAGTGATTTAACTTCTACCTACCTTGGTTTATAAGACATAGGTAAAAATGGTTTACATGGCCAAGTACACATATAATTATTATTATTTGTGAAAGGATTATCACTTAATTATATATAAATATCTTGTAAATATTCTAAGGTCAACATGCCAAGTCAAACTAATATTAATTGAGGTTTTATCATAGAAATGAAATTTATTCTATGCTAATTGTGATTTATTTTCATAATATTTATGTACTAACTTATAAAAATAGGGATGTTATTGTGATAAAGAGAGAATAATGCCAGAATTGCTGACATTATTTAATTATTATCAAGTACAGGGTAAGGTTTAACTAAAAATATTAAGGAGTCAAAAAAGAGTCTTATTAGATATAGCTTCCTGGAATTTACTTATTTGTTGTTAAAAATCAAAGCAAAAAGGAATATATTTTACATTGTTAAAAATATAATCCATTTTTGAGCATATTGTACCCTTGATAATTATTATAGTCCTTGAAAGTTTTAGGATTTAGAAATAAACTTTTTTTCTTTTCCTCAATGTTTACTTTCAATAATTTTGAAAATGTTGGCATATGTCCCATTTTTTTTGAGATAGGCTTGGGATCCTCTTGTAATTTCATAACATTTAGCCTAATGTTTAAAATCCATTAAACTTTGTTACTCGAATACAGTAATTTTTTTTAGATAATTACATGTAATATTTCTACTTACTAAGATAAATACTCTTAATTCAATTCCTTAAATGAATTAAAATATTGTAGTCTTAACTAGTTTAAAAAAAAAATTGATATATTTATGCTTCGTGGTACCCTTTTTAATTGGGATTATTATACTTGAAATGATAATATATACTTATATACCATATTAAAAGTTAAGTAAATTTTTTGAGATAAACTATGTTAACCATAAACCTTGCCACTTCTATGTATTATAATGTAAAAGTGTACATTGTTTATTCTTTAACTCAAAATCTTTCAACTAGATCATGAAGGTGGATCAAAACCTCACCTTGGGATAATTAACAATTCAAATATTGATCTAAACATACCTTATTATATATTATCACATCATTGTAAAATTAATGAATAATTATACTTCCTCCTACATAACATGTATTGCAATTTAAATTGTATTATAGAAGGAATCAGAATATTGATACAATTTTTAGGTTGCATCTTCTTACTTATAAAAGCAATAAATAATCTGTATATGTATATATAAAATTATATATATCAATATCCTAAAGGATATCTTAATTAAGATAAGGATTTTATTAATATTATTTGTTGGATTATATACTATATAAATAAGGGTAATTTATAGGAAAATTGTTTCCTTACAAATTATAATAACACTCTAGATGAGATGCACAATCAATCACAGTTAAAACTAGGGAGTAATTGGGGAATGTAGTAAACTCACTATGGGGTAATATTTTTAGATTTTTTATATAAATTTAATTTGTTTAGAGTTAAATTCACCTTATGTCTTAATCTAACTTAAAATTACGACTAATCCCTTAAGCTAAAAATAAAAGTATGTGAAGTGTTATGTTGCCTAAATATTTAGCTTACATGATCCAATTATCTACTCCAATATAAAATAATATATCTGGATAAGGAATTAATTAATAATAAAATGTTGACCTTATTAATCTTTTAATTACTTGGGACAAAACTATAATGAACATTATTGAAGGCTTGCCAAATAATTAGGGCTTCTAATGTGATATAACTCCTTTGTCTAAATCTACTAAGTTGGTAGCAATGAACATATGCCTAATTTGTGTTTGATGATATAATGAACTTATAGAATATCCTTATATGAAATGAAACCAAATTAAGACTTAGGGGAGTTACTATCGTATGATAATGGTAATTCTTTGCTTAAATTTGTTGATAGGACTTGTGATAAGAAACATAAGATTTAGATCTTGATCGGTGGACTAGACCTTTCATGAAGGTTATGATCTATAAAATATCTAAGAATATATTAAATGGAAGTGATAATTTTTTAGCCTACCTAATAAAAAGGTTGTACTTGAGGTGTGTTTTATGTGTTACACTTGGTATTAGAGGTTGGTTGCAACACTGGGAGCTCTATGATGAATTATTCTCTTGGTTAAATCAATTTATTGGTGAGCAAAATCCTCATGTGTTACTTATATAATGAGTATTGTTATAGAATAAATAAATTATAGACCAAATAAGGTAATTATTGGATTGTTATTTCTACATATTAAACCCTTGAACCTTGTATGTGGTACCTTCATGATTGAAAATCTTATCGCATCAAAACTCTATATGTTAAGGAATTATAGTTAATATTAATCTTATTTATAGATTATACATATTTTGTGACTTTCATGTGTTGCTAATTAGCAATGAGTTGAGTAATGAAACATTATTCTCTTTTAATGTTTAGTGGATAGAGTCCTTTTCATACAAAATATTGATAGTTTTTTGATGAGTTTGGTTGTCATTAATTTTGGATGGATTATTTTTATAGAAATCATTTTTATGATGCATGATTAAGACTATTATTGCCTTTGTTCTATGAAAAATGATGGTATTAAGAGATGGTTTTATTATTCTTAGTTGATAATATTAGCTATGATCATGAACTATTACTTTAAAATGGATCATTGCATTGTGATAAAATGCAAGCTAGATTTTCTATTGATGGTTGTAATGCAAATGTGTACTACCATGTTTATAGGGAGATAAACTTGGGGCCATGGAGCCTACATGTTGGTTCTATTCCCATTATCATTATTATATATATACACATTATTATATAAACATAAACATGGGAAAAGTGAGTGGATTAATACTTTTATAAATCCATGCCATTATGATTTGATCATGATTATGAAATATACTAACATGAATACGTTATGGTATGGGTTTGATTATATTGCATGGCCATATTACTTCGTGGTCCTACATATGTTTTTAGTGATTATCCTAATAAATATTTGAATGTGTGATCTAACCAAATGTCAGTTAACCATGATATTTTTAGAGTTGACATTGTTGATCTATGAAGTATTATTATGGCAGGTGACACTAATACATCCATATGCATTATTAGTTTCTACTCTAATGACATGTCTATGGGTGATGGAAAAAAATGTGTACTACCATGAGGCTTGGAAATGGAACTTGGGGTCATGGAGGTTTCATTTTGGTTCCCTTCCTATAATCATTATGATACATGTGCATTGTTATGAGCTCATGAAGGATAAGCTCATGGCCTAATGGGTTATGTGTTAGCTTCTTTTATTTTATATTCACTTGGATGTAATCAAGGAGGAAATTGGACCATGGATGGTTTATTATTGGTTACCCTGATTTTATTTCTATGATATGTGCACACTATTGTATTGAGCTTATGAATGAGAAGTTTAGGGTCCAATGGGTTGCATGCTAGCTTCCCTTCTTTTATATACTATTAGATGGGCCCATACAGGAACTTGGGGCCATGGGGGTCTGCTTATTGGTTCTCTTCCTACAAATAATATGACATATATACACTATTGGATGGTCACAAGGAAGAAATTAGGGCCATGGAAGGTTGATTATTGGTTCCCTTCCTCTCATTACTATATGATTCTTTGTGAGTGCATACATGAAAATAAGGATTATGATTAGTAGAATTATCATATGTGTACACATTTATTTGTTGAATATCTATGATGGTAAATGGATTGATGTAAGAATGTTGTTTCTATGGTGGGATTTGGTGGAAGACATCATAATTTTCCCTTATCGTGTGTTATGTAGGATTGGATTACAAAGTTGGTTAGTCAAACATTAGTTAATAAATCCATGAAAAAAACATAAATAAATTAAAAAACTTAGCCAAACTATTCCAAAAGGGTTTTTAAATGATAATGAAGAAAAACTGAAATAAATTAATATAAATTACCTTCCCAAATGATTCCACCATCCAAGATCAGCTCCAAGCATGTTTTTCCCCTTGATCTAGTGTTCTTGTCTTTATTAACAATGGATGCCAAGCTCCTCAATTACCTCAAGACCATTATGCATAACCTAGGATCAAGATAAGAAATATCTAATTTATGCCTATTAAATAAAGTTTGCAAATAAGACTCAATGATCAACACAAAAGGTTTTGGAGAAAATTTTGCATTATAATTTTACAATAATTTAGCTTAAGAAATGAGTGTGAGAGGCCCTTTATTTATAGACTTTCCAAATGGGTTAGGATCAACCATGCCCATCCATCTCAAGATTGAGATGTGTGGAAAAGAATTAATCTAATATTTGGAATTAAATCCATAAATATCCTCATAATAATTTTGGATAGAGAGACATTAATTAGGCATGGGTGCCCATAATCTAGATATTTTATGCATTTATGGCTTATGGATGCCACCCCATTGATCATATCACTAGGTGATGCAGATATTGAGAATCAATTTAAAATAATTAAATAATCAATAACATCCATAGAAAATCCACTTGAACTATTGATTTAAATTAATTAGCCAAAAATAAGATTAATCATTTTTAGTGCAATTCTTTAGAAATTGGCACTCAATTAATCAAAATGGTTAGCAAGTCATATTATTGGGTCATAATTTTACTTAGGAAGAAATGAAAGGCAATGTTATATGTATTAGGATAGTTATCCCATTTAGGATGTTGCCAACACAAAATAAAAAAGGTATGTGATGTGTACAAATGAATTAGAAGAAAATAGTGATTTAAAGCATAAAAAGGCAAAATTGTCATTTTGAATCAAAATGAATTAATCAAAGTTAGGAATCACATAAAATGAATAGACCTATTTAGGGATGCATTAGCCTAAATCAAAACTTATATATGACAATATTGAACCATTTAGTGTTTTTTTTAGTTATTTTGGCCTAAATTGTGCATTTGAGTGCAAATCGAGTAAGATTGACAATTTCAACACAAATGGTGTTGGGAATTGCATGTCTACATTTTCCCCCTATTTGAGAAGGTGCATCAAGAAATTCAAGACAATAAAAATCTTTTAAAATAAAATAATTTTCAATAATAAGATGGAAATAACCCATGATGCCCCCTCAACAGGACATACTAGGATGAAAGAGAAGGGTGGACTCTTGAAAAGAGAGGGAAAGTGAGAGACTAACCCATGGACTAGATCACATCTAGATGAGTTGATGATTGCATGAATGGTTATGATAAATGGTCAAAATATAATTAGATGTATAATGGGCCCTGAAGATGGGTGGAATGGGAAGGGTTCAATCCAAACATATAAGTGACACACTTTAAATGCACCCAATTTGAGAGTGCAAGATGTGCACTTACAACATTGATCAATCCTGAGACAAGTTGCACACTAAAATAGTGCCATCATGGGTAGTATTATGGAGATATTGTAATTAGAGGAAAATGACATGGTCTCCAAAGAGATAATAATAAAAAGTGCCCCAATAGATCAGATTTGATCATGACAAGACAATTTTGCCCCAACATGAATAATTTTGATCATTGATAAAGAATAAATAATGGTCTTGTCCCCATAGGGCTGATTTAGATATGTGACTTTATTGAAATGTTGTGCCCTAGCATGGGTAAACTAGAAATTAATTAGCTCAATAATATAACCTATTACATAGATTAAAAATGAGTGGGTGTAAACATAGATGTGATGGTACAAGGGCTTAGATAAATCTAGAAAAAACCAAGCATACAAGAATGCATAAAGTGATGAAAGAGATGAAAATAAGAATGAAGATAACTATACTAACTTCAATATAAATTAAGCACTACTTACATAGTCCAATTGGACCTTAATCCAATGTATTTTACCCAAAATTGGGAGAGAATGGAATGTGTGATGATGAAAAATGACCAAAGATTGATTAGACTCATGATGTATGATAAGAGATGCACACATAAAAATAGATTCAGGTGCTAAACCTATTGAGCCTAGTATATGCATAGTGATCTTGAGATCTATTCATTGGAGTTGTGTTGAATTTAAGACTTAAATATAAAGCACAAAGTGCTTGCTATAGAAAAATAAATTAGGCATCATAAGTATGAATAAATCATGAGGACATGCCATTTCAATTACATGGAGCTAGTTCAAATGTGAATACCTATAACTAAAGATAATGGTAAATAATGACCAAAACTATAGTTACAACTATTTACATTTAAACAAAAACTTAAAGACAAAGAAAAAGATAAACATAAATGAAGCTAACTTAAATCAATATATGAACAATCATGATTCAAGTAGGAACAAAAATGTTTAAAAACAAAACAAGAATAATTTAACAACATGAGATCAAGATATAAAGAATCAAGATTTATGTGGACCATCAAGATGTTCTTGAAAATAAAAGAGATGACCAAAATCAAATAGGAAAACACAAGTCCAAGGAGAGACAAGAAGTAATAAAAGGAGAAAAGGAGAATAAATAAAGGAAGAGACAAAAAATCACAACAAAACACCAAGAAAAAACAATAAAATGCCAATAAAACTCAAATAAATACACAAACAAAAACCAAGTTATTACAATTTAAAAACAATCATTTATACACATGTAGTAGAGGCATTAATTTCCACCATAACATAACAGAGAACAAGGACACAATTTATTCCCTAATTAAAGAGGAATAATGATAAAAGAAATATGGGAAGAGAAGAAGGGGTTCATTGAGCTGACTCTAGAAGTACAAGACAAATGGATGTTGCCTACATAGTTTCATGGATGCATAGTCCAACATGAACTTTAGGCAAAATTTAGATCTCCCATGGAGTGGGATAAAATAAAAAGGTGAAGACCAAAATATATGATTAATGTTGTATAATTAAAAGTGAAGAAAATAAAATCAATGAGACAAAAGAGAATGGTCTTAGAAGTCACAAAATGGTGAGACAAAGGATAATGATCTTGCAAAATGGAAAGTGTGTGGGACAAATTAATTTCAAAATGATAGGAGTGTGAGGATAAATTACTTACAAAATGGCAAGAGTGTGAGGACAAATTGCTTACTAAATGGCAAGAGTGTGAGGATTAAAATGTACAAAAGTGAAGGATAATGTTTTTATTATTTTATAGATCATTTTCTAATGTTTTTTGGGTTTTTGGGATAAAATATGTACAAAGGGGGAACTAACTAGTAAGGTAGATGATCATCCAAGAGTAAAAGTTCCAATAAATAGCTAAGCCGACTACAATGATAGTCATGGATATAAACAATGGACCAATGAACTAACTAAGAGCTCTAATTAACACTTAAATCTAGCTATAATGGCACATGCTCATAAATCGGTGAGAGTGAATATCTTGAAAAGACAACAATATTAACCAAAGATAAACAAATAATTATGGAACAGTGTGAAATGTGAAATCAATACGAAGAACCATGTGGTAGGCAAAGATCATTGGTTAAAAAGATGTCCTTGTTCACTTTTCTATTAAAGAAGCTATGAAATATTGTTCTAGCTAAATTACTTTGTATAATTGGTGTTGAAGGTATTCATTATGCTAATGGGACATAATCGAGATCATAATTGGTCAAGGGATAAAAGTGTTTAGGTTACAAACCCAAGACATAATAAAGAATATGGTTCTAAAAGAGATTGGTCCAAAGATAGGGCCCAACAGATGGATGGTCTAGGGTGGGATAAAATGTGTTTAGAGTAACAATAGTCCAAAATCTTTCACTATCAAGAGTCATGAAATTAATAGGGATTATGTGAGAATAGTCTAGGGTATCATAAAATGTTAGGATAAAATTACTTCAACACAAGTTACCCCCAATTAAGGGGTCTTATAGATAATGGTTTAAAGTTTTTCATGTGTAGAACCTCTTCAGGTGTATAATTTTCATGGGATCACAAATTTATTCACCATTGGGTTTATCAAATCTATATGCCCCTAATCCATAGTTTGCCATGATAACATATGATCCTAACCAATTAGGCTAAAACTTACCTTTTTCCTTATGTTTAACATTTGTGTTTTTGTGGTTCTCTTTCAAAACCAAATCTCCAATATCAAACTCCTAAAGGAGAATGTACTTTTTGTATCTTTTATGAAATCTATTTTGATAGGCTTTCAAATTTTATAGGATAGATAAACACTTACCATCAAGAAGTTCTAGTTTTTGCATCCTTGATACCCTATAGTCCTCATCATCTTCAATATGGTCTAGTGATACTTGTAATGATGGTAGATTGATCTTTATTAGGATAATATCTTTTATTCCATAGATAAAGGATTATGGAGTGGCTCCTATTTGGGTTTGATGACTGGTTCTAAAAGCCCAGACGGTAGGAAATATTTGTAAGTTCCAATTATGAGCAACATCATTAACAATCTTCTTTAAAATGGATATAATGGTCTCATTTAATACCTCAACTTATCTATTATCTTGTGGGTTATATGGAGTGAATTTCTTATGCTTGAACTTGAATTTTTCATAAAGGTATTTCACATCTCTATTTATAAAGGATCCACCATTATCAAATATAAGGTGAGCTGGGATTCCATATCGATAGATGATATGGTAATGGATGAATTTAGCTATCTACTTCCTAGTGATAAAAATGAGAGGAATGGCCTCAATACACTTAGTAAAGTACTCAGTAGTAGTTAGTATGTGTTTTATGGCCATCTAAATATGTTGGGTTTATTTTCTTGATGAGATCAAGGCCCAAAATAGAGAACAATCATGGTGTTATGATCGACTATAGTGGTAAATCATGTGCATGTATCAAATTTACATGTTGATGACAAGGAATGCACTTCCTTACATAATTATAAGCATGAATCTCCATTTTTGGAAAATAATAACTATTTATAAGGAGTTTCTTTGCTAATAATACACCATTGGTGTGGACCCCACACATTCCTTCATGAACCTCCCTTAGCATTAGCTTAGAATCTCCTGGAGATAAATAATGAAGAAGAGTTGCATTATAGCCTTTTCAATAAATCATGTTTCCAAAGAGGGTATAATGTGATAGATGAAGATGGAATAGTTTTTGTTGCTTATTAGATATGTTAGTTGGGAAAATGTGATCATGGAAGTAGTTATAAAAATCTTGGAACCATGGTAGTTTAGGTGGGTGATTGAGACCAGCAATGGTGCATACCCTTTTTGAATCTAGTATAATATGTGTATATTGAAGAAGATTTTCAATAATAAATTGATACTCTTTAGCACCACCATCAATATATATCATGGATTAAATCATTGCCATTACATTAGCACATTTGTTGTTGGCACTTGGAACTTGTTCAAATTGTAGAGATTTAAAATGACCTTTGAGATTATCAATAATTTAATTATAAGGAATAATCTTATCATCTCTAGTTTGATAATGATTAGTGGTCTAATTTATTATTAACTAAGAACCCCCATAAACTTTTAAAATTTGAATATCCCATTGGATGGCAAGGTGAAGCCCTACAATCAATGCCTCATACTTAGACATATTATTTGTACAATGAAATTGTATATGAAATTCTTTGGAAATCAGATCCCCTTAGGGTGTAATAAATAATATTCTAGTTCTAGATCTACAAGATGTGAAAGATCCATAAAAATATAGCCTCCATTATTTAGGTTCCCTTGGTTCTTGTTCTATTAACATAATATAATCATCTATAAAGTTGAATTTGAGAGGTTGAGTGTCTGTTATAGGGGTTTTTGCAAGTTGATCTATAATAACCTACCCCTTAATTGCTTTTTGATTCTGATACTCAAGGTCAAATTAACTTAGGAGAATAACCCACTTATCCATGCATCCTTAAAGAGCTTCTTTAGATAATAAGAATTTAAGAGGTTCCACCTTGGTGATGATAATAGTTTTGTTATTTGGCATATAATGTCATAATTTTTTATTATTAAACACCATAGTTAAAAATTCCTTCTCAATAGGCATATAATTATGTTCATAATCCACCAAAGTGTGGCTTAAATAATATATTTCATGTTCTTTACCATGATCATTATGTTGGGATAAAAGTGCCCCCAGTGCATGCTCTATTGCTAATATGTAAAGAAGCAGTGGTCATCCAGGTGTTGGTGGTCTCAAGACTAATAGATTGGCAAAGTATGTCTTGAGTTTTACAAATTCTATTTGACAATCTTCATTCTATTCAAATGCGATCCCTTTCTTTAAGAGATTGGTAAATGGGTGGCAATTATCTTCTAGTTGAGAAATGAACCTACCTATTTATTAGACTCAAATGGGTAGCATAACTACACCAATTAGATGATATGACATAATGTTTAAGATGACAAATTTGAACAAGTAAAATATTGATTTTCAATTGAATAGCGTAATACCTACTTGTTCAAAAAATTGTGGACAATGCGTTTGGTTATGACGTTTGTTTACAAGCAATTTGTAACTCAAATCAATGACCAAGTAAGCTAAAAGACTAAAATAGACCAATACAACCAAGTAATCATCCTAAATCCCTAAAGTGACAAGGTGTGTAAAAGTGGGGTTTAATAAAACTTACATGTTTTTTATTGTCTAGATGGATCTCATGGTTCGAGCTTGTTAGATACCATTTATGTTGAAATTATCAATATTACTAGATTTGCATTCAAATGCATAATTTAGGCCAAAATCACTAAAAATATGTTAAATGGTTCGAGATTGTCATATAATAGTGCTAATTTAGGCCAATGTATTCCTAAATAAGGCAATGCATTTTATGTGATTCCTAACTTCGATCAATTCATTTCGAGTCAAAATGATTATTTCACCTTGTTGTGCTCTAGATCACTCTTTTATTATAATTAATTAGTACACATGACATACCTTTGTTATTTTGTGTTGGAAACATCCTAAATGGGATAATGGTCCCAACACATCTAACATCACCTTCCAATTCTTCCTAAGTCAAATTATAACCCAATAATATGACCTGCTAACCATTTTGATTAATTGAGCACCAATTTCCAAAGAATTACACTAAAAATGATTGATCTTATTTTTATCTAATTAATTCAAATCAAGAGCTTAAGTGGATTTTTTATGTAGGTTATTGATTGTTTCATTATTAGAAATTGATTCTCAATATCTGCATCAGCTAGTGACATGATCAATGGGGTGGCATCCATAAGCCATAAATGCATAAAATATATGAATTATGGGCACCCATGCTTAATGAATGACTCTCTATCCCAAATAATTATGAGAATATTTATGTATTTAATTATAAATATTATATTAATTCATGGCCACACATCTCAATCTTGAGACAAACAGTCAGGGTTGATCCTATCCCATTTGGAAAATCTATAAATAGAGGGCCTCTCACACTCATTTATTAAGATAATTTATTGTAAAATTATAATGAAAAATTATCTTCCAAACTTTAATGTTGATCATTATGTCTTATTTTCAAGCTTCATTTGATAGGAATAGAATAGATATTTCTTATCTTAAGCCTAGGTTATGCATAGTGGTCTTGAGGTAATGGAGGATCTTGGCATCTATTGTTGACAAAGACAACACTAAATCAAGAGGAAAAACATGTTTAGAAATGATATTGGATGGTGGAATAATTTAGAAAGGTAGTTGGTATTTCTTTATTTCAATTTATTCTTAATTATCATTTGCAAAACCCATTGGAATAGCTTGGCTAAGTGTGTTAAGTTATTTATGCATTTTCATGGATTTATTGACTAATTTTTAACTAACCAACTTCATAATCCAATCTTACATCTAGGAAAAAATCTTGACAATTTTTTTTATAATAAGATCCTTCTCAATCTATACACCCTTGTCTATGATCTCTTCAAAAGTGTTTGCACAAGAAAGCCATAGATTATGCATCACCTTAGGGTGTAGGTTTTATGCAAATATGTATACCAACTATTTTTATAGAAAATTATGTTGAAAGCAACCTGCTAATTCTCTCCATCTTTGTAGGTATGTGGAAAAACTTTGTTCATCACATTGTTTGGATTTGCACAAGTCAATAATAGTCAATTCATACTAAATATTATACAAGAAATGGTTGATGAACTTTTACGATAAGTTGTTCCAATCCAAAATTGATCCCTTGGGTAACTTAAGTATCCAATCTAAAGCTTTCCCCACTAAACTTTGTGGTAACAATCAAATCAAGTACACACTACTATAAGCAACCTCTTGGCATAAAATGATTTTTTTTTTAATGTGTTCATGTGGGTCCCCTTTTCCTTTATATTTATCAAACTTTGGTGCCTCAAAATGAGATGGAAAGAGGACTTGGAGAATAGAGAGATCAAATGGATATGGACATATCTCATCAAACTTGTATTTCTTAACTTTATTATTTATCTCTAATCATGTCACAATCTCTTTTATGGAGTTCCACTCTTGCATGTTTGGTGCATTTGTGGGTGGAAAATAATGTTGTTCAGGTGGTATGTTACCATGTTATTTTTGGGGTGGTATGTTCCCTTGTTACATGGATTTGTTTAGTATATACACCCTATAATCCTTGACTTGGTTTTGGTTCACTCCTTGAGTTAAGTAGGTAAGTGATCAATTCCTAAGAATTTGTTGCCTTGAATCAACCATGTTCTACTAGTT
>JARHVA010001245.1:1307500-1352500 GCA_037957365.1 Torreya grandis | reverse complement strand
TTATGTTGTGTAGGATACAGGAGGAGTTTGAAGGTGAAATAATTTTTTTAGGGAAGAATTAGACTTTTTTATAACTACCTATGTTTATTTAATTTAATTAAAAAATTTCTAAGTGTCTAAACTAGGTGCTTCAGCTCATCTAGTCAAAGTAGGCCTAATGGAAAAGCTAGAAAGAAGTGTGAAAACTTCATGTGAATGGATTTTTATGGTGTCCTTGGTGATTATAAGGCTATGGAGAGTATTTAAAATTTTCATTAACTTCCTCCCATAAATTTTCATTAGAAACTCAATCCAAATTTAACTATAAGTGTCCAGGGTGCATGGAAGAGAAATTTTCTAGATAGAAGATGATGATGGCTCCTTTCCAGGTGATTCTAGATGATCAGGCCTAAAACCAATGGATGGAGAGACATTTATGATGTACTTAAACTTCATTAATATCATTGGTCCTACTCTTAATTAGTTATAATGCATTAAAATAGGTCCAATCATGAAGGCAATTTTACTAAGCTAGAATGGGGAGTTTCTTGTCAACTTTCATGAGGTTTATGACTTGGATTGACACTTTTATCTCCTAACCTTGATGGTTCATCCTAAATCCTATTATCATGTACAAATAACTGAATTTATTAGCTTTACAAGTTTCCTTACGAGCCTTGGACCTCTCTCTTCTCCCTTTCTCAAGTTCTATAAGAGCTAACCATTTTGGCATTGTATGGCATATTCTACCTGAGTATGGTGAATCCCTAATAAAATATATACCTTTGATAAAAAAGATTAATTATTTTTACCTCATCCATGACTATTATTAGTGTTTGATTTTGGAATTTTTGATTTTGTATAAGTGAGGACTATGGATTCATTAGCATGTTATTTCATCATATCACCTATTTAGAATTAGAAAGTTTCTTCTTACAGGGCACATTAAGTGTTATAGGAAATTTAAAAGATTTAGTAATTTATCCTATTCATTAGTTCTCTCATATACCTCTTTTCTATTCCTCCTATCTTTTCACATTCATCCATAACCTCACAATGTAACATTGATGTGAGAAGATGAAGATTGGAAAAGTGTATGCTCAGTTTGTCCTTTGATTTCAAGTGTAATATGCATATGGTTGGATGTCATCATGTTATTTAGTGTATCACCTTCCTTATATTCGTTTTATTTCAGTTATCCTTCTCTTTTTTGAAACCCCAAGTTTAGTTGCAGTTGTGATCCAAAGTGTTACATCAAGGGATCTAGACCTATCTAGAGATTCACCTCATTCTTAGGCTTCCCACAACCATAGAGGTGATTTCATTTTTCCATTTGGATGAGGAGAGATTTTACATCTATTCGAAGGGTGAAAATCCAAGTGATAATAGTTTTTGGCATGCCTGGTGGGATTTTTGGTCCAAGAAGTTAAGAGATTTTTGGTGTTGTCTCTCAATAATCAACCTTTGGAGGCATCTACTCAAACATCAATATCGAATCCAAAGCTACATCAGCTGGTTAAGCAACCTAGGTTATCCTTTGAAGTTTTTTATAAATGTATTTCTTTGTGTTTTTGCTTTTAGTTAAGTTTCATGGCTGACTTTGGTGTTGAGTTTTGTTCTCTACAAGTTGGTGAGACATTGCAAACTTGTACCATTCCCTATCAATATGAAGAAGTCCTTGGTAAATATTATCATGATATTTACTTGCCTCAATATTAATTTCATAATCTCTAATATGATTATTTTCAGCCTATGCATGAGTAATATTAGTCCTATAACTAGCCTCCTTAATGTTTTGCTCCTCCTAGTCAACCTAGTCACTTCTCAAGCCAATGCATTTCCACCTTCAAGAAAACACTTTTGGAATATGAGAGGTAAATGTTGGATCTTAACAAACAAAGAGGATGTGGTATAGAGGTTCCTAATAATGTCATTCATAAGGTGAGAGAATAATTAGAGTTGGTTAAAAGAGAGTGTGTACCTATTGAGAGAGCCAATTGGCAAAGGCTCACAAGTGATATACTTGATTTGAGTGGCCTAGTTTCTTCTTTAGAAGATAGGATAAGGGTTCATGAAAGTAAATCTCACCAAACCTATCAGCATTCATAGCCACTTCCCCAAGTTTCCTATCATCCATAGATGACCTCTACTCATGATCCAAATCAAAGATATCAAAGTCATCCTTTTCTCAATCAGTTGGAGGAGATATTTGAAAAGAGAAATTTTGTGTTTGAAGATAATATTGATAGGAAAATTGAGTTGGCTAATATGAATTTACAGTAGTCCATGTTAGCATCTAAGGAAGCGGATTTGAATCCCTCATTTCCCTCTTATATTGAATCCTCACCACCTCAAAAAGAGACCTCTAATCCTAACATCCTAAGTTGGAGTAACATAGTGGAGTCATAGGGTAAGAAATAAGATATAGGCATTATTGAGTAGTGTGAAGTTGAGAATGGAGTTGATCCTTTATAAGTCTCTCCTACCCTTCCTCATGAAGCTTCTTGTGTTCCATCTCAACCATTATGTATTATTCATACTCATGATGATTCATATGAGCTTAAATACATAATTTTTCAAGAGAACCTATCCAAACAAATTGAAGATTTGGAGTCAAGGATGAAGTTACTAAGCCATGGTGTGATGGAAGGTTTAGACCCCAAATAAGATTATATACCTAAACACACCCAATTTAACCTCCTTAAAGAGAGTTCCTAAGTTGAATTAGATGTGAATGAAGTGAATTCTAAGTGAAAGGAATAAAATCAAGTTGTTTTAAACCAATGTCTGCCTCCCCTTCCTCAAGAGATCCCAAAACAATCCCCAACTTTGCATTCTCAATCTAATTTTGAGCCCTATGTTCCACCTCCACCAACTAGTTCCTTTTGTCCTCATCACATCACCCTTTACCTTGATGGACCTATGGTGTGGGAACCTAAAGAAGAGCAATTAGTCAAGGAAAATTCATAACTATTACTTGAAAAAATTATAACTCCTTCACAACCTTATTAGGTTAGGTTACTAGATTTCAAGATGCCTAATATTGGCATCACTAATAAAGAGATTGAATATATTTTGTCCCTTGACAAACAAGATCTTATTATGATAGCTGAGGTATAATTTGAGATCCCTCAAGAGGTCCTAAATGATCTTGATAATGAAGAATGCTTTCCTTGTGGCAAAGAAGAAATCTTGGAAGAAGAGCCTATCTTGATAGATGCAAGTGAAGAAGAGAAATCTCAATTCATGACTAATAAAGAAGATCTCATGAGTAATTATTAGGAAGAGATTACCATAGGGACTCCCCTTAGTTAAAAAAAGGACATTTCTAAAGATTTTGCCTACATATCTGAGGGGATGTGTATCTATGAGGAATGTGGCCAAGATTTGAAGAAAGAGCTACATGAAGAAGACTCCATGTCTGACTATGAGGTTGTGAATGATCATTTAAATATTAAAGAGGTAGTGGTACTAGATGGTAAAGAGGATAAGGATGATTGGTAGTTACAAATGGAGTTATTTCAAAAACTTGAAGAACTTTGCCAAGTTAAGGGCCAAGTGTATGACAAGGTAAAGGAAGAGTCTTCTATGGAGGATAATGACCAAGATTGGGAAGAATTTTCAAATCTCCTTGATGAGCTATAAGAACTTGCAGCTAAGAGGAAGCCCAATCTTATTGAAATCACTATGGAAGATAAGAAGGTATGCCTTGCTAAATCACCATTTGAAGTTGTAATAGAAGATCCACATGCAAGGTTGAGGCTATTTGGATGAAAGAAGAGTTAATTTCTATAGCCAACCTATTTGGAGCTACCTAGTTTTTAATGAACATCATGCCAATGAAGTTGGAAAACATCATGAGAAAGTTGGAGGCATCAATGCTAGAGGATAAGAGGCTATACACCTCATTCAATCTTTCTTGTCATGAAGTAAAGAGAGTCTCAAACATCCCTTTAGATCTACGGGGAGGTATGTTCATTTCTAGTTGTACATAATAGTTTTTTATTTGCTTCTCCTAATTTCTTTGAGCACATATGTTTGTGTGTCTTGTTATTTATTTGCTTTGGTGTGTGTCATTTGCTTTGTTTGGTTGAGGTAGTCATTGGTTGTCTTGTCTTGGTCAAGATTATGGTCAATGTTCAAATTTTTTCTTGTTTGTATCAAGATTTAGATGAATCCTGATCCCAATGTATTAATAATGCTACTGGTCTAGTTAGTATAGCATACATACTACCCCTATGAGTCACCAATTGGTTGATAAAATTTGACTTTTTAGTAAAATTGGAGCATCTATGGGTAAAAACTTGACCTTTATGTGTTTTAGGGTCATAATATAGAGGGTTTAAGGTGTTTTATAGGTTATTTGATGTCACTTAATGTTGTACTATCCTTGGTCATTAGTTATTTTAGTCCCTTTAGTAATTTTGAGTCATTTTAGGGGTCAAAAAGGTGCATTTAATGACTTGTATAGATTTATTAGGAAGTGTGAAGGTTAAAAAACATTATTTCATGCCCCATGTGTCCTTATAATTCTTAATTAGTTAAAATAACTGAAATATGGTAGGTTATTTAGTTAAAAGGGTAGTTTACTTGGGAAAAAGGAGGTTTTAGCACTTGTACAGCTCTTTGGGAAGTATTCCACATGGTAAAGGATCAAATAATGCCTCTTAATCTTCCCCATGCTAAATTACACATTTTTTAATTTGGAAGTGCCATTTATTTCTCAAAACCATTCTACTCCCTTTCCACCCTTTTTGGCAAGCAAAAGTGACTTTTAGGTTTTTGCTTGATGCAAATAGCTCGAGATGTTTCATAGTAAATGATTTTGTGAGGTTATTTGAAACTAATATAAATTAATTTAAATATAATTATTTTTTAAAATGGTGGCTTGTGATTCATGAACCATCTTCATGAAGTTGACCTTTCAAATATGCTCATTAATCTATATACCCTGTGGGTTTAGCCTTGGTTTGAGAAATTCTATATGAAATAGTCACTAATTTTTATGCAAGAATATTTTTAGTTCCCCATATAATTTTTCCCATTCTTATTTTTAAGTTTTAATTTGTTTTGAGGATCCAATCACCTTAAATTTGTAGACTAGTCCCATTCTATGTTGTTGGTAGTTTTTCACCATGTTTTATATTTTCATGATTTGACAATGACTCTAGGGGTTTTGATAGGTTATTACTCATGTTTATAATGTTTTACAATTATATCATGTCATCTCAAGGTCATTATTTAATAAAATTTCCATGAAAGTGCAATATTTGAGAGTCATATAGTTAATTGCCATAGAACTACCATACATAGTCAATTTGGAGCTATGCACAATCCTAAATCATGTCCATAGAGCTATAGGGAGTTTTAAAATGTTGATATATAATTTTTAAACATGGAAAATTTACCAGGTTTCTATATGGTTCAAGAAAAGGGCACTATAGTAGTCATATATAACACCTTCTCAATGTCTGTTATGAAAATGCTCACCCACAGGGGTTTAAAAAGAGGAAACCATGTGAAAAATATAATAATAGTCTTTGGAATCAATTTAAAAGTTTTGAATATTCATTTGGAGACATTATAATTGCCTAAGATTTATTGAATAGTTAAAACAATGCATACTACTCATCATCCTATACCAATGTCTATATTTTGCAGGCATTCCCCTATAGGTGGCCTAAACAGAGAGTGAAGAGGCCATTTTGAATTGTGAAATAAGTGCTTAAAGTATTATTAAATACATGGTAATATATAAAAGTCATGATACATAGGTTTGAAGTGATATATGGCTAAAATAAGTTGTAATCACCTTTAAATGATGTTGACTGAGTTTTAGGCCCATAGTCCCTGAAAATGTAAAATAAGGGTCTAAGGGGTTCTTATAGGCTCCCTATAACATGTTTTAAAATGTTTATAAAGTATAAAAATGGGTGAAATTTGTATTCCATAGAATATATAGGATCAATTCCAAGTTTCAAGGTCAAAAATCAAATGAATATTGGTCTTTTAGAGACCCAAAGTTGCCAAATTATGACTAAAGTCCTTCAGTGATGTCTATGGGCCTGAGAGGAAAAAGAGACCCTTCATTCAAAGTTTCAAATCCTAAAGTATACCCCCCATGGTCAAATTTTTATATTAAATTAATTTAATTTTCATGATATATAGGATCATAAAAACAAGATTTAAAGTGATGTCATACTCTTTAGGAAGCCCTACAATCTGTACATAGGCTTGTGAGCACTTACAACCAGTATAGGATTGATACATGTAGTGAGTTAAGATCATGGTTTTATTAATGTTATGAAGAGGATAAGAAGGATGTGAGTGACCTATATTATATATATATATATATATATATATATATATATATATATATATATATATATATATATATATATATATCACCATATAGCTTTACACATTATTATTAATTCTAAGTCATGGGCAAATGCTACCTAAAGGTGCAACTTTTGGCAAAAAAAGTAGTCAATATTATGTGCACAGTCTTGACTAAAAGAAGGGGTTTGAAGAGTTAAAAAGGGATTAAATGAATTAATGGAATAAAAAATTTATTTATAACCCTAAAACACCATTCCAAATTCCATGATTAATTTAAGGTATACCTATAGGTTTACTAAACAAATAAACACAGTCATAGTCAGGGTAACACCAAGCTTGACAGGGAAGTAGTGTTTGAAGTGGTGAAGAAAGTGGCTCCAAGCATGTGAAAAGTGACTTCAAAGAACCATAAATATAAACTTAGTCATAATTTAAATCTTTAATAATTAAAACAACCATCTATAGGTCTTGAAACTCACTTATAGTCAACTATGTTGACTAAATACAGGCAGTGAGCAGTGAGAATGATGTTTTTAAGTGTTGATGTGATCCAAACATCCAAGATGGGGTTAAATCACTAATTAAATAACCAATAATTCTTGTATAATGGTATTTAAACATTTCCTAAAGTCAACCCAATCATGAATACCTATAGGCAGGGCTTTTACAAAGCAAAACATAGTCAATGGAGAGCAACCCCTGCACAATCTACATTATTTAGGGGTTATTTTGGTTTTTATAGGTTATGAAAGGTCAAATGAGGTCATAAATGGATAAAATTGGGTGAGAATCATCCTTATCACCTGTATAATCACATAAAATACCCAATTGGTCTAGACAAAAATGGTAAATACCCCCTATTTTGTCTCGGATAGGGGTACTTCCCCTTGTACCATGACTAACACATTTTGGTAAGGCAAATTATGAAGCCAGGAGCCATGGGATATTTTAAAAATGGTATTATAAGTTTAGTTAAATATAAAAAAATAAGGAAAATACCTCATAGAGAGATGAAACTGAATGGAAAAGTCTAAACCTCTTAAGATCACAGGCAACCTACTAGGCATGGCTAGGCCTAAATGTCCAAATGAGAAGACATTGTCACTTCCACCCTAATATGAACAATATATCCTTTTTAATAATTTGTATTATATGGTATATGATATTTTTGAGCTATTATGAGGCAAATCAAACTATCAAAGGTCATTCTAAGCTCTAAGGTGCAATTAAGTCTATTAGGCAAGGGTCAAACCTAAAGCCAATTAGGGGTCTACCATCACTTTTGGATTTGGTGAGTGTTATATATGGTGGTAAGATGTTTATATTAGACATTTTTTATATTTTAATATGTATAATAATCTATAGGAAAGTTGATTCTAACCCTAAGATATTCCAAACATGCATAAAAGAGAAAAGTAAGCTCGATAACCTAGTTGTAGATGCTCACATATTTTTGGAGGGTTTTCATGGGTTGAAAGGGAGTTAAATGATGTTATTAGGGGTCTTGAGGGATATTTTTGTGGAAATTTTCTAGAAGTTGGATGTTAGAGTTTTATGAACAAACCTTAAGAGGTCAAACAAGCCTAAAACCCTTGTTAAACCATTGCAGAGACTGATGATGAAAATGGAGATAGAAATCTGATATAGTGGAATATTTTTCTCATGAAAACTATTTTACCTTACATAGGAATCAATCAAGCTACCTCACATGCCAATTATATGTATGGACTTCTATATATGGGGTGAGAAACAAACTATTTTTTACCATTTTTTTATGTTGTGCAAGCTACAAGATGAGTTTGAAGGTGAATTAAAGTTTTGAGGGAAGTATTATGATTTTTATAACTCCATATGGTCATTTTATTTCACTAAAAATATTTTAATTATCCAAACTAGGTGCTTTAACTCAGCCATTCAAAACTAGCCTAATGGACAAGCTAGGGAAAAGGGTGAAAACTTCAAGTGAATGGATTTTTAAGGTGTCATTGGTACTTATAAGGCCATGGAGATTATTTAAAGGTGTAACTAACTTCCTAAAATTTATTTTCATGATAAATTGAATCCAAATTTGATGACAAGTATGCAGGGTGCATGGAAGAGCAATTTTTTGGACAATAGATGATGATGGCTCCTTTTTAAGTGATTTCAAATGACCAAGCCTAAAAATAGTGCATGGATAGTAATGTATGATGTCCTTAAAATTAACTTAATTCATTATACATTATAATAATTAGTTATAAGGCATTTAAATAGGTCTAATCATGAAGGAAGTTTTTTAAAGCTAGAATGGTGAGTTTCTTGCCACTTTTCATGAGGTTTATGACTTGGATTGACAATTTTAGCACCTAAAATTACATGGTTCATCCAAAATACTCTTATAATTCACAAATAACTTTTTTATCTTCTTTAAAATTTTATTTTTTACCCTTGGACTTCTCTCTTCTCATCCCTCTCTCAATTTCTATAAGAACTAGCTATTTTAGCATTATATGGCATGATCCACCTGAGTATGGTGAAGCCCTGCTCAAATATATACCTTTTTATAAAAAATAATAATAATTTTACCTCCTACATGAATTTTATTAATGCGTTCATTTTTAATGTTTGTTTTTTCATAAATGAAGACTATGGATTCCTTAACATGTTATTTCATTATATCATCTATTTGTAGTTGGAAAGATTCTTCTTATAGGGAAAATGAAGTGTTATAGGAAATGTCTAAGATTTAATGATTTATAATATTAATTATTAACCTCATAGGCCTCCTTTATAGTCCTCCTATGTTTTGACATTCATACATAACCTTAAAATGTAACATTGTTGTGAGAAGATGAAGATTGGAAAAGTATGTGTTCAGTTTGTCCTTTGATTTCAAGTGTAATATGCATATGTTTGGATGTAATAATGTTATTTAATTTATCACCTCACTTATAGTAGTTTTATTTCAGTTATCATTCTCCCTTTTCACCCCCCAAGTTTATTTGTAGTTGTTATCCAAAGTGGTACATCAAGGGAGCTAGCCATATCTAGAGATTCACCTCATCCTTAGGCTGCCCACAATCCTAGAGGTGTTTCCATTGTGACACTTAGATGAGGAGATATTTGAAATATAATCAAAGTGTTAAAATCCAAGGGACAAATTTTTTTGGCATATCTAGTGGGATTCTTGGTCCAAGAAGTTGAGAGATTTTCGATGTTGTCTCTCAACAATCAGCTTTGGAGGCATCTACTCAAGCATCAATGGCAACTTTGAAGCTACATCAGTTGGTCAATAAGCCTAGGTTATCCTTTTAATATTTTTATCAATTTATTTCCTTATGTTATTACTTTCAATTAAGTTTCATGGTTGACTTTGGTGTAGAGTTTTTTTCTCTACAAGTTGGTAAGACATTGTAAGCTTGTACCATTCCCTATCAATATGAACATGTCATTGGTCAATATTTTCATGATCCTTAACAGCCTCAATATGACTTTAATAAACTAAAATATGACCCTTTTTAGCCCATGCATTAATTATATCAGTTTTATAGCTATCCTCCTCAATGTTTTGCTCCTCCTAGTCAACCTAATCACTTCTCAAGCCAACCCATTTCCACCTTCAAAAAGACACTTTTGGGCTAGTAGAGGCACATGTTGGATATTGACACAAAAAGAGTATGTGGTATATAGGTCACTAATAATGTCATTAATAATGTGATAGAATCATTATATTTGGTCAAAAGAGAGTGGGTACCTATTGAGATAGCCAATTGGCAAAGGCTCACAAGTGAGATGCTTGATGTGAGTGGCCTAGTTTCTTATTTAGAAGATAGGCTAAGTGTTCATAAAAGGCAATCTCACCAAACCTATCATCCTTCATACCAGATTCCACATGTTTATTATCAACCATATATGACCTATACTCATTATCCAAATCAAATATATCAATGTCATCTTTTTCCCGATCAGTTGGAGGAGAGAGTTGAAAAGAGAAATCTTGTATTTCAAGCTAATATTTATAGGTTAATTGAGTTGGATAATCTAAATTTGTAGCATTCCATGTTAGTAGAAAAGGAAGAGGAGTTTAATCCCTCATTTCCCTCTCATATTTCATCTACACCACCTCAAAAATAGACCTCTAATCCTAACATTACAAGTTGGAGTAAGATAGTGGAGTTATGGAGAAAGAAAGAAGATAGAGGCATTGTTGAGGAGTGTGAAGTTGAGAATGGAGATGGTACTTTGCAAGTATCTCCTACCCTTCTTAATGAATATTTTTGTGTTCCATGGCAACCATCATGTATTATTCATACTCATGATGATTCCTATGAGCTTCAATAAATACTTTTTCAAGAGAACCCAACCAAAAAAATTGAAGAGTTGGAGTCAAGGATGAAGTTACTAAGCCAAGTTGTGATGAAAAGTTTAGACCCTAAATAATATTCTAGGCATAAACACACCCCATCTAACCTCCTTAAAGAGAGTTCCCAAGTTGAATCATATGTGAATGAAGTTAATATAAAGTGTAAGGAATAAAATCAAGTTATTTAAACCCAAGGTCTACCTTCCCTTCCTCAAGAGCTCCCAAAAGAATCCCCAACTTTGCATTCTCAATCTAATTTTGAGCCCTATGTTCCACCTCCACCAACTAGTTCCTCTCATCCTCATCCCATCACCATTTTCCATGATGTACCTATGGTGTGGGAAAATCAATAAGAACAATTGGTTCAGGAAAATTCAAAACTCTTACTTGAAGAAAGTACAACTCCTTGGTAGCCTTATTGGGGTAGGTCACTGGATTTCAAGATGCCTAGTCTTGGCATCACTAATAAGGATATTGAAGATCTTGTAGCCCTTCACAATGAAGATCAGATTATGATAGCTGAGGTATAATTTTAGATCCCTCAAGAGGTCATAAGTGCTGAAGAAGAGGTGTGTTCTTATGTTGAATCTCCTTATTTGGTTGATAATGAAGAATGTTTTCCTTATGACAAAGAAAAAATCTTGGAAGAAGAGCCTATCTTGATAGAAGCAAGTGAATAAGAGAAATCTCAATTCATGACTGATTGAGAAAACCTCATGAGCGATTTTGAGGAAGAGATTACCATATGGAATCCCCTTAGTGAAGAAAAGTATAATTATCAATCTTTTACCTCCATATTTGAGGGGATATTTATACATGAGGAATGTGGCCAAGATTTGAAGAAAGAGATACATGAATAATACTTCATGTCTGACCATGAGGTTTTGAATGATCATTTCAAGATTGAAGGGGTAGTGGTACTAGATGGTAAAGAGGACAAGGATTCTTAGCAATTACAAATAGAGTTATTTCAAGAACTTGAAGAACTTTGCCAAGTTGAGGGCCAAGTGTATGGCAAGGTGAAGGAAGAGTCTTCTATGGAGGAGAATGACCAAGATTGGGAATAATTTACAAAGCTCCTTGATGAGATAGAAGAACTTGTAGCTAAGAGGAAGCCTAATCTTGCTGAAAGCACTATGGAAGACAAGAAGGTATGCCTTGTTGAATCACCATTTGAAACTATAATAGAGGATCCAAATGATACGGTTGAGGCTATTTGGATGAAATAAGACTTCATTTATATAGCCAACCTATTTGGACCTGCCTATTTTTCAATGAAAATCATGTCAATGAGGTTGGCAAACATTATAAAAAATCTAGAGGCATTAGTGACAGAGGACAAGAGGATATATGCCTCATTCAATCCTTTTTGTCATGAAGCAAGGAGAGTCTTGAAATTACATTTTGATCCAAGGGGAGGTATGTTGATTGTTATTTATACATAGTAGTTTGTTATTTTCTTATCCTAAGTGCTTTTAGCATATGTATGTGTGTGTCTTGTTGTTTATTTACTTTGGTGTGTGTCCTTTGCTTTGTGTGGTTGAGGTAGTCATTGGTTGTCTTGTCTTGGTCAAGATTATGGTCAATGGTCTTAGGTTTCCTTGTTTGTCTCAAGCTTTAGATGACTCCTAATCCCAACAAACTAATAAGGCTATTGGTCTAGTTAGTATAGCAGACATACTACCCCTATGAGTCACCAATTTGTTGGCCAAATTTGACTTTTTAGTCAAATTGGGGAACTTATAGGTAAAAACATAAACTTTAGGTGTTTTAAGGGAATAATATAGAGGTTTAAATGTTTTTTTATAGGTTATTTTATTTCACTTAATGTTGTACTAGCTTTGGTCATTAGTTATTTTAGTTTCTTTACTCATTTTGAGTCATTTTAGGGGTCAAAAAGGTTCATTTAATGACTTGTATAGATTTATTGGGAAGAATGAAGGTTACAAAACATGATGACATGGACCATGTGTCATTATAAATATTAAATAAAAATCTAATATATGGTCTATTTTTTAGTTAAAAGGGCAATTTTCTTTGGAAAAAATGAGATTTTAACACTTGTACAGCTCCTTGAGAAGTTTTCCATGTGGGAAAGGATCAAACAATGTCTCTTCAGATTCCCCATTCTAAATTATATGTTTGGATTGATATGGAAGCACCATTTATTTTTCAAAACCATTCTACTCCCTTTTCACCCTTTTTGGCAAACATAAGTAACTTTCAATTTTTTGCTTGGTATAAACAACTCAAGTTGTTTCAAGGAAAATGATTTTGGGAGGTTGTTTTAAACATAAAATAATTCATTTACATATAAATATTTTTTAAAATGGTGGATTTTTCATCATGAACCATCCTCATGAATTTGACCTTTTAAATGTGCCTACTAATCTATCTACCTTGTGTGTTTAGCCTTGATTTGAGAAATATTTTGTATGAACCAATTTTTGAGTTTGATGCCAAAGTATGTTGACCTCCACCTATAATTTTTTACATGATTATTTTCAAGTTTCAAGTTGTTTTGAGGGTACAATTACCTCAAGTTTGCATACTTGTCCCATTCTATGTCATTGGTAGTTTTTCACCATGTTCTATATTTTAATTCTTTGACAATGACTCTAGGGGTTATGGTAGGTCATTATTAATTTTTATAATGTGGTAAAATGATATAATGTAATATTAGGGTCATTTTCTAAGAAAATTTCCATGAAATTGTAATATTTGAGAGCCATACAATCTATTACCATAGAACTACCATACACAGTCAATTTAGGGCTATGCATAATCCTAAATCATGTCCATGGATCCATAGAGAGTTATACAATGTTGATATATCTTTTTTAAACATGGATAATTGAATATGTTTTCATATGGTACAATAAAATAGTACTATAGCAATCATATATAACACCTTCTCACTATTTGCCATGAAAACTTACAAGTGTTTGGAAAGAGGAAACCATGTGAAAAATAGAAGCATTGTATTTGAAATCCATTTATAGGTTTTGAATATTAATTTGGAGACATTGGAATGGCCTATGATTCTTTTAATGGTCAATACAACTCATAATAATCATCATCTTGTACCACTACCTATATTTTGTAGGCAGACACCTATAGGTATCCTAAACAGAGAGTGAAGAGGCCATTTTGAAGTGTGAAATAAGTGCTTGAAATCTTCTTAAGGGCATGGTAAGATAGAAAAATCATGATAGATATGTTTTAAGTGATTTATGGTTAAAATAATTTTTAATCACCTTAAAATGATATTGACTGAGTTTTAGGCTGACAACCCCTAAAATTGCAAAATAGGGGTCCATGGGGTTCTTATAGGCTCCCTATAACATGTTTTCAAATGTTTCTAAATCATAAAAATGGGTGAAATTTGTATCCCATAGCATATAGAAGATCCATTCCAAGTTTGAAGGGTATAAATCAAATGGATATTGGTCTTTCAGAGACCCATAGTTTCCAAATTATGACTAAAGTCCTTCAGTGATGTATACAGGCTGAGAGGAAAAAGAGACCCTTCATTCAAAGTTGCAAATCCTAATGTATGCCCCCCATGGTAAATTTTTTATAGTTAATGAATGAAATTTTCATGATATAAAGGATCATAAAAACAAGATTTAAAGTTATGTCATACTCCTAAAGAAGCCCTATAGTTCATACACATGCATGTGATCACTTCCAGCCAGTGTAGGACTGATACAGGTAGTGAGTTAAGATCATGGTTTTCTTGATTTTATGAAGAAGATAAGTAGGATTTAAATGATATATATATATATATATATATATATATATATATATATATATATATATATATATATATATATATATATATATATATATATATATATATATGTAACTTTTGGCAAAAAACACAACCAAGATTCTGTGCACAATCTTGACTAAAAGAAGGGGTTTGAAGAGTTAAAAAGGGATAAAATGAATGAATGGAATAAAAATGTTATTTATAAATTTAATTTAACCATAAAAAACCATCCCAATTCCATGATTCATGGAAGGTATACCTACATGTTTACTAAACAAGCAAATACAGTCACAATCAGGGTAACACCAAGCATGACATGGAAGTAGTGTTTGAAGTGGTAAAGCAAGTAGATCCAAGAATGTGATAAGTGAATTTAACTAACCATAAATATTCCCTTAATAATAATTTAAATCTTTAATAATTAAAATAACCATATACATGTCTTGAAACTCACTTACATTCAACTATGTTGACTAAATACATGAAGTGAGCAGTGAGAATGATGTTTTTCGGTGTTGATATGATCAAAACATCCAAGAGGGGGATGAATCACTAAGTAAATTAATAATAATTCTTGAATAATGGTGTTAAAACATTTACTCAAGTCAAATTATGCATGAATACCTATAGGAAGGGCTCCTACAAAGCAAAACATAGTCCATGGAGAGCAACCCTTCCACAATCTACATTATTAAGGGGTTGTTTTGGTTTTTTTAGGTTTTGAAAAGTAAAATGAGGTAATAGGGGATAAAATTTTGTGATAATAATAATTATAACATGGATAATAACATAAAATACCCACTTTATCTATACAAAAAGGGGAAGTACCCCTTATTTTGTCTTAGACAGGGGGTGCTTCCCCTTATATCAAGATTAGTAGATTTTGACGAGTAAGGAAAATTATGAAGCCAGGAGTGATGGGAAATTTTAAAAATGGTATAAAAATTTGAGATACATCTAAAAAAATAGGTAAAACACCTCATATAGATATGAAACTAAAAGGAGAGGTCTAAACCTCTTAAGATCACAAGCAACCTACTAGGCATGGCTAGGCCTAAAGGTCCAAATGAGAAGACATTGTCACTTACACCCTAAGATGATATTTATATCATTTTTAATAATGTGTATGAGATGGTATTATATATTTTTGAGATATCAAGAGGCAAATAAAGCCATCAAAGGCCATTCTAAGCTCTAAGGTGTCGTTAAGCCTATTAGACAAGGGTTAAACCTAAAGCCAATTAAGGGTCCACCATCACTTATGGATTTTATGAGTGTTATATCTAGTGAGAAAATGTTTATTAAGTGTAATTAGACATGTTTGATCTTTTAATATGTATAAAAACCTACAATAAGGTTGATTATAACCCTAAAATATTCTAAGCATGTAGAAAATAGAAAAACAAGCTCGATAGCCTAGTTTCAGATGCTCACATATTTTTGGAGGGTTTGCACAGGTGAAAATGGAGTTAAAATATGTTATAAATGGTCTTAAAGGCCATTTTTGTGGAGTTTTTCTACAAGTTGGATGTTAGAGTTTTATGAACAAACCTTAAGAGGCTAAACAGGCCTAAAGCCCTTGTTAAACCCTTACAGAGACTTGACGATCAAAATGGAGATAGAAAGTTGATCTAATGGAAAATTTTGCTCATGAAACTTATTGTACCTTATGTAGGAATCACTAAATATACCTCAAATGCCAATTATTTGTATGGGCTTGTATAGATGTGGAGTGAAATAGGCTATTTTGACCATTTTTTATTTTGTACAAGCTACAAGAGGATTTTGAAGGTGAAATAAAGTTTTATATAATTATTAAAAATTTTATAACTCCATATGTTTATTTAATTTCATTAAAAATCTTATAAGTGTCCAAACTAGGTGCTTCAACTCAACTAGTCAAAACTGGCCTAATGGACAAGCTAGGGAGAAGTGTGATTCAAGTGAATGTATTTTTAAAGTGTCCTTGGTGTTTATAAGGACATGGAGAGTCTTTATATGTTTAATTAACTTCATCATATGTAATTTAATGATTAAATAAATCCAAATTTGATGACAAGTGTGCAGGGTGCATGGAAGAGTAGTTTTCTAGACAACAGATGATGATGGCTCCTTTCCAAGTGATTCTAGATGAGCAGTCCTAAAAATAATACTTTTATAGGAATGTACAATCTATTTAAACTTAATTACAATTATTATACCTTATATTAATTACTTATAAGACATTTAGATAGGAAGGAAGTTTTTCTAATCTAGAATGGGGAGTTTATTGCCACTTTTCATGAGGTTTATGACTTGGATTGACACTTGTAACTATTGAACTTGCATGTTTAGTCCCAAATATTATTATCATGCACAAATAAATAATTTTATTAGCTTAAAAATTTTCCTTATGACCCTTTAAATTCTCTCTTCTCCTCCCTCTCTCAAGTTCTATAAGAACTAGCCATTTTGGTATTGTATGGGATGTTCCACTTGAGTATGTCAAAGCCTTAATCAAATGTATACCTTTTGATCAACAAGACTACTAATTTTTACCTCCTCCATGAATATTCTTAGTGTGTTCATTTTTAATGTTTGATTTTTCATAAGTGAAGACTATGTATTCTTTAACATGTTATTTCATTCTATCATCTATTTATAGTTGGAAAACTTCTTCATGCAGAGCACATGAAGTGTTCTATTAAATGTATAAGATTTAGTGAGTTATACCATTCATTATTGCCCTCATATGTCTCTTTTATAGTCCTATTATATTTTAACATTCATCCATAACCTCACATTGTAACATTGATGTGAGAAGATGAAGATTGGAGAAGTGTATGTTTAGTTTATCCTTTGATTTCAAGTGTAATATGAATATGGTTGGATGTCATCATTTTATTTGGTGTATCACCTCCCTTATATTATTTTTATTTTATTTATCCTTATCCCTTTTCACCCCACAATTTTAGTTGTATTTGTGATCCAAAGTGGTACACCAGGGGAACTAGCCCTATCTAGAGATTCACCTCATCCTTAGGCTACCCACAAGCTTAGAGGTGTTTCCATTGTGCCACTTGGATGAGGAGAGATTTTACATCTCCTCAAATGGTGAAAATCCAAGTGACAATTAGAAACACACATAATTATAATAATAATCTTCATGATTTACTCAACTTTTGGGTAAATTTTAAATCATATGACTTGGAAGAGGGTATGATAACCTGAAAAAGCCTACAGTGTCACTATTACACTTAAAAATAGACTTTTGAGATATGTCAATACTATAAAATCTATTTTAAATTCAACAAGCTTTTAAAATAAAAATAGAAGAAATACATTCATATTAGGACAAATACAATGTGAAAGAAGAAACTCAAGATGTGAAAACATGCAAGCATTCCTAAGTATAAAACTAGAACCAAATAGGCAACACAACGCCACCATATGGTAATAGGAATGGTAAAATAAAATATGTTATAAGACTCAAAACATGATAAATATGAAATATTAATTGAGTCAAAAAATGATGATAATGTGATAATGAGTCTATAAATGGCTTTCAATCCAAATTATAAATTGAACCCTAGTTCCCTCAAGTCAAGTGCAAATGGTGAACCAACTTTAACACATCAACCTTATAAACTTAAAAAGGTTCAATTTCAAATTTAAATTATCTATGAAAGGCTTAATTATGATTTTTCAAGTTGTTTAGACTCAAATGGGAAGCATAATTGCACCAATTAGATGATATGACACAATTTTTAAGATGACAAATTTGATCAAGGAAAAGATTGATTTTCACTTAGACAGCATAATGCCTCCTTGTTCAATAAATTGTGGATAATATGTTTGGTTATGATGTTTTTTTACAAGAGTTTTTTTGACTTAAATCAATGACCAAGTAAGCTAAAAGACTAAAGTATACCAATACAAGTAGGTAATCATCCTAAAGCCTTAAACTAACAAGGTGTGGTAAAGTGAGATTAACTAAAACTTAGAAGTTTTTTATTGTCTAGATGGATTCCATGTGTACCAAATTTCACATTAGCACACAAGAGAAGAAACATGTCTATTAGATATACATCAAATGACTTGTTGTGAAAACATCTAGTCCTTTTCACAACCACTACATTTGTTGTTTGCTCAATGTAGTGCGATGTCCTAAATGATCATACATTTCAAGCTTGGCTTATCACTAATAGATATGGTTTAACTACTCAAACCATCATCCCAATGGGGTGATCCTAATTTATATATCCCCTCATGAAGAGGGGTTGAAGATGATGTTAGGAGATGAAGCCTTGGGTCTAAGCTTCCCTATATATGCCATATGAGGTAATGAAGTCCCTATCATACACCAAAATGCATGAAATAAAAACTAAGTAAAAAAGGCTTTATAGGTCATTTTTAGATCACTCAAACCATGTAGGTTTTGGGGAGATCCTAGACAATGTCCTTTTTATGCCTTTAAACCAAGGCACAATTTTCAATGCAAATGGTGCTTTTGATTCCACAAGTTCTCTATAGGGGACGGGGGGAGAGTATACATGCACAAATTCCTTTTTACTAAAAACATTTAAACAATCAATGATAAATGTCTTATTCAAAAAAAAAATTGAAGTGAGTTTGGTTTCAAAGCACTGAATTGAAGTGTTTGGTGATGTTTTTTGGCCCCTTGTCTTTAAGTTGAATTTTTTTTTGAAAAACAATCACAAAACATTCAATATAAACATGCCATTTTCCCTCTTAATCACCCAAAGAAAGTTAATTATTTGTAAGCACCAAAATGAGGTTAAAAAGACTTAACTAAGATTAAAATGACTTCTTTCCATGTTGGTCCTGCATAAAAATTAGATAACCTTATTTATATTTAAAGCACTTTCAGTTTTGAGATAAGTAAACTTGGTTTTAGTGCTCTTGGGTCTGTGTTTTTTAGAAAACATAGTGATCATTGATGCTCACCTTTGACCATCACCGATTCTTAAAAAACCATTGTCGATTGAGTTTTAACCAACCATGGCTAGTTAAAACTTAATCATTGATTATTACTTGTAAACCGAAAGGCATCAATGTTATGCTTCAAAAAAATACTTGTTAGCCTTGTTAGCATAAAATCTCTAAAAGGAAAACCTTATAGATCACAAAATCTATTTAGACTAGAGACTTAAAGATTCAAATTAACGAATATAACTTGAATGAATATCAAAAACGTTTTAGGCAAGAAAACATTTCAATAAAAACTTTGTTTAACCTATGATAGGATAAAAACTCTAAAAGACACCTTCTAGATCATGATTTGGTTCAGACCAGAGACTTCAAAAACCCAAATTGTTAGCAAAAAACTTGAGAAAATGAAAGAAATAATTTTCAAAAAAAACTTTGATTAACCTATGATAGGATAAAAAATCTAAAAGATACCTTCTAGATCATGATTTGGTTCAGACCAGAGATTGAGAAAAACCCAAATTGTTAGCAACAAACTTGAGAAAATGCTTAAAATGAATTTTTTTAAATGGATTTCCCCTCCAACCCAATCGTGGCTAGTTGTCCCTAACATCAGTGGTCACTAATAATCATCGACGATCACTATGTAACCTATGAGAGTACAAAAAATGTTAGAAACACAAGAAAAGAATCATAAAAATTATTGTTTAAGGACCTTTTAATGAATAAAATGGAAATTTGAAATTACCATAATGTCTTCCTTATTTAAATGGAATCCATTAGTCCCACTAGGTGTGTCAAGATGTAGGATTGGATTATGAAGTTGGTTAGTCAAACATTAGTAAATAAACCCATGAAAAATGCATAAAGAACTTAACAAACTTAGCTAACTTACTACAATGGGGTTTACAAATAATAATAAATAACAAATTGAAAGAAATTAATACCAATTACCTTCCCAAATGATTTCTCCATCTAAGATCAGATCCAAATGTGATTTTCCCCTTGATCTCGTGTTCTTGTCTTTGTCAACAATGGATGCCAAGCTCCTCCATTGCCTCTAGACCACTATGCATAACCTAGACTCAAGATAATAAATGTATAATCTATGCCTATCAAATTTATCTTGTAAGTAAGACATAATGATCAAAATAAAAGGTTGTAGAGACAGTTATGCATTATAAGTTTATAATAATTTAGTTTAAGAGATGTGGGTGAGATTCCCTCTATTTATAGATTTTCCAAATGGTTTAGGATCAACTATGACTGTCCATATCAAGATTGAGATGTGTGGCCATGAATTAATCTAATATTTAGAATTAAATATATAAACATCCTCATGATGATTTGGTATAGAGTCATTAATTAGGCATGGGTGCCAATAATTTAGATATTTTATGCATTTATGGCTTATAGATGCCACCCCATTGATCATGTCTCTAGGTGATGTAGATATTGAGAATCAATTTATAATAATTAAATAATCAATAAAATCCATGGAAAATACACTTAAGCTCTTGATTTGTATTAATTAGCTAAAAAAATTAATCACTTTTAGTGCAATTCTTTAGAAATTAGTGCTCAATTAATCAAAATGGCCAAAAAGTCATATTACTAGGCTGTAATTTGACTCGAGAAGAATTGGAAGGTGATGCTAGATGCATTGGGACTATTATACCATTTATGATGTTTCCAACATAAAATAACAATATGTGCACTAATGAATTAGAAGAAAAGAGTGATCTAGAACACAAAAAAAGTGAAATTGTCATCTTGACTCAAAATGAATTGATCAAATTTAGGAATCACATAAAATGCATTGCCCCATTTAGGGATACAATGGAATAAATCAACAATTGTATATGACAATATTTAACCATTTAGCATGATTTTAGTGATTTTGGCCTAAATTATGCAATTGAGTGTAAATCGAGTAAGATTGATAATTTCAGCACAAATGGTGTTAGGAATTGGATGTCTACACATTGTGAGTCACTTATTTATAACTTTTACCTTATTATTGGAACATATAATATTAGTGAGAGATTATGATTGACCTCTTATGTTGTTTTTAAATGGTTAATCTTTTTGAAATTTTATTTTCTACCTTGATAAGGAATCCATTTTAACTTGTAAAACTTGAGCTAATTTCAAACATTTTGGTACTAATCTTCTATCCTGAGAGGATCTTCTTGAGAACATGAGATCTTGTGGAATATTCTACCTCAAGAATAGGCCTAAGTAGTTTTCTTATTAGCATGTTTTTTATGGTTATGTTGACAAGATTAAATTTCTTGATTAATGAGAAGTGAGTATTATGAGGAGCCTTCTTGCAAAAGTTAAATTTATTCTAAAATCCTTAAGTTGATTAGATAGGGATAGCCAAAACCAAGAAAAAAATATGGTACAATTACTTCACAATTTGAAAATTTGCCTTTTTAGAAGAATTTTTAGACCTATTTGAAAATTTTTATGTCATTCTTTGAGTTAATGAATGCAAATTCAATTTTTTATTTTTGAAAAATAAAATGAATGTGTTATGACTATGCTGATTACATCGAGGATGATGCTTTTATAAGGTAAGGGGGATGTCATACCCTATTCTATGATACAAGGCTTTTGTGGGATATCATTCTTATCTATGTCTTGTTTTATTTCACATGTTTATGTGTTAGATAATTTTTCCTATAGACCAACTATGGCATAGAAAAAGGGATTGTATAGTTTATATTTTGATTATGAAAACATGGTAATTTGATTATAGTCTGTGAGGTGTTTCATTGAGGAATTTAGATTCAATGGTGATTGGAGGATTTTTATTAGCATTTGTTGGCATATTTTTCATGGGATCTTTATTTGCATTTTGTTCATCTTGATTGAATTTAAGATTGAAAAATAAAAAGGCGCATAAAAAGCACATCTAACATGTAAAATGTGATGCCCCTCATATTCTTCTTTAGCATTCTTAAGATATCAACCTAATAATTATATTCATTGGCCTTCACACACATAATGTGAGCTCCTCCTTCTAAGGTAGTCTCATAAAAATAATTGTTGGAACTGTCTTTTTCTAATTGAAGGAACTTAATGATGTACATAATCAAATTGTCTCTCATTGGATGCATATCGACCTCCAATATCCAATGACCTATAATGTAGAAATTCAAGGCAAGTGAAATTATAGTATAAAATAGATTGTGAAATTTTTATGAAAATGAATTATTCTCCCCATGTTTAAACATATAATTCTTCATGTAATTGATAAGGGTACATGTTCTCCTAGATAACAATCAGACCCTATTGCACACATTATTTAGATGTTTTATTATTAGAAATATTTTTTAAGACATAACCTCATTTTAATTATATAACTTCTTATCAATAATTAGACCTCCTATCATTATTAAGCTTGGGAATTATCCTAATCAACATCAATGACATATTATTAATAAAATAACATAATGACAATAAAAATAAATAAACAACAAATGATTAATAATTAAAAGAATATGAGAGAGAAAAAAACATAAAAATTATAGTTTAATATTTTTCTAGAGGAATACAATAATTCGTAGGTTCAATTTCATGTGCCTGAATAAATATTTTAATTTATGCTAGGTACCCTTAATTATGCTAGCTTTCATGAACCTATCGGATGAATGGAGGGAACTTCTTGGCAGGCCACCTCTTGATTTAGTAATTTTTTTTACACATTAGCTTAGTCATAGGGGGTACACCATCTAACTATGGAATTGGGTATAAAAATATATTTGATGTCCATGAATAAAGGTGTGTAATTATTAGGGATCTCTTAGATAATAGTTTTAGGTGGTATAATATTTCTCACTGCCTATCCTTATAATAAAATTTAAATTCCTTAAAATTCATCCTTGTAGCAAGACATTTAAATCATGTTTACCAATACAAATGATAAGTGAAATAAAATAATTAACTAGATCTTTGAGAGAAAAACTATGTCATCCTCTTTTTTGGCCATGCAAGTACCTATCAAGGCTTCCCTTGCAGTGAATAAGGAAAATGTTACTCTAAGGGTATGCCCAAACACATTGTATAAACACTAAAGCCCTAATCTCACCTAGCAAGCCAAAAAATTCTATATGAGACTAGGGAGTTTCGAAACTAGATTTTTATCAGTTCCAAGGTGGTTGGTGTTATCATGAAACCATCAATAATAAAGAGGAAATTAGGGGTGCTTCCTACTATTGAAAAGATGTGATATTTAAGAGGATATTATTGTCCATATTATTTTTCACCATATTCATTGAGTATAAATTCAATCTTGAGATCATTTCACATGAATAGTAAAAATTCCTTAATTTTATTCTGTGATTACATGAAATTACCAATTCTATTTAGGGAGAAGTTAAACCATCCCGATATTCTATCTAAAGCCAACTTGCAAAAGATTTCAAATTAGTCATAGGTGATAAGAATAATAAGTGTAGGATGAATATGGTCAATCTTACATGCCAACACGGGCTAAATTCAAGCATTGAATGGAATCTTATCAGTTATATAGGCATGTTATTCCTCTTAACATCTCAGATAATTCCCCTTTTTACCATAAGTGTTTTATTCATTGTTATAATTCATGAAATTTTGGCCATGATTTATTTAAATTACATACTTATTGATATCATAATTTTGTATATTATTTACTTATGTATGGCCACCTTTCCCTTTGAAATTATATATGTTTTTCCTCTTGCAAGGATGCTTTGAGATATAGATATATTTTTTTGGTTATTCTCCAGAGCATAGCCATTTCCTAAATACTATGTTGAATAGTTGTATCAACCACGGTATAAATTATTGGTTTATAAAATTTAAACATTAGTGGGTTGGTAAATTTTATTTTTTCTATGGCATAAAGTAGTCATTTGTTATGTTTGTCTAGTTGTATAAATGAGAAAATATTGCAATAGACCCCTATGATTGTAAACCCACTTTTATTATTAGAATGATTCAACAATACTATCATTAATAAAAAGGCAATAATAAACAATTTTATTCTAGTGAATCAAACACTTCAGTAAGGAAATCATTAGTAAAAAAATGATAACAACAAGTAGTTATACTTTATTGTTTCTCTTTGGAAATTATGAGTAATTCAATTTAATGGTTGATGATGATAAATATGGTTGAAACTATGTAATATACTTATAGATGAAATCATTCAAGTATTTGGCATATGTTAATTAATTATTTATAATAAGTTCCCTTAGACAAGTATTGAGCTTGATATTCTAAATCTAATTCTGTAAGAAGCTTTTTCTAGTAGCTATAAAATGCAATGAAAGCTGTATCAAACATAACAATTTTGGTTTTATGAGAATGGATAGGTAAATTTAGCTATTTTATCCTTAAATCTATGGATTATATTCCCTTATAATGAGGTTTTTAAATCAGGGTAATGGTGCTATGATTCACTTGTAGTTATTATTCCTTTTTTATAAATGAATAAATAAATATGCTCCATAATTACCAATTATAGGTTGTATGACTAAGAACACCCTTTTGATTATTATATGTTATATATTGTGTGAAATATTCTCCACAAGTACTAATTATAGGTTGAATTCATTATTGTACCCTTCTATGGCTTGCTTCTAGTATTTCATGAATAAATATTCTTTAATTGTAAATGACTAGGGGTCTAGTTAAGATTTTTTTAATTCTCAAATATCTTATCATTGTTTGAAATTGATTTTAGCTTAGACATTAGACAAAAATAATGAGAGGTCTTATGCTAAAATCAAAATATAAATAACCCTTTTGGAAAGATTGGTAATGTATCTTGATATAGAGTGATGGTTAGAGGGGCCTTTTGAAGGCATACACTCTCTTAGAGGTCATAGGGTTACCTTCCCTTTAAATCTAACCATGAATCTATTGAGTTATGTACCTTCTACCTACCTAGTTTATAAGATAGATAAAAATAGTTTATATGGTCAAGAACACATATAATTATTCCTATTTGTGATAGGATTATCACTTTAGTATATCTAAATACCTTGTAAATATGCTAAGGTTAACAAGCCAAGTTAAAATAATATTACTTGAGGTTTGATCATAGAAATGAAATTTCTTTTATGCTAATTATGATTTATTTTCATAATATTCATGTATTTACTTATACAAATGGGGATATTATTATGATTAAGAGATAATACTACTAGCACACAAACATTATTTGATGTTGAATATAATTAATTAAGGAATTAAGAAAATGAGTCTTATTAGATATATCTTCCTAGAGTGTACTTATCCACTGTTTAAAATCATAGCATAAAATAATGTATTTTGCATTGTTAAAAATATACTCCATTTTAAACATATTGTAACCTTGTTTTTTATATTATGATTAGCTGGGAAAAGGGTTCCACACCCATACAAATGGTAGATTAGAACATAATTACTAAAAAAACCCCTACTAATAACCCTTTAAGGGCTAGGATACCACTTGAGAAAGTATCAACTAACCTTTTGCCAGAAACAAACCCACAAATAACCCCACATAATGATAGTATGAAACTTAATCTCCCTGATAATAACCCAAAAAGGGCCAGGGAGCCAAGACTAAAAAGCATAGTAACTTAATACATGACATAGTAGCATTGTAACTATCCATCTTGATAATAACCAAATGGCTAGGATCATCAGAACAAAACAATCATAACACAACAAGAACACATCTTGAATAAAAAAACAAATAGTAAAACTAAAACTTTGAAGTATTCTAGTCATTTTATAATTCCATCCACACCACCTCCCATGAAGATGAATCTCTTTCAGTATTTTGTCTTTTATCTTTTACATAGCCTTCAACCTATAGATGTTTCCATTTCTCTAGCTAGGTCTTAATTTTACTCACCTCATTAGTAGTGTTAGTCATAATCCCATTAGTGAATTTAGCCAGATCTTTAAGGCCTTTCTCCAAATTCCCAATTATACTTTGAAACATTTGACACATATCAAACATGTTACTCCAACTCTCTTGGTAAGTGAAATAGTTAATCATTTTGTTAAAAAATCCTTCCATTTCGAGAAGTATGATGACTAACAATTTTTTCAAAATTGTTTAACTAATTTTCAAAATTCCCAATGTCTATTTGGATATCTTCAAAATAGTTGTCCTAAAAAATATTTCCCCTAAAGTCCTCATTCCCATGAAATTGATTATGTTCATCAATCTTAAATTCCCTTTCCTCACCTTGTTTATCACATTGGTTTTCTTCTTCATAACCCTCACAATAAATTTCTTGATCCTTTTCAGCCTCTAAAATTTGACCCACTCCATAAACATTTTCTATAATTTCCTTAGATGGGGAATCATAATTAATATCCTCAATTAAAACATCATTTCTCTATTTGTGTTTACTTTTGCTACTAGTAGTCTTTTATAAATTAGTCTTAGCTAATCTTGCAGATCTCCTCTTAGAATGAACATTAGTTTGTCTAGGGTTATCTTCATTATTAGAAAACCTAATAGCTAGATTTAACTTCACTAAATCAGATTTGATGGTGACGACTTTAGGATTTTTACCAGTAGTGGATTGCACACTTTGCTCTTTTAGGGATAATAATTTTTTTTCTAGAGAATCATTAATCTCAATCACAAAATTTTTATTTAGATGGATTGAAGGAGTAACCAAACTAGGGTTATAACCAAGGTATTTTCCTTTATAGGTGTGAGGAACTTTATTTTTTATCTCCTTAACCTTGTACTAGATCTCAGATTTACCAACAAAAGAGCCACTAGTAGTGTTTACAAGTTTAGTCTTTCCCTTATGTAACCTAGTTTTATCAGGCACATCCCTACATTTTTCCCATGGAATATGAGAGTTTAACATAACATTAAATTAAAATAAAACCAACATCAATCCATGGTGAAGAGGGGGTTTAGCTCCTTTAATAATGCTTCTTTGAAGAGAAGATAGAATAAAAAGGGGGAAGCTTATAAAATTACCATGTCAAAGATGATCAAGTAGGGGAAAGTGATAGTCATGAATAGTCTCAAACCTTCCTTCCAGAGGGACATATGTCATTAAATGGTAAGAAAACATGCCCTGAGATGTAGGTAGTTTCATTCTGTAGTACCCATTTTGGTGTCTAGTCAAGGTTTCATCATCCTCTAAAAAGCTATCCATGAAGTCCTTATAACCCCCATCACCACTTTATGCACCTTTATTCTATCTAATGACAAGCTTGTGTTTTCTACAATTAATTCTTCTATCATTGTAAATTATATCCCATTTATAGTCACCTCTCAATTTCTCCAAGAGTTAACAACTTGCTCAGAAATAGCCTCATCAAAACCCTGCATAACTTTCAAGGCCTCTTTCTTCAAAGATACCACACATCTGAGAATTCTTCTTTAGACTTTCACTTGAAGTAGGTTCTACCCATAACAACTAGCCCCCCATATTTTAATCAAAATCAATAGGAATAAGAAAAATTTATAACCTTTGAATAACACAAAGTTTGTTATAGCAGTTAGCATGTTTTAAACACATGATCATAACATTTTGGGTGTCGATAATGATAACACAATGAAAGTAGGTGTCATCATTAATCTTTATGGAAAGGCCTATGTTCACACAATGAGATTATGTGTCATAATTAATCTTTAAGTAAATTCCCATGTTCACACAAAGGGTGGAATGGTTTTTCATGATAGTTTTAAAAAAAAAACTATCCTTGAGCTATCTTTTCACAATAGTCCAAAGATTTGAATTAGTCATCATAATCATATGATGAGTAAGAAAAAATACATCAGTCATGGGAAATAATGTTTTGAATTCTATGAAAATAATCATCAAACAAGGAATTGGATCCCTTATCAAAACCTTAGTGGCATGGTAAATTTTTAGCATTTGCAACATTAAAAATAATATTTTATATTCCTTGTGGTAATTCATCAACCAAGGTGGTAGACCAATTACCACTAACATTAAGACCAAGCTTGGCTATTTTATTCATATCATGATTTCCTTCTCTGTACACATGCTAGATTTTAATATTAGGAATATTTGAAATATAATTTTTTATATCTTCAATGTAGTCTTTGAGCTCCCAAGTAATATTCAAAGATCTAGGGACTATATCAAGCACCACCTTAGAGTCACCTTCTACTTCCACTTTTTTAAAACCATAGGATTGAATTTTATGGAGAGCCCACCACAAAGATTAAGTTTCAACAAAGTTATTAGAATCCTTTCTTATAGGTTTAACAAAATACTCAATAATTTTACCTTTTTTCATTTATTATAATTCCTCCCATAGAGGAAGGCCCTAGATTATCTTTTGAGCATCCATCAAAATTGAGTTTAAACCAACCAAGTTGGGGACATATCCATCTAGTTTTCTTCCTTATGTAGTCTTTTTGATAATCCATGTGATTAAGATTATGATTGATATTCCAATTTTTATATGTTCTTACTTCCTGGTTAGTAGAAGGATACTTAGACTTTCTCATCTTAACCACATTAATGTTTTCTTGAATAGCACAACCAATAGAGTGTATGAGTTGATCAATACCTATCATAGAATTTTTAAAGATCCTATGATTCATTTCCTTCCAAATCCCTAAAATAACATGTAGAGGGGTCTGAATCCATAATTCTCTAAGAATAAGGTACAAAAAAGGAGGAGCCTTAAACCAAATAGGGTGAAAGGTGTCAAACCCTTCAGGCATGACCCACTCTATCTCTAGCTTTAGAAGAAATTGTCCCCAAATCTCTCTAGTAAAAGAGAAATGTAATGATAAATGGTTTATGATTTCTTCATATTGACAATAAAGATATCATTTATTGGGTAACTGAAAACCTCTCTTTTACAATTTATCCAAGGTTAAGATCTTAAAATGGTTTGCTATCCACCAAAAATTGTTAATTTTAGGAATAACTCTATGGTTCCAATATATTCTCCAATCCTTATTGCTATAAAAAACAATAGATACTAAGGAGTAAGTAGTTGCTATAGTGAAGGTTTCTAAAACATGAGGTTTCCAAATTAATTCATCTTGTCTATTTTGATTGAAGAAATGATAATCTCCCAAATACTTCTAGAATTGACTAATAATATTTCTTAAACCATGACTATTTAAAGAGTTATTGAAGTCCTTCCAATATGGTATCCCATTCTGAAACAAGACATACCCATCTAGCTTATCCCCAAAGATCCTTAGACAATTATTTTTTAGGCCAAAAAAATTAGGATGGGCTGAGAGAGGATGATTGTGCTTCCACACATCTTCCTAGAAATTAATCAACTGACCATTGCCAACTCTCCATATTAGCCCCACAAATAGAACTCTTCTATTTTTGAGCACCCCATTCCAAATGATAGACCCTATAGGAAAAGGAATATTTTGATTAAAGTTATGAATCTCATTACCACCAAAGTATTGAGCTCTGAATATATGAACCTAGTCTTTCTCCTCTTTCATAATGTACCATCCAACTTTTTCCATAAGAGCTTTGTTGAAATATATGATCTTTATTATGTCTAATTCACCCTTCTCTTTGTTAGTATAAACATTGTCCCAATTAATAAGAACCATCCTCTGTCTTTCCTCAACTCTAGACCATAAAAATCTTTTTTGAATTTATTCTATTTTGTCAGCTATAAAGGTTGGGATCTTAAATAGTGAAAGGTAATAAACAAGAATATTCTAAAGTGAAGCTTTTAGGAGCTGATACTTTCTTTCTTGGCTTAATAACTTGCCTTTATAACCATTTAACTTCTTTTGGACTCTTTCCACCATCTTGAACCAATAGGCATTATAAAGTTTTTTGGTGGATAAAGGTAAGCCTAAGTAAGTATTAGGAAGGGAAGCCTTGGAACATCCTGGAATTTTAACAATTTTGTCTTGTAAAATATTTATAGTATTAAAGAAGTAGAGCTTACTTTTATCATAGTTGATATGCTAACCAAAAACTTTTGCTTATATATTCAACAAGTTTTTCCATTCCTTAGATTCTTTGATAGAAGAAGTGCCAAATAATATAGTGTCATCAACAAATTGTTGATGAGAAGGAGAAATAGAAGAGGATGGTTTGATACCCTTAAGCTTATTAGAATTCACCAATATATTTATATTTCTACCAAGAACCTTTGCCACAATAATGAAGAGATAAGGAGATAAAGGGTCCCCTTTCCTTAAACCCTTGCCACTATTGAATAATCCTCTATGGGTACCATTAACTATTACAAAATATCTTAGAGAAGTAACACACTCTGTTATCATATGAAGAAATTTACGTTTAAAACTAAACTTTTGCAAGACCTCAAACAAGAAGGACCAAGAAACTCTGACATAGGCTTTAGAGATATCCAACTTTAAAACCATCCCTTCCTTTTTGCTATGATCCATAGAGTGCAAAACCTCATGTGTAGTAATAACCACATTCTACCTAGGATAAAGCCTTTTTGATTTTGAGAAATATTATACCCTTGGTAATTATTATAGTCCTTAAATTTTCTATAATTTAGAAAGAAACTTTATACTTTTCCTCAATGTTTTCTTTTAATAGTTTTGAAAATGTTGGCATCTATCCCATTTTCCTAAGATAGGCATGGGATCCTCTTTAAATTTCATAACATTAAGCCCAATGTCTAAATTTCATTCCACCTTGTTACTCAAATCCAATAATATTTTTTTGGAGAATTATATGTAATATTTCTACTTAATGAAAGAAATTACACTTAGTTCAATTCCTTAAATGAATTAAAATATCATAGTCTTACCTAGTCTCAATAGAAAATTGATTTATTTATGCTTCATGGTACCCTTGTTAATTAGGACTATCTTACTTTAAAATATATTCCATACTTATAAACCATATTAAAATTTAAGTAAATTCTCTAAGGTAAACTATGTTACCCATAAAACTTTCTACTTTTATGTCTTATAAAGTAAAAGTGTACATTACTTATTATTTAACTTGAAAGCTTTTGACTGGATCATGGAGGTGGTTTAAAACCTCACCTTGGGATAATTAATCCTTAAAATATTAATCTAAGAATACCTTATTATATATTATTAGGTCTTTATAAAATTAGGGAAATTTTATACTTCCTCCTACATAACATGTATTGTAATATAAATTAAATTATATAAGGATTCAAAAGGTTCATACAATTTCTAGGTTTCATCCTCTTACTTATACAAGTAAGAAATAATTTTGTATATGTATATATTGTATACACATAATATTTTCAACTTTTATCAAATACTGATGCTTTCTATCTTGTAGGAACCCATCGAGACTCAATCTCTCTAAGTGCATGCCTTAAATGGTGTATCAAAAAAGGGTGGGAAAACCATTGGTGCTTCACAAGATTATTATCCCTTATTACCAATTATTACCAATCCAACCACCTCCTAAAATAGTTCTTGAAGATATTACTCCCCTTGTGCACACTCCTCTAGTATTTTCCTACTTTCCATCCCTATTTTCCTCATCTTAAGCCCCTTTTGATAGTTTGCAATACTAGGTCAACTAGGTCAACCCTGTATTGTTTTGGGTAAAATTCATTTAGGTTCTAGGTTTGCTCTTAGCCAACCTAGCCTATGACCTAGTGAATTTTTATCCATAACTATACTAGGTTGAACGGGTCGACCCCATTGGCCAAAATTTTTGGAAGGGCTTAGAGTTAAATCTATCTATATATACAGGATCATTTTGTCATTATTTACCAATGAACAAGAGTTATTATTGACTTTCACTTCTTTAAAATCTATTCTTCCACCATTCTACTTGAAAATTTTTAGCTTAGGGTTTCTACTTGGAGAATCTAGTCTTGTGGAGGAGTCTTGGATGCTTTGGATTTTCTTAGTGATCTTTATAAACCAAAACAACCTCTTATGAAGACCTTTTAGCCAAGGGAGAGATTGAGTCTCAATGGGTTTATCTTTTAGGTAATTATTATCTAAATTTTCTCCTCGTTTTAGTAGATATAATTAGCATAAGTAATGGCTTCAAATAATATTACTCTTCTTCTCCATGCATTAGGGTCTTACTCATACATAACTTAATTGAATTTATCCTATGCATGTTTGTTTGTTTACTAACCCCTGTATTGTGTCACAAGCTTTGGTGAGCACTAGATTTCTTTGCTTCACTTATTATTAGTTTAGTGAATATGAAAACATTGGACCTAGCTAGGGTTATTGCATGATTTTTCTTGACTAGAGGCTTTGGAACCCTCCATAGAATTATTTATTATGGTAATAGATCCCATAATTGGGTCTATCGAATCCCCAAATTTATCATGTTCTCGATTATCTAATATATCCCCAATCAAAAGTGTAAGTATGCTATATATTCTCTAAATTAGGATTAATTTATAGACATGATGTATTTTTTATTGCATACATTTTGTTGAACCTGATGTGAATCTAACCCTTCAAATTTTTCTCTCACATTATTCATTATTTTATCATTTTATTTATTATTTTTTATATTTGTGATATTAGATCGATAGTGCTAATATAGTTTCTAACTTTTGTGTACATGTTTAACACACAATCACATCAATATGACTCTATTATATTTTTTAGGTCTTCATTAGGTATAGTCTATTAGGTCAAATACGTTGACATGGTATAGGTTTTCACTTCCAAATAGGTTACTAGGTTGACTCTCTCAACACAATACACTTCTAGACTTCCAAAAAACTTATTAGGTTGACACTTTTGACATAGTATTCTTCATAAGTTTTAGTAAATAAGGAACTACAAAACTAGGTTGACCCAATTGACATAGTTGGTAGAATTTGAAAGTAAAAATCAAGGCACTTCAATAGAAATATCACTTTCCTCTGCATCCTCCAACCCACCAAGGTTCCTTTATCTCTTTCTCTTTCATTTCTATTATTCATTACAACTTTATTTTTCATAGTTTGTAGTATTTAAAACTAACCCTATGTAGAATGCTTAAACACTCATGATGTGACCTTTTAGAGCAACAAACAACCTTAAGGACAAAACCAAATTAATTTTAAATTTCTTTCAAACATGAGGACTATACAAGTGCGCCATAGGGAGATTAGAGGTTATTTTGAATGTTTGACTTGCCTCTGGTTGCTTGATAGGGATCTAGGATGATTGAATGAAGATCCAAAGCATAAAAGTTTGAAGCATCCCTCCAATACTACTGTAAAAAAAAATTCTCCCTCCTATGATCGTACTAGGGCCATACCATGCTTGAAAAAAAAAATGAATTTGCTTTCAATTTTATACGATATGAACACTCCACTCTATTGACCTAGTTGTATATTTTATCTTCTATCTATAAGATTTGGTTAACACTATCAACATAGTTCTTAAATAGACCCTTGTTTCAGTAGTACAATAGTGACACTATCAACATTATTCTATAATCTCTACATACACTGTCATTTAAATCAATACTATACTATGTTTCAAACTTGGAATTAAAACTTATATTGTAATAATTATCTCATAATACACTTTTAGTTTCTTGCATGATTAGAATAGATCACATAGTCTAATTAGGGTTTTTTCAATATACCATTTAGTTGCACTATTTTTGTCTTTCTTACACACACACTACCAAATCACATAATATTAAAACACATTTAAATAATTATCTACCCAAGGCCTACCTACTTGGATTTCATCACCAAGGGGGAAGCCGACTTGGTTTGCTAGCTAAGTATAGGCACATGGTTAATGGTATATATTGGCAAAGCACCTGACACACTTATCATTGTGGTGTGTGATGTAATGGGGTAGGCTCCAATACCAACAAAATACCATTGCCAACATAGGTCCCTTTTAACCTAAACATCCTAAAAACATCCATAGATTGCTTTCTAGTTCCTTACAATCAACTTCCTATCACACTTAAAATCATACTCTAATAATCTAAAAATGTTAAAGATGACCACTTAGTTAGCATTTACTTTCCAATTTGACTACTTACTCTTTGCTTAAGTATATGTTGTATTATAAAAACTTGCATTAGAAAACATTGGTGCAAGGTTTTGTGTTGTGTGCCTCAATTGGATCATCCTCATTGACCTAATTAATTATGTGTGTTTTTTCACTTCTTGTTTTCAAAAGTACTTGAATTTTTTTCTTATTTTAGTGTATAGTCATTCTATTCAACATAGTCTCTTATAAACTCTCTATTTTCCATACCTGTAATACTAAGTCGACCCTATCAACACAATATTCTTTTCTACCACCTAGATAGAGTACTAGGTCAACTTTGTCAACTCTATATCTTGTTCTACTTGTTTTCTATCTAAGTTATAGTACTAAGTTGACCCAGTTGACTCTATATCCTATTTTCTAAAATTTTAGATCTTGTTTTTAGTATTAGGTTGACCCAATTGACTCTGTACTTTTACTTATTTCCCTATCTATCCCACTCAATTCTATGTTTCTCCTCCTTAACATTTTCTTAATTTCTCTAAAGTCATCATTAGGTCCCCTATCAAAATCTTCTTGGACAACCTAAATCTATTTAGATACTATATGGGATGTTCCTTTCTCCCTCTCCTTTCCTCCCAAGAGAACCATCACTCCTATGGAACCTCTTATTCTCCTTCATTTGTGGCTTGTAACAAGGTGTAAATCACACCTCAAGATGAAATAGGTGGATCCAATCCTTTCTATACCTACCAAGATAATTCCCATATTCAAAACCTTTAAACTAATGTAGGAGCAATTGACATAAGTTTAATAAATAATACTAATAATAATCCACCTTCTAATAACCCTCCCCTAATCCAAATTTTGGGAGTGCTCATACGAACACCAACCCACTAATTGATATGACTAAACTTCTTGAACAATTCATAAAACAAATGAACATAATGCAAACTTCTAACACATCTCAAATGATGCAATTACAACATCATTTGATCAATATGGCTAATCAACCTCCAACTCTCCATCCTCAAGCCAATCCAAATTTTATTCCTCCACCTCTTAGAAATGCCTAAAAAAATGTTATTCCTCAACTTATAATAAATAAAAAATGATTAAAACTATTCAAAATCAGCCTTTATATCCCTTCATTATGTCCATTGATATTGATAGCATATCTCCAACTATCAAGTATGATAGAACTAAAGACCCTACTTCATTTCTCAAATCCCTTGGAAATATTTACAAAGAGTGGATCCAAACTAATACTTTTTCCTCAACTAAACTTCTAGTTAAAACCTTAACTAATGTATTGGAATGGTATAACCAACTCCCACAACATTCCATTTGGCAACTTGAGGATTTAGTCAATCCTATAGTTAAAGAGTTTCAACATAATTATCATCTCAAAAATTATCTTAGCCACTTCATTAATTCTAATCAATCACCCACCAAATTAGCTCACGATTTCATCAAATGATGTAAATATATGGCCCACAAATTTGATCATAACATGACTGATGATAACTTGTTCAAACTCTTTATAACTACTTGAAATCTTTGTCTTCAATATAAAGTTTGAAATTTTTCTCCCCAAACACTTAATGAAGCTCTTAACCAAGCTAAACGTCAAGACTTTCTCATGAAGAAATTTGAACCTAATCCTAAAATTATTAAAGGATCTTTTCAAACATTTACTAATGCTATCACCAACAATACTCTAAAAACTAAACCTAAACTTGCCAAAATTGACATTCCTTCTCCTTGTCACACATCACTAATTGTGAAACAAATGAAATAATTTTTACCACCTTCTAAACATTTTACTTACACTAATAATCCTTTTAAGTGGTATGACCCTAATCAATATTTTTGGTTCCATGTCAACATTGGTCATTCCTATGACTTTGTTGAGGGCTCATAAATTTTTTTGTCTCCTATATGTTTGATGACTCATTTAATCATTAATTCATGATCAATCTTCATTGTCAAGAGTACACTGTTACTTCTCAAAAATGATAAGTTTTTAAAGCTTCTACTTCAAATAACCAAAAATATTTTTCCACATCTAATAATCAATAAAATAACAAAGATATTTATACCATTGATGCTGATTATGACCAATATTAAAATAATTTTCAATATGTTAACACTGTTATGGTCACTTGTCATCACAAGCCAACTCACAAAGATCCTATTTCAAAACCTAAGAAACCATATTTATAAGAAAAAAATATTAAAGATATTATAACCATAAATCTATATTCAAAAGCCCAAGAGGAACCATATCCTGCTTCTAAACCCCAAACAACTTCTATTCCTTCAAAACCTACCTTACCTCTTAAACATCATGTTGGTTCTTCTTCTAAATCTAATTGGAACTTTCTTGAATAACTTAAATCTATGCCTTAAAAGATTCCACTTATGGATTTGGTTCATACTTCCCCTTATCATCACAAGTTCCTTATGAAACAACTACAAGAAATTGAATATCTATATCTTATAGATGAAGAACCACCTCCTATTGAACCTCAGCCTACCAATGCCCATACTATTGAAACTATGTGTCCCTCTTCCAAACCTTATATTGAATTTATTAAAGAGGACATGATTAATGATGAAATTATTTTTTGTGCTAATGATCTACCATTTTTCATTAAAATAGCCATTAATACTACCCTTATCTATAAAGTTCTAATTGATGAAGGCTCTAGTATTAATGTGGGATCATTGTGGATTATCCAACAACTTAGTTATAATAAGGATCATCTCAAGCAAACCTAAATTACTTTTTATGGTTTTGATAAGACTAATCAAAATAAACTTGGTTGTATTTGGCTTCCTCTAACCATTAGACCTAAGACCATTCAAACAAAGATTATGGCCCTTGATTTAACTTCATATTATAATATACTCCTTGGTCACCCATGGACTCATAGAATGAGGGATATTACTTCTTCCAGTAGATAATGCATTAAATTCTTACATAATGGTAAATGGTATAAGCATGAGGCTTATTCCAACCCTTGAAGTATTCAACTTGCTAATCCCAAACCTCAGTATCAGATTCTAATAATTCCTAAAATCAATAGTTCTCCTTTACCTGAGTTCATCAACATCAATCCTAGTTTATAATTTACTCTTGTTGATTTAGATGATGATTAACCTAATGATTTGCAACATAATTTTAATATTACCAAGCTACATCCCTACATTTAAGAGTGGCTTCCTCTTTTATTACCTAGGGAATGTACTACGATGAGATCACTAATTTTCCTCCTCCATGTAATGCTAAAGAGCCCTCTTTACCTAAAAATACCTTCACTTGCAATGATTATGGAGTGGTAAAATTATTTCAGGATCCTATCATCATGTATCCATGTACATTCAATAATATTGGCATTTCACCTTCTGAAACTCCCCTTAAATCTCAATCATGTATGATTTCTCCAACATATGATGATAATTATATAATTATCCAAGATCAATCTCAATACTTGAATGTTAAATATTATTAAAGCTCAAATCCATGCTTTTAACTGGTATGTGCATACCATTTTCATGGATCACAAATTAGATCCAAAAGGTCATGTGCCTCTTGTTTATTCTCTACTTCTCAATACTCCTTGGGTGGTTGAATAAATCATACCTTCTGAACCTCCATAGAATCTTACATCTTCTCTACTATATACAGATCCCATCACTGTTTTTGATCATTCCCCCATCAAAGAGACTAACAACACACGAATCCCATTTGATCCATCTACTTTTCCTACTCTCAAGATTACACTAGATTCCAAGGCCACCAATGTCTATCAAATACATTATGAATATAATCTCCATGGTAACCAAATTCTAGATCTCAAAGTAGATGTTAAGTATTATGTTCATCTTCCCACCTTGCCTAGTGATGAATCTATTCTTGAAATACTTCATGCCTATGAACTCAACTTCCTCAAAAACATCATAAACTTGGGAATTTCAAAACTAAAACCCCTATTTTGAAGAACTTCATTACTAGCATTGATCTTAAAGTTAATCCAATTTATTCTTTACCTAATGCACCATACCACTTATAAGATGTCAATGTTATGTTTATCAAAGAAACTACTCACATTAAATATGGTACTCCATCATGCACTTGACCAATTATAGTTTCTTACAAACTCTCTCCTATAGAATATGATAATATTAGCTTAGTTTTTTATAAAAATAATGAGATCTTTGCTTGGTCCTATGAGGACACGCTTGGTATTGACCCTAGAATTGTGGTGCATAACATCATCACTTATCCCAATGCCAAACATGTGCATCAAAGTAATGGAAATTTCCACTCAAGGTTTCCACTTTATGTCACAAAGAAATCATTAAACTTCTCGATGTTAAATTTATCAAACTAGGGGACTATTATGAATGGGTTCATAACATAATTCCTATTTGAAATAAGGTCACTATGGTCATTCGCATCTACATGATTTTCATAATATTAATCTTGTTTATCCCAAAGATAATTTCCTTTTACCTTCAATATATTCCATTATTGATTCCACCACTGGTAATAGACTTTTATCTTTTATAGATGGCTTCTTGAGATACAATCAAATTAACATTGATCCTAAGGACCAATATAAGACCACAATCATCACAAAATGGGGCACCTATTGCTATGTTAAAATACCCTTTAGCCTCAAAAATGTTGGTGCCACTTATCAATTATCAATGACTCACATCTTTCATGATATTATCTATAAAATTGTTAAAACCTATGTGGATGACCTCATTACTAAATCTAAAAGTCAAAAGACTCATCTTTCTAATCTCACCATCATCTTTAATCATCTTGTCAAATACTGAGTTAGAATAAATCCTTACAAATGTGTCTTTACTGTCACATCTAAAAAACTATTAGGATTCCTAGTCTCCCTCCATGACATTGATGTTGACCCCACTAAAATTAGTGTTATCATCAATATGCCAATTCATCTTCCATTTCATACATTTACACTTATCTCAGTAAACTTGGGGCAATTACATGATTCATTCCTAAAATGGTTTATTGTATTCACTCTATCAATTCTCTTATTAAAAAAGGTAATGCTTTAGAATGGATGGATCCTTGTCAAAAATCCTTTGATAACATGAAAGAATAATTACTTCACTTGCCTAAACTTCATCTTCCCTCAAATGATCTACCCTTGATCTTATATACTTCTTTCACACCCATATCAGTTGGGGAAATACTTACCCAAAAAGATGATACTGAAAGAGAGTATTCCATCTATTACATTAGCTAAGGCCTCATTGATTATTAAAATTTTTATACAAAAGTAAAATGCATTTAACTTGCCATATATTTCATAGTCAGAAAGCTTCAACATTACATGCTTTATCAGACCACTTATGTCATCATTCATTCTGACCCCATTCATCACTTCTTCTCCAAAGCCTTTCTTCCTAGAGATAGAATTGGAAAATGGATGGTCCTCCATATAGAATTTGACATTTGCATTATCACTCAAAAATATATCAAAGGATAAATCATAATTGATCAACTTATGGTAGCTCTTGTGCCAACTACTAATCACCTTCAAGATAGTCTTCCTGATGACAATATTCTCTATATTGAAGGTCTCAATCAAGCTATCTCTCTTAAAGATTACTTTCATAAATTCACTATTGATCTTGAATAAAGTAATATCTATAAATCAATTATCCTTTTTGACACTACTAAACCAAATGTAGTTATTGAAGAAATTCTTGAAATTAATGTCAACTTGCATGAGGATACTTGGGCCTTTCACTTTGATTATTCTAAATTCCTTCAAGGAGTTGGGGTATCACTAAAAATATGGTAGAGTATGAATCTCTAATCTTAGGTATGAGAGCTTCTTTTGATTTATATATCCAATACCTGCAAGCCTTAGGTAATTCTCATCTCATTTACCTCCAAGTCAATGGTTATTACCAATGTATAAGTGAGAATATCATTTCTTATCATCAAATTGTAACTAATTTCACCAAAGAATTCATCTCTTTCACTATCAAACCTATCCCTTGAGATCAAAATTTCATTGTTGATTCCCTTTCTTCTTCAACATCTCTCTTTCATCCCCACCAAGTTCTTTTTGATCTCAATTTTATTATCCAAATAATAAAATCTCAATCTTGTATTCAAACACAAGATTCACTTATCTACCACATCAAGGATTTCACCATTTGACAAAGCCCATGGTATCAAGACATAATTCAATTTTTGAAACATCAAATTTATCCTCCTAACTTAGATTCCCATGAAAAGACTCACATTCATAAACAAGATTTGAAGTATGTCTATCGATATAACATCCTTTATTATCATAATACTGAAGGTACCTTACTCTATTGTTTTATGCACAATGAGGTTCCTACTTTTTTTAAATAAACATATGGGGACATTTGTGGTGGCCACTATAGTAGACATGATACAACCCACAAATGCCTACGTATGGGATACTTTTGACCCACTCTTGAAAAAGATGTTATTGAATATGATAAAAAATTATTCCTTGAAAAATTCATGAAGATCTAATTCATTCACCTCTATATGAACTTCAAACCTTTGAATCTCACTAGCCATTCTCCACGTGGGGATTAGACATCATTGGAAAATTACCTCACTCTCAAGATGGGCATGTATTTATCATCACCACTAAAAAATACTTTACCAAATGGGTTAAGGCTATGCCCATTTTTATTGTCACCAGTACCACCATCTCCAAATTTATCTTTAATAAAAACATTTTCTGATTTGATGTCCATCATACCATCATTTCTGACAATGTTGGTAATTTCAAAAATAAGGATGTCAAACAACTCTGTGCTAAATTTAAGATCAATAAAAAAATTTCTACACCTTATCATCCATAATGTAATGGTCAATCTTAGGCCAATTAAAAAATACTTAATCAAATTATCTTAAATACAATTCATGAAACCCACACAAATTGGCACATTCATTTCTATCCTACTCTTTAGGCATATTAGACTATCATATGTATTACCACTGGGGCAATGCTATTCTTTCTAGTCTATGGTTCTAAGTCATTCCTCAAATTATAAGTTGAGATTACCTCTTTCTATATATCTCTTCATGGTATCATACCCGATGAAGAATTACATAATGATCACTTTCATGCCCTTGATCTCCTTGATGAACACCATCTTTTTTCTTTGCAACACAATTGCCAATACAAGGCCCGTACTACCAATTGACATAATAAATGTGTTAAAGTATGCACGTTTAATGTTGGTGATTTTGTACTTAAATTAGACTACACTCATGATAAATAAGGTAAATATGCCCAAAAATGTTGGGGTTCCTATTTAGTCAAAGATATTCTTGGTCCAAGTACCTATCACCTTCAAACCAATGAAGGTCATATTTTCAAAGAGCCCACCAAGGTGGAATTCTTCAATAAGTATTTTACTTAATCCTTCCCTTATTTTCACGATTTATGTTATCTATCTAAAAAATTTTGTAGGTTACTTACATGGGTCTCTCCCTCTACAATAGTTATCTTCTTTCACAAACTTTAGTCCTTACTTTTTGGTCTTTTGATTTCCCTTTTTCTCATGAATTGCAATGTAAAACTATGGATAAGACCTAGTATTCCTCATGATGTACTATAGTCTTCTCTGTTTTCATACTTTTTACATACTTGTTATCACCCCTTGGTTTCTCATTTGTAAGTTGCAGTGTAAGACCATGGATATGACCTAGCCTTCTTCACAAATACCATCTTTTTCTTATCTTATTTATTTTACACATGCTTGGTAGTACCCTCATGGGTTTTTATTTTATGATTTGTAGTGTAAGATCATGTATAGGACTTGGCCTTCCTCATAAAATTACCATATTTTCATTGATTATCTAGAATGTGTTTTGTAATGGTTACGAGTTATTCATCTTGTTTCTTAGATTTAGCTTTAGCTTCTTTTAATAGATGAAATTTGTGTAATAATCTATGTTATCATGTTTTCCTCCATTTCCCTCATTCTTATGATAAAGAATCACACTTTACTATCATTTAATCCCTTTTTCACCCATTATCACATTTTTTGTGATTTGAATTATTTAAAATTGTTTCATGTATCATTCCCCTTGATTTCCTTTTCTTTCACTCCACATTGGATAAAATAAGGTCGAAGTCAAGATAGCACTTTTATTTCAACTAGATTTATGAGACTATTAGACACCATGCTCTCTGAAGTTATATCTCTTAGCAACCAAGTCCCAAGTATTAAAATTAAAGTCATATTTAGTACCCATGTTTGGTTTTCCAAATCCATATGGAGGAGGAATAGAAAAAGCCATCAAGAAAGTTAAAAGTGAAATCATTTGAAACAAAGGCAATGATATACAAAAGGTAACATACAAATCTCAAAAGTCAAAATCACACCAAAAGACATGATTTCAAGCACATCTCCTATCTCTAATCGAATCTCAAACTCCATAGTTGGCCTCACAATAGAGCTGAGATCCATCGGGGTATAGTAGGCTAGTATATTGGAATACGAAAATTTAACAAACTCTATGGTGCTGCCTACTTTCTCATACAAGTACCCAATCTTCAAAGTGGACCACCAACTCTATAAGGAGTCCTAAGGAATGGGGAAAACATTGTGGGAAGGTAGGTCCTTTTTAATTTTCATGTATATAGCCTTTATGGGATGATCTACATACTTCATTTGTTGACCTAAGACTTATGTAGCTAAGAGAAGTTCTTTAGAGTCCTTAAGGTTGACATTCCTCTTGTTTTGACAAACCTAATTTGAGTGTCTTAAATTTGATAAAGTGTTCCTCTACCTTGGTTTTTCCTTCATTCTCTCCTTCACCCATTTCATTTCCCCCCTTGACAATAAAATTATGATTCCAAATCTATTTTACCTCTTCTATATTCCTTTATTCTTCACATCTTAAAAAACATGATAACACTACTTTGTTTCAATTTTATCTATCCTTAGAACATAACAACATGTTTGAGTGACTAGTATTCATTTTCTTTACACCTTAACTCTACATTTATAGACTTGATTTGCTTTCATTTTACCATTTTTCATTATTGTATTGCCCCTTTTTCTAGACACCTACATTCATTTCTACTTTCATGTACTTTTTCCATTATTGAGTGAGGTTGGCTTGTTACTTCTCACTCACCAATGCCGTTTTCCCTTTTTTGTACCTTATTTAATTGTTGAGTGAGGTTTGGATTATAATTTCTAACTCATTAATTTTATTTTACCATTTTGCTTGCCCATCTTTGTTTAACTAAGGATTGTTACTACTTTTACATTGATGTTTGATTACCATCCTTTTTGACATGTATTCTTGGTTTACTTGGTAAGTTACCTTTCTTACATAAGGTTTACTTGTTTGGGTTTTTTAGTCTTTAGTAACCTTGAATTTTTAGTTACCTAATTTACTCTAAAATTTTGACTTGGCCATTTGGCCTAAAATATCATTTATCACCCCAACTTGCCAAATTTCCAAGTGCATCCCATCCACATAACACCAGTTATCTTGGTTTTCCTACATTTGTTTGTTTTTTTTCTTTTTGATTTTGTATTCTTGGGTTTGTCAAAAGCAATCTCTATACCTTCCAAAATCAAAACTAAAAAAAAATAGACAACCATCTAATGAAAAAGGTAATTTAAGGTATGAATTACATTTAATTTTTAGTTATTTCCCTTTTAGTATTTAACTTTAGTTATTTTTGCTTTAAAATACTACAACTTTTTTTTAACCTCAACATTATGTGTTACTATGTTCTTTCTCGAAGCACCATCCCCTGTTACACTTGAGTGACACGTGATGAGCTTTGAATGGGGCATATGTATACAAATAATATTTTTTACTTTTATCAAATACAAATGCTTTTTATCTTACAAGAACCCATTGAGACTCAATCTCTCTGAGTGGACACCTTAAAGGGTGTACCGAGAAAGGGGTGGGTAGACCATTGGTGCTTCATAAGATTATTTCCACTTATTACCAATCTAACCAGCTCCTAAAACTATTCATTAAGCTATTACTCCCCTTGTGCACACTCCTCTAATATTTCCCCATGTTTCATCCCTCTTTTCCTCACCTTAAGCCCCTTTCAAAAATTTGTAGTTTTAGGTTGACTGGATCAATCCTATACTATTTTGGGTAAAATTCATTTAGGGTCTAGGTTGGCTTTTGGCCAACCTAGCCCATGACCTAGTGAATTTTTTCCATAACTGTACTAGGTTGACTAGGTCAACCCTATCGACCAAAAATTTTAGAAGGGATTAGGGTTAAATACACCTATATATATAAGATCATTTCATAATTATTTATTAATGAACAAGATTTATTATTTTCTTGCACTTATTTACAATATTGTCTTCCACCATTATACTTAAGGAGTCTTAGCTTAGGGTTTCTACTTGGAGAATCTAGTGTTGTAGAGAATTCTTGGATGCTTTGGCCTTTTTTAGTGATCCTTATAAACCATAATAGCCTCTTGTGAATCCCCTTTGGACAAGGGAAGGATTGAGTCTCAGTGGGTTTATCTTTTATGTAAGTATTCTCTAACTTTGATCCTCTCTTTAGTAGATATAATTATCATAATTATTGGCTTCAAATAATATTACTCTTCTTCTCCATGCATGAGGGTCTTACTCATACATATATTAATTGGGATT
>JARHVA010001245.1:1137500-1297500 GCA_037957365.1 Torreya grandis | reverse complement strand
TGTTCTTAACCTAGCTAATACAATTGGAGTGAGGATAACATACTGCATCAAGATGGCTGATAAAGTTTATTGTATAGAATCACTGAAAACTAATTGCATTGAGATGGTCAATGTACTCAGATTATAAGAGATAAAAAGAGTATACTATATCAAATTGGTCAATACAATAGGAATAGAACTAGGAATAAATATAGATTGTATCAAGTTGGCTAATATAATTATCATTGTATTTGGAAAAGTTGACTTTATAAATCTTGTTGATATATTGGAAAAAAAGATTGGAAAATAATAGACTATGTCAAGATAGTTGATATAGTTGAAGCATTCAAATGGATAAAGGACTGCATTAAACTAGCTAATATAGTTTAAGTATCACAATTATAGATTTTCTCATACTCAACACCCACAAAATGAGGTGGGGAGGTATCCCAGATTATTTAGTAAGTAGGATAGGGAGTATGATTAGAATGAGGATAAATATAAATCTAAAATACTACACACATCATATTGTTTAAATTAACCATATTTTCTTCATTGGTATAAGAGTTAGGATTAATCATGATTTCAATAATATTATTGTCAATAGGCTTATTAGTATTAGGTTATTGATGTTGATTATGCTTAATAAGTGGATCAGTGAAGAACAACACACTTGAATTTGAACTCATGAGATTTTGATACCTTGTTAAAGGTTTATTTTCATTCTTAGATCATTACTTCATGATCAATGTTTGAACCAAGGAGAAAGTCATAATCAAGGTTTTGAAGGGACTTAAAAGACTCATGTGAATCTCCCCAATTTTCATGAAACTATAATTTTTTTAGGATCATACCATTTACCTTTAAGGATGGAGGAATATAACTATCTATTTGATGGCTTATGAAAACATCTCCTAATATCATTTAAAGAAAGAGGATGATGATTATAAATATGATTAACTTGTGATGAAGGAGGTGGATGGAAGGGAGTTCTTGTGAGGGGTTTGGAAAGTGTCACTTCATTGGAGCTTCCTAGGATAATGGAATTGATAGTGCATGTGGACTCATATTTATCTATGGCACCATCATTGGTATCATGTTTATTTGTGATTTAATAAGAATGTGAGTCCCAGACATGGATTGGGAAGGTCTGAATTATCTTATGAAGAAGTTTTAATACTTATCTTGATCAAGAGATTCTTATAAATATTTTGGAGAGGGAGTCATGAAGTTTTATTTTTATTTGGGATAGATAGCATTGGTGACCAAGTGGAAAAGGTTATCTTCAAACATGTTATGTTCAGTATCATTAGATAAGTCTTTCCAACTATTGATAAAAGCTTAGGAGGATTCAAATTCCACTTACTTACAATTAATGAATTAGGTTAATATAATTTTAGGAAGATCATTGGTTTAAAAATCCTATAAAAATTCATTAAATAAGTCTTATAAACTAGAGATATTTATAGATGTGAGTTGATCATACCAATCTAGGGCATCACTAGAAAAGGTTTTTGCTAGAATTTTAGGAGCCACAACATTCTTTAACTTTATCCAATCCTTGTAAAGGTTCCCAAAATCTTTCAAATGTAAAGCATGATTGGTAAATCCATTATAGCTGATAGTAGGAGTGATACCACCTATTTATATGTTTTCAATTTGAGGAATTGATGATTCATTTTGAATATTCTTAATTTCTTTATTATGAATAGGAGGTTAAGGAATGATATTTCTATGAGCTTCTCCAAGGGGTGAGGAGGAATTTAGATTTTGCACTACCCACTTAAGATGTTGAGGATGATTTTTAAATTGTAAAAACTAATATTTCATTTACATTATCTGATTGGAATATTGGCTTAAAATGTGTCTATTTGATTCATGGCTTACTACAATATTTTATTAGGATTAGTACTATGTTGGCTACAAGAAGAAGCTTTAATAGATTTCTGAGATGCACTAGTAGTGCTATTAACATACTTTTTAATGTGGGTGCTTTGATTAGGCCCACTAAAGGAAATCCATACCATGTTAGTAGCAATACTAGGCTTGGTAGAGGAGGGAAGTTGATAGAATGTCATGTAATGACATGCCCCAAGTCTGGTATAAAAGCTAAAGGTAGGGGAAGGAGAAACCTTTAGATGAGGTGACATCATATGATGATAAAATACCATAGGGCCATTTACCATATGCTTAAGATGTTTATTAATATAAATGATCATTTAAGGAGTATACTCAAAATCATACTCATCCTCTACCATTGGTATGTGTAGAGAGGGATAATTGAGTGGTGTTGAATATTGTCCTTGATTAGGGGAGAGACTATTGAGCATTGTCATTGAGTGTTGATTTTTTATATTTAATGTTGTCATTGATGTCAAATGTTTTAATCAAGATACATGGTTCTCTCTTTGATGCCAATCTAATATCATTGATATCAAAGGTTCTTGTGTAAATTCTTGGTCAAATAATCCTTGAGGTATGTGTATGAATGAGTTATGTTGAATGAAGTTCTATTGCCAAGCATAATGAGCGTTATTTTTGTATAAAGAGCAGTAATATGAAAGTTCTATTTGAAGAATGATAACAATATCATTAAGTAAATAAAGGTTAGTATACAAAGTGTAAACCATCATGTAATTTTTTTTATAGATCTTTTGAGATGGTATTTGTAGGTGGAAAGATGAAATGAATGAGATTCAAAGAAGAAACTGTGTACTCTAAAGATCTGTGTAAGTAGTTCTAAAGATACTTTGTATCAGTTATAAAGATGAGAATGCAATGAATAAAATGTTCTAAAGAATACTTGATAGTATTTGAGCATGAGAGAGTTTAGTTAAAGTTTTCTATAAGTAATTGAGTACCTTGTAAATTATTAGAAGGTTAGCTTCAAATATTTATGTATATAGCTCCAAAGATGCTATGAAGATCCCAGTCGAGCTTTGAATATCTAAAAAAAGCTCCAAAGATGCTATGAAGATCCTAGTTGAGCTTTGAATATCTAAAAAAAGCTCCAAAGATGATTTACTAAAAATTTGAAGAAGAGTGAATGTATGAGGTTGCTTGAACATAAAAAAGAGGAATTAGAACCAATGAAAGTTTCAAGGAAGGCCTACAAGGTGTCTATAAGATCAAATTCAAGGCCTAATAAGACTTACAAGTCAAGGCTTAGAAAGTAAGGAAGAGATGGTGGCTAGATGAAGTATTAAGATCAATTTCCATGACATGTGTGAGTAGATGAAAATTTATTGAGGTGATTAAAGTTGTTTCAATTATGTGAATGAAGTTTTAGATCAAGGTTTATAAGAAAATCCTTGAAAAAGTTTTTCAAGGTTTCTCAAATGCATAAAATGAAGAGTTATCTACCCAAGAAGTTTTTCTTAGTTCTCATTGGCATATGCAGCTTTTGAATGAGATCCTAAGTTATTAATGGTATATGGGTAAGGTTTCTAGCTCAAATTTCCAAGCATTGGTTTTTAGAAATAGGACTGAAGCTTTATGAATGATTGTTAAGACTAGAAGTTAGTCTAAACACTCATAAAACTCTGACTATGAGCCAATGTTGAAAATATTATTCTAAAGAGATTAAAAAGGTTTGATATTATTAGAAACATGATTGGAGGTTAAATTCATCTCTCTTAGGCATATATAGATGTGTTTTTTTTCTTAGGTGAGTGAGAAGTTATTATAGAAAAGTGCTTGTGTTTCAAAGATTTGTTGTAGTAGATAGTGTTGATTGAGTCAAATTTACTATTTAGATGAAGATAAAAGTGTGATACTTGTAGTTGATGTTCATGAAGGTTTTTTGATATATTATATATTTTATGTATGCAAAGTTAGTGATCCAGGTTTGCCAATCACTAACAAACCTAGTGGTGCAGATAACCATAAAATTAAACAAATGTGAGAAGATGTTTTTTGATATGTTTTGATGAATGAGTGATGAATTTAAATGCATGATGATTTTTATTAGGTCTTGAATGAACTATTAACACTTTTTATAAGATTTTAAGTATATGTAATAGGTTGGAAAATTGAAGCCAAAATGACTTATCTAGCTGAGTAGAGTCTGTGAGAGAGAAGGTCAGAAGATTGGTTTATAAGACCAATAGTTTTCATTATATCTCATGATATAATTGATTAAATTTGATTTGAGGATATTATAATATCCTTCTAATTAACTTAAATCCATTGAATATATTAAATCATGTGTTATATGGTCATGTTTCCTTGACTATGTTTTTGGAGTCAATTGGCAATTTTGAGTGAACATCTTACAGAGAGGTATCTGAGCCTATTTACCTTGAGTTAAAGCATCATATAAGGTTAGTGATGACCTTGAGTTCATGATTTATTTTAATATTTAATTTTTTTCCATGTTTCTTTATAAAATTTGAGTGTATTCCTTAGTTATTCAAGATAGAGTTTATGTATATGCACAAACATCTTATATGCATTGATTTGATAAAGGATTAAATTGTTTGTTGGACCTAAGAGGTATTATATACCTAATTTAAAGTTTTTTAAGGTTTTTTTAGAGTAGCACATGATGTGTTCCTACTATGTGAGGTGTTTAGATATGCTTCAAAGAGATCAAAGGGTAACATGTTGTTAGGAAGGCCTATTATGTCTCCAAAAGCCTAAAAGAGGAGCAAGAGATAATTGATGTATGGCTGACCTATTGTAGTGATTGATTCATGACTAAGGAATTTTATTTTAATATTATTTAACACATTCATGGTTAACCTAAGTGATTTGAATATGTAGTCGACATATAAGGATGTGATCAAGTGAATTGTATAAAAGCAAGGTAGTTAGGCCTATTTTGGGTAAGCTTAGAGGGGATGTTGAGAGTGTGCTTAGAGAGAGAGAGATTAGAAGAGGATAATTGAATTATATATATATATATATATATATATATATCATTTGTGAGTAGAAGGAAGTCATGAAAACCATAAATTAAGTGTTATGAATATATAACATAGTTTATGCATATGAAGATCAAGGTTAGTAGACATAATCAAGCCATGAAGAGGAATAGTTGAGTGAAGAATTTTGAAGGTCAATTTGAGAGGGATTCAAGTGAGAAAAGAGATGAAGGAGAAGATTATCATCTATTTTAGAAACAACATGGGTTTTTGAAGGTGATCAAATAATCTAGTGGTTGAATTGGTACTGAGTCATTTAGGGGGTTTGTGCCTCCTTACAATTTGGGGCTTGTTAAAGCTAAGTGGGTGATTAGTAAATTAAGTTGTTGGTTCTTCTTTGAAATTTGGAGATTGTTAAATCCAAGTGGGTGCTTGGTGAATTAGGGGTTGATGATTAGTTAAAGTTTATTTTATGTTGGTGTTTGATAGATTGGGGTTGGTGCTCCAAGTTGAGTGGGTGCTTAACTAAAGATTGATTTGTTGATTTATAGGACTATAGTCCAAGATATGTTTTAATGGGTTTTATTCCCCATGATGGTTTACCATGTATATGATATGTTCATATGTTTCATTCTATTTTGATTTCTTGTTTATACTTGCTAAGATGTATATGCTTGTAAGAATGATTCATTCATGATTAAGTGGAAATAAATGAAAAGTTTTGAATAATAATTCACCCCCCATCTTATTAATCTTGTTTACAACATTTGGTATTAGATTAGGTACATTGTAATAGGCTTGACAACCTAAAGGATATCCTAATAAGCAAGGATGACTAGTCAAAAAGCTCAAGGTGGTTTCTCTACTAGCAAGGCTCTATTATTCAATGGATCTAACTATGATTTATAAAATGTTAGAATGAAGATATATCTAATGTCCCAAGGACATGATATTTGGAAGATAGTTATGGATGGGTATATTTCACCTCTAATTCCACCAAAAGATGCAATAGAAAAAAAGCCTAGTGAAAATAACTCCAAGGTAATGAATGTCATTATGCGTGGCCTATCAAAGGGAAATATTATAAAGGTAATGCATTATGTTTTAGCCATAGACATATGTGGAAAATTTAACACCATCTATGAAGGAGAAACCAAGGTAAAGATGCCTAATTTTTAGACCCATAGAATATAGTTTTAAAGACTAAAGACAAATGAAGATGAATTTATTACATCCTACTTATTGAGAGTTGATGAAGTTGTCAATATAATTAGAATATTGATAGAATAAGTGAAAGAGTCTATTATTTTCCAAAAGGAATTGAGATCACTAACTTCTATGTTTGAATCTAGAGTGTCTACAGTTAAATAAATGCAATATTTGGATAAGCTAGAGATGGATGGGCTTCATGGCATCTTGACTGCTTATGAGATGAGATCAAATGAAGGAAGGCCTCTAAAAAAGGAAGAATCTTTCAAAGTTGAAAATAAGTCAAAGACTAATAAATATAAATATGATTTATGTTCATATATTGATGATGGAGAATTGATTTCCATGTTTGATAGAAATCTTAGAACAAGTTCAGTTAAGTATAAAGGTAAATTGCTTTTCAAGTGTTTCAACTATAGATAAATTAGACATTTTACAAACAAGTGTCCTCATAAGTAGAAGACTGAGGATGATGATATCGATAATAAATTTTATAGGTCTGATAAGAGTAATCATAGTTTCAAAAAGTATGAAGGCAAGAAGAAGTCATTCAAGAATAAGAAGAGCTTCTACACCAAAGAAGATAGTTTATCATATGTAAGTGATTCAAACACATCTGATAGTGATGATGACATAAATGAATCTAAACATGATAATAATAAAACCATGTTCATAGGCATAAAATTAGACAATGAGGGTTGTTCAAATGGAAAAGGTCTCATGATTGATCCAAAATCAGATGAAGAAGAATACTATCATAGTGAATAAGTTGAATTGGATATTGAGATAGAGCTGGTAGGTGCCCTAAAAGAGTTGGAGTTTATGAAAAAGAAGAACAAGAAATTGAAGTCATTAGTTTATGACTATGAGGAGTAGATTAGATTATTTGAGGAAAAACTAAGCAAAAGTTCCAAATAATATGAAGAGATCATCCAACAAGTAGAAATCCAAATAAAGATCATGGAAACAAGCCTAAAGGCTAAAGAAGAAGATTGTGGTAGATATAAAATTGAGATAGAATCTATGAGAGCTAAGTTAGATCAATATTCTATAAAGGTGAAAAATTTTGTGAAGTTTGAAAAGAGAACTGAGGCTCTAGATGATATCCTAAGCAATCAGAAGTTTACAAGTGATAATATAGGTCTTGGATTCAAAGAAGACCAAAATAAGGCACCTCAAGTTGAGAATAGGACTATTGAATACAAGAAGGTTAAAAGACCTATCAGATAGACCAATGCTACAAGGTATGCTAGTTATTTTAATGGTTACTATTTTACATGAAGTTAGTTTGGTCATAGATATAGAGAATGTAGAAAACTCTCTAATAATGAGTACTCATAGAACTATGAAAGAATAAGTAATTCGTCAAAGGGATATCATAGTCATCATCAAACAAATGGTATGTATAAGGTGGTCTATTAAATCCATCATAATTTGGGACATGTTGCAATATTTTATCTTAATAGAGTTAGATGATCATCCTATCAAGATAAGAAGGTTCATAGTCATGTCACTAAGAAATGGATCAATAAAATAGACTCTATAGATAAGGTAAAGATGGAGCAAAAAGACTAAAAAAGAAGATTATGTGAAAGCTTAGAGTATATATATTGGTTTCTTAAGTAACATGTTAGGAGACAAGAGAAGTATTGATTCTCATATGGTTGATCAAAGCAGTAAGGATGCAGAGTTGACTAAGAAGAAGAAGAATGACAAGGTGAGTCATGATTAGCTCATAAACTAAGGTGGAATGTTTGCTACTAAATAGCATAAATCAGAGGTGAAGTAATGTCAATAAAACTTTTTATTTTCATGTGATTACAAGGCCAAGTCAAAGGTCAAGCCTATAGATCCAATAAAGTATAGAAGTATGTTGAAGAATATTTAGCCTAGTAAAGATATGGAGATCTGGGAATCTCCTAAGTTCATAGTGTTTCAATGCCCTATGAAAAAGGGGTGGCTCCATTAAGCTTCATTGAGACATTATTCTATTATTAGAAGCATGAGGTTGTAGTAAAAGATACTCCAAAGATAGAATGCAAAATAATTTGCATATAAAAGAGTTGATATTCTTTAGTCATGTTAAGAAAGGTATATGTTTTGAGTTCCTAGTTATTATAAATAAGGTAGAGTATAGAAGTATGTTTGGTCTAAGGGGGAGTTTGGTAGCTCTATTTTATTTTTCAATAAAGTTATTTATTTATGATATGTATGGAGATAAGGATAGATTATGTCTACGATGCTTCATAGACTTTGTTTGTTGAGCTTTTGATGAATCAACTAAGAGAGTGACCTGATTGAGATGTTGTCATAAGTAGTTCTCATAGTTTTTGAAGACTATTGTCATATAGTGTATTTGAGAGATAATATCAGATCATAGGGAGAAGAGTGTGATTTCAGTAGTCACGGATGATCCTTGATGTCTACTACTAACAAAAGCATGGTGGATGTTTGGTTTGAGGGGGAGATATTCAAGTTATTAATTGAGCCTAATCTATGTTGAAGTAGTTCTATAATTTTATTTCATTCTAAAACATATGATAGTTGTGGAAGAAATTTTTCATTAATGTAAAAGGGGGAGAAATATTATAAAATTTTATTGAAGGAGAAAGATCAAAAAGATCAAACAAATGAGAAGATCAAAAAATATGAGAAAAGGAGAAAGATCTAAAAGGGAGAAAGAAAAGGTAAGAACCAAGTCTAAGAGATGATTTCCATCAAGAAGTGGTTGACAAATTTTTTTGAGTGTCTTTGCCATCAGTGACAAAGGGGGAGATTATTTAATATTGTCCTTGATTAAGGGAGAGATTGTTGAGCATTGTCATTGAGTGTTGAGATTTGATATTTAATGTTGTCATTGATGTCAAAGGATCTAATGAAGATACATGGTTCTCTCATTGATGTCAATATAATATCATTGATATCAAAGGTTATTCTAGAAATGACTAGTTAGGTAGGCCTTGAGGTATGTGTATGAATGAGTTCTATTGAATGAACTTCTCAGGTAGAAATCAAGGTTTTCAAAAAAAGGCTTGAAAAAGTGTTTCAAGGTTTCTTGAATGCACAAAATGAAGAGTTATCTACCTGAGAAGTTTTTGTCAGTTCTCATTGGAACATGTAGCTTCTACATGAGATCATACTATATTTAGGGTAGTTAGATAAGGGTACTACCTCAAATTTTCAAGCATTGGTTTCTATAAAGAGGAGACAAGTTTTATGAATGATCATTAAGACTAGAAGTTTGTCTAAACCCTCATAAAACCCTAACTATGACCCAATGCTGAAAATCTTGTTCTAAAGAGATTAGAAAGGTTTGATATGATCAAAAAAGTGATTTTATAACTCTCCCAGGAATCTCCATATGTGTTTTGTTTCTCATGTGAGTGAGAAGTTCCTATAGAGAAGTACGTTTCTTTAAAATATTTACTATAGTAGACAATGTTGATCGAGTCAAAGTTATTAAGTGGATGAAGATCAAAATGTGAGACTTAAAATTTATGTTAATGAAGGTTTTTGGACAGATTATAGATCTTAGGTATGAAAAATTTAGTGATCCAAGTTGGTGAGTCACTAATAGACCTAGTGGTGCAGATAGTCAAGAAATTAGATGGATGTGAGAAGATGTGTTTTGATGTTGTTTCATGAATGAATGATGAATTTAAATTCATGATTATTTTTTTGGGTATTTAATTACCTATCCATGATTTTCATAATATTGGATTTCTATTTAAGAGGTTGAAACATTGAATTCAAAATGCCTTATTTGGTTAAGTAGAATATATGGAAGAGAAGTTCAGAAGATTGGTCTATAAGACCAATAATTTTCATTAGAGATCATGATATGATTAAGTTAGGTTGATATAATGATGTTATAATATCATTCTCATGAATTAAAATCCATTTAATATATTAAATCATGTGTCAGATGTTCATGTTTCTTTGACTATGTTTTTGGAGTCAGTTGGCAGTTTTGAGTGAACATCTTACAAATAGGTATTTGAGCCTATTTACCTAAGTTGAAGCATAAAATTAAGTTAGTGATGACCCCAAGGTAATTATGTTTCTGTATATGTAATTTATTTTCATGATTGTTTGGAAAAATTGAGTGTATGCCTCAATTATTCAATACAAAGTTTATGTGTATGTGTAGGCTTTTTATAAGCAGTGATTTAATAAAGGGTTCAAGTGGTAGTTGGACCTAAAAGGTATTATAGACATAATTTAATGTTGGATAATGTATATTGGAGTGGAACATGATTTTTTCCTTATGTTTGATGTGTTTTTATATGATTCAAAGAGATCAAATGGTAACATGTTGTTAAGAAGGCCTATTAGGTCTTCATAAGCCTAAAAGAGGAGTAATGGCTAATTAATGTATGTTAAACATATTTTAGTGATTGATTAATGACTAAGTAATTTTATTTTAATATTATTTAAACTATTCATGTCTATCCTAAGTGATTTGAATATGTATCTGACCTTGAAAGATATGATCAAGTGAATTATGTAAAAGGCAGTTAGGCCTATTTTGGGTAAGCTTAGAGGGGATGTTGAGAGTGTGATTATAAAGAGAGAATAAGAGGATAATATAATGATACATATCATTTAAGATTAGTATAAACTCATGCTAACCATTAGTGAAGTGTTATGAATATCTAATAGATTTTATACTTATGAAGATCAAGGTCAGAATGCCTAATCAAGCCATGAAGAGCGCTAGTTGAGCATAGAAGGTTGAAGTTAAATTTGAGAGGGACTAAAGTGAGAAAAGAGATGGATTATAATATCACCATCTATTGTAGAAGTAAAAAGGGTTTCTTAAGGTGATAAAATAATTAGGTGGCTAAGTTGGTGTTGAGTCATCTAGGGGGTTGGTGCTTGATTGCAAGTTGGTGCTTGTTAAAGCCAAGTGGGTGATTGGTAAATTAGGGGGTTGGTACATCCTTGAAATTCAGATATTGATAAATCTATGTGGGTTCTTAGTGAAATAGGTTTTTTTTCTCCTTACTAGGTTGGTGCTTAGCTAAGTTTCTATTAAGTTGGTGCTTGACAGATTGGGGTTGGTGTTCCAAGTTGAGTAGGTTCTAAACTAAAGATTGATTCATTAATTTATAGGATTTATTAAGAAATGTGTTTCAATGGGTTTTATTCCTCATGAGGGTTTTCCATGTATATGTTGTTTTCATATGTTTCATGATGTTGTAATTTACTGCTTATACTTGCTAAGATGTGTATGCTTGTAATAATGATTCATGCATGATTAAGTGAAAATGAATGAAAAGTTTTGAAGATTGATTCACCCAACCCCCTAAACCTGTACCCTAGTCATCTTTTTTTCAACAAGTGGATAAATATATTTTCCATGTGACTCATATTTTTTAGTTCTAGTGGATACATGATAGTTTATGGCATATTGGTCATCTATAATATTATAGGGAAATGATATTTAGAGACTTTACTAAAATTGGTCAATTCTATCATATCCCATTGGGTTTTCTCTTCAAATGCAGAAGAAAATATTAACTTAACTTAAGTGGTGAGTACAATTAATTAGAAAATAATAGACTATATTGAGCTAACATATATAGTTAGTAATCAAGGCTATAAAATTTGAACTGTAATATGTTGGTTGATATAGTTATATTGGAGAAAAGTAATTGTATTAATATGGTTGATATAGTTGGGTTAGTATATGGTAAACATAGACTATATTAGGCTTACTTATGTATTCAAGGTGAAAATTATAGGGAACTATATTAAGTTGGTCTAGGTAGTTTGCATGCACATATATCTATATTAATCTAAGATGATGTAGTTGTGACACATAACACAAAACTATATTGAGCTGGCTGATATATTCTATAAGCAAGAAAAGTAGTCAAAAAATTGAATCTAGATATCTTTTGAAAATAATATCATTGAGATAATAAAAGGATTTGATTTATTATTTGGGCTCTCAAATATACTAACTCTTTCATTGAGGGTATGAAAAGATATATAGTCTAAATACAAAGCACTAGATACATAGTCTAAATCATGTCTATAACTTAATAACTCCAATTTTGAGGGTATGAAGAGAGTACATTCATTGGGAGATGCATTAATCTTAGGTGAAACACAAAATAAAATGGAAAAATAGTTTCCTAAGTTCAATAAAAAGGGAACCCTAAGCATTCATAATATACCATGAGATACGAGGAAACTAAAGTCTATATTTAGTGTTGTCTAATGGATTGAATATTGGGGTAATATCCATTACTCCATGTTGTTTGTAAATCAAATCATTGATTAGACAAAAATGAAAACTCCTAAGAGTTTATAGATGATTATAACACAATATCTATGGAAAGCCAAATAAATATAAAATAAATTTTAAAAATCAAGGGCTAAAACCAATTTTCAGCATTCAATGAATTAAAATAAAAATGAAAATATATTGTATCATACTAGATGATATATTTATAAATAGAACTATGATAAAATGAAATATAGAGAACTTTATCAAGCTACCAATATATTTGAAAACATATAACATTTGTATCTAGTTGGCTGATATACAAACACAAAATGAAATTGGGTAGGCTAATAGCATTCATAGACAGGAAGAAAATTATATCAAGTTCATCGATATAATTGACTGCAACAAGAAACTATCTCAATTTAGTTGATGTAGTTTATATGAAGGAAGCTTGGAATTATATTCACATTGGGTTCATTAGAATGTATGCATGGAATAATATTACTTTACTCCTATCCTATCGCAATAAAATCAAACTCACGTAAAAGGCATAATCAAATAGATCCCAGAGATACTCAATAAGTTTGGTTAATGACCAATGAATTACACAAGATATAAAAGAGGGTTTAATATGTCATAAATGCCTCTAGGAAAGGGTCTAAATCCTAATATTATGACATAATAATATATCTCTAACTAGATCCCAAAGGATAAAATATTGTAAACAAACAATGTAATAAAGTATGCAAATAAAGTAAACTAATCTATAAGGGATAAGGTGCCATGGTGAACAAATTGGGGTCTAGGAAAACTAAAGAGAATTATGGAAAGTATAAGAAATATTATAGATATTATATCTTATGATTAGTATATATAAGTTATATAAGGAAACATACACATTAAAATCACTAAGTAAACACAAACATCTATATACTAAGTAAATAAAGAAAAGATCTTGTAGGGTTAGAAATACTTACCTTGATGGGGACCCACTAAGCCTCAATCTCCCTCTTGGCCATTGGTGATTTTCAAGAAAATATTGTGGTTGTGAAGACTCCAAAGGATGGACATAACGATATAGACAAATAAATTTTCTCCTAGTGAATCTCAAATACTTTCATAAGACAAGATTCTATACAACTAGCTCCTCCAAATGTCACTTAGGATAGAAGTGCAAGCAAAAGTAGAGTGAAATGACTATATTTGCATGCATTTATTTATTTTAAATGAAATATTATCAATATATATCCATCAAATGTTAAATTTTATCTATGTTAATAGTATCAACCAACTCTATTTAGTTGAGAAGATTCAACTGACACATAACTATGTCAACTACATCGATATAGTGTAAATGTTATAATATGAACTCATAACTACATCATTTTTGTAGATATGATATAGGATGGGAAATTAAATTGAATGGAATATATTTACCAATTAAATACAATAGGATATAAGGAAACTGACATAATTTTCATATAATAGGATTGAAGGAGGTAAATGGTCAGGACTGACTAAAAAGTTGAATTAGATAGTAAAATGGAAATGATCATGACATAAAAACATCTCTCAAAAAGCACAATGTGGCATACCCTCCCCTTTCCTAGTGCACCCTTTAAGGTTTACACTCAAGGAGATCAAATCTCAACAAGTCACTACAAGAAAGAGTGTTAGTAAATGATATAAGTGAAAAATATTATGTGTATACATTAACCATCCATGCACAAACTCTAGGGTTTAGGGTATATGGTTTAGGGTTTAGTGTTTATGGTTTAGGGTTTAAGGTTAAATGTTTTAAGGTATATGGGTTTAGGGTTTATGGTTAGATTTGTGTATTTTGGGGATAAAAAATGTGTACCAAAGGCTTATACCTTTATGATTGTATCTTCATGACTATCTAATGAAATATATTTCTAAAGGGAAAAAGGGGATCAAAAAATAGGGTTACTAATGGATTATACCATTATGATCATCTTACTAAGATGAATCCAATAACTACTATTTTATTCAAGGGTGTAAAAAAATTCCAAACTTATTTTTAAAAATCCTTAAGCAATACTAGACTAATAAAACATAAATTCCTTCCAAATCATAAGTAATTTTTTAATCCTTTATCCCACATAAAAACTAATAGGATAGATCTGAAAAACATGCACCAAATAAAGCTTGCCCAAATCAAATCTCTGATACCAATTATAATGAAGTTACTTAGATAGATTCAGCTAGAGAACAAAATATGAAAATATAAAATAGAACATTATTTGAAAATTGTAATAATGAGATTAAAGTAGAATATATTCACATGATATGATTGAAAACAAAGTAAAAATCATAATCTCCTAAGCCACTTTTAGGGGGGAATCTATAAAAGCTGATAATAATAATATACTCAATATGTTATTCAAGTAAAAAATATTGTCTCCTATATATACCCTACTTAGGCTATGGTTACTCTATAGGTTGATTGTATTAAAAATACCAAAAACATCGATTATGATATGATAAGGTTAAAGGTTATGTTATCTAAAAATCATCCACATATATCTATACACACTATAAGTTAATTGCATAGTTGTGGAAAAGTGTCCTTAGGAAGTTTCTTGAAGTTTGAGGCTAGTAGCAATATTTCAAAAAATAGATTGTTGATCACAATGTTGATTTGCATGTGCTAATAGTAAATATTTTCAAACATTGAATGTTAAGGCTATAACACTTTTATTGATTGTACTAATATTTACTAATATGAATAAATTGTACTTTGGCACCTTTCCTACATTTACTAGTGTGGATTTCAATAAGTTTTTGATGAGATATTTAGAACTTCATTGATTTAGGTTGTTTTATTCCAAGAAATAATTGTAGACACTTAAATGGTGAATAATTATAGAAATATCTCAAGATAATAAGTATTTAGACACATCAATAATTTTATAAATATTTATTTCATTCATCATACAACCTAGTTCATGTATGTTTCAAGTAGAGTCATTATATTTTTATTATGGAATTAATTCTCACATGGGTGCTTAGGTGTTCCATAATAGATTATTAGGGTATGTGTGTGGGTAAGTAATAAGTGGGATAAATAATATTAATTTGTGGAAATCAATAAATCAAGTTGCATCTTACGTAGATAGGTTTGTGGGAGAGTTTTTAGGAGATAAAGAGAATAAAGGAGAGATATAATGAGATATGTAAGGGATAAGAGATGAATGTTATCTCCTTGTTTGTAGGAGAAACATACACTATAAAATATAATCTCCAACTATGAATAAAATAATGGAAAATTGACTGAAATATTATATTCAAGCCTTTGGATCTTGCCTATAATGGGCTAATTTCATTATCTGGTATCAGAGTAGGTAGCTTGATGGGACCTCTCTATACATTCCATCCACTATATTTTTTCATCAAAATGGATTTTTAAGAGATGGTGAAGTATAAATCACATATAGAAACTTTTGATTGTATGTCCACCCCTACTTGCACTCTACCAACTAGTTGTAGTGAAGACCATGCGCACCTTTGCTGGCTCCACCATCCACCTACACTATCTCTCTTCAAAGTTCCATTTTGTCTATTACTTTCATATTATTTTTCACCCTCTCTATCCATTTTTTTCATTTTTATATATCTTAAAAAAGGATATATGTATATGAAAATAAATATAGAGTATATTTTTTACAGGGCCAAATATTTCTTTTGCAGGTTTTTTTTAGGGAAATCAAGTAGGTTGTACTCCTCATTAGAGATTTAAAAAAAATAGCAGATGAAAAATTGGCTCTTAGAGTGCAATCATAGGGAATGCCTAAAGACAAATCCTTTGCATTGTAGTATTTATATTTTTGGTTGAGGATCTACATTGCATTGGTGATTTGAATGCCCTCACCAAGTTAATTTTCAAGATCTATTAAAAGTTCTACCTCTTAGTAGCCTCATATGCAAAAGAGTCTTCTAGCCTCCCAAAGAGTATTTGACCTTAGATTGACCTCTTAGATCCTATAGATCATTCCCTCACTGCTTGGTATGAGAGACCTCCATCCATGCCATTATCCATATCTAACATATGTTGAGCTCTCCACTTGGTCCATGCAAATAGCATTTGATCTCACCTCCATATGGAAACCACAACTTTAAAGCCTGAGCTAGCCCAAACTCTACTCACCACCATGTAATAACAGTTGTATCCTTCATCCTTCAATTGGCCAAGATCCTCCACTCTAAACTACCTTTTCCATACCTAGAAATCTCACTCTTCACTCAAATCTATGTTTGAAGCAAGGGATTGAAACCCCTCAACTCAGATCCACTCCAATCTCATAGCTCATATTCTATATGTGTATCAATAACTATGATCTATAGACCCCACTACAAGTTCATCCACACCATTGACCTCAACAACCTATCTTCATCTCTCAATGACATTAAAAGAGTATTAATTTTAGGTATTTCATTTAGGTCTAAGTTCATAGTTATTAGTTTTTTCAAAAGATAAGGTTTAAATTTGTGGTATTAGCTTTATTCTAAGTGGTTTAGATGTAACATAATTTTTTGATTTTTAGTTTCTTTTACATTTTATTTGGTTTTATAAAGCTACGTGTTTTTTTAATTCTTTCATAAAGTCTGAGTTTTAATTATTCTATGTTTTAATTCATAGATTTTTAGTTTTTATTTTATATGTAGTTTTAGTATTTTATTATTATTATTATTATTATTATTATTATTATTATTATTATTATTATGTTTTTATGTTTTTCATTTAAGTATTTTTATAAATTCTTTAGGTGTCAATTAGATTTAGTCATATCTATTATCCTTAGAGTCTTATCACAAGATTTTTTTATGTAAAAAGGTTCAGTCTTTGAGATATTTTGGTTGTCAAATATAAAAGTGTCAAAGTTATTTTCAAGAGTCATTTTTTAGTCATCTTTTAAAGTAAGTGTGTTTAAGTCTAGAATCTTGTCCTTTTTAAGTTGTGAGCTTCAAATAAGCCTTGAGAGGCATTTTTTCAAATAAGCCTATGTTCAAAAGAGATTATGTAATAAATCTCCTCTACAATGTAAAATTTTCATTTATTATCAGATGCATTTTCAGTTGAAGCTAATGTATGCAAGACAAAATTAAAGGGGGGCAATTTAGGTATGTAATTCCTCACCCCATGTTGAAACTAAGGGGGGGGAATGTTGAGGAATTAGTCCTCACATGGGTGCTTATGTGTTCCATAATATATTATTAGGGTGTGTGTGTGGGTAAATAATAAGTGGGATAAATAATATTAATGTGTGCAAATTAATAATGTGAGTTGCATCTCATGTAGATAGGTTTGTGGGAGAGTTTCTAAGAGATAGAGAGAATAAAGGAGAGATAGAATGAGATATGTAAGGGATAAGAGATGAATTTTATCTCCTTATTAGTAGGAGAAACATACACTATAAATGTATTATCCAACTCTTAATAAAATAATGTAAATTTAATTGACAAATTATATTTGAGCCTTTGGATCTTGCCTGTAATGGGTTAATTTCATTAATTTTTAGGGTCCTCTAAGTTATATCTAAATTAAATTTCATATTAGTGGCTTGTAATTGTTTTAATAAATGGTTATGAAAAGATCTTGTTGATCATCATTTTTATATATACCACCCTCATTGAAGGGTATGCCCATTCTCAGTTATTGAGGTGTGCATGTAATCTATTACATATTTATGTTTAGAAGCAAAGTGCCTTGATGATGATATCGCTCTCCTCTCTAAAGTTTAAACATGTTATTGACATTGGTACTCATCTAGAGTATTTGTGTCATTAATTTAGTTTTTATACTCTTCTATGTACTTTGATTATATATAATTAAAAACAACAAGACTATTAAATGTTGTATGATTGAAAAGTCAATGTTCTTATTGAGTGGACTATGTAGTTTCTCCACACATATATATTTGATGAACAAAAGCATCTATTTTAGTTAAAATGAAAAAAGTATATTATGTATGGATGATTAATTATTTACTCTATTTATGGTTTAGTACTTTAATAATTATTAATTCTTTTACCTTATGTGGATGAGCTCTTATAGATGGTACTAGTTAGTATACTTTGTTATTTTAGAAGAAACTAAGAAATTGGTTGATGAATATATTATTTTATTATATTTAATTTTCCCATAATTTTAATAACAACATAGGCATTGACAAGGAAATTTTATGCCTGACATTGTTTGGGATTGGCAAAAAACTAACATAAAAATTCACTTATTTTGGTGACTAAATAAATGTGTTATTATATGTTGGTATTAGTGACCAAGTTTAATGATTGGGTCTTTATGAAATTTTATAGTGCTAATGAAATGCTATATTTGTATACCTTAGGTACCATGAATCTCACAATAATTAATGGTAGTGGATTTAATGAGGGTCTTAAGGATAATCATGGTGAAATATTAGATTAGATTCTGACTACATTGATCATGACCTACCTGGTGTAATGGGTTATGGGAAACAATAAAAATGAATATAATTAGTATGATGATCACAAGGATTAAAAACAAAATGGATATCACCATGAAAATAATAAAAATGATCATAATGAGAAACAAAATGGTGACAGGGATGGTGGTAGTAGGAGAGTTGAGGTCCATCAAGGCCATGAAAATCATGATTGATAAAGAGCCAATATGGATCAATTTTATAAAAATTTGGACATAAAACTTAAATATATTTCCATGCCAAAATTTTTTGGAAGTGTCCTTTGTGATATATCAAAGGATTTGATCATCAAAATGTATAAATATTTTGAGCTCCACATTTTTATAAAGAAACTAAGGTATTTTGAGGATCCTACAAAATTTATGGCGAGGTCTCCTCATGATAGGACAATAAGAATAATGATATGTAAGTTAATCCCTATAGTACCTAATGTAATAAATTTTTAACCTATTCAAATAGATATGTATTCACTAATTGTATTTTGAAAGGAAAATGATAGATTTATAGAATATTCACCAAGGAGAACTTTCAGTTGCTAACTATTGGGATTAGTTTAGTTAGATCCTTAAAATTTTACCATAATATTAGTTGGATGAATGTTTCTACATCTATAACTTCATCCTAGGGTAGGAGCCATAGATTTGGAAAAATGTGAACATCCATGGACCCATGACCATGGATAAAGTGTTCAAAAATTCCATCAAGTAGGATAAGAAGATCCATGACATTGCAATAGTTAGGAAATAACATAAGTAAAGTATGAAATCATGAAATCTAGATTAGACACTCCATTACTTCAAGAAGAAACATTGGAATAAGGGTGGTAACTTAAATATCCCTTATGGTAACAAGAATTTTAAATAGAAAAACTCTTCAAATTTTCTGAAGCAAGATAATATGCCTAAGGATCAAAATGGAAATGAAAATAATGGAGGTAAGTATGTAGATAAGTGGGTACATCCTATACTATTTTAAATCTTTGATGGTGATCATTACACCAATAATTTTCCTCGCAAGGGATAAGGTACCAATAACTAGTCTCCTCCATTACCCACTTGGTAGTAGACCTTCCAATAGATAATTCATAGGGTAGTAAATGTTTACCAAGATGACTTTAAATTTATGCTTATAGAGACATAATAAAGTACACTCATTGGTTACTATGTTTTTATTACATTTGGCATAGGATAAATTATATTTTTGTGGCTCTTGAAGTTTTGAGAAAGATTCCTCAAAGGCTCAATTATATGGCTAAGACTTGGACACTACAATATGGAAACCGAGTTTAGATAAAAGTAGAGTAATGTTTGTTTGAATATGAGTTAGAATTATATTGATATAACACATAAGAAAACCTATTTTTATTCCCTTTGGTTTCTTATTATGTAATCCTCAAGATGAAATGGCTATGGAGGCACATATCAAAGGTTGTTTTCTTCACCAAAATAATGACTTGTCTAGGTGATTAGGGAAACTTAGTATTTATGGGGTGAAGAGCTAACTCAACTTGCATAATATTTGAACCATGTAAATAAATGATCCATAAAATAAGGCATACATGTTTATTCTATGCACATTAATGAATTACAAGATTCAAAGGATTTTAACTTCAAATATTATCCCTTCTTCTATGATTTTTGAGATCTATTTTTAGATGTCTTAATTGGGATCTCTATAAATAAAGGAGTTTGACTTTATGATATACATTTTAATTATATGTGTGCCTAATTCAAAGGTTCCTTATAAAATGAAAACAACTTAAATTTTATTTTAAATGCATTGTTTCATAAAATGTTTATTAAATTGTTGATCTACCCTATTGTGCCTCCATGGGGCACACTTAGGATTATTTGAAAAAACAAGGATGACACCCTTAATATCTACATTGAATATTATATGCTCAAGATATAAAAAATAAATAGTAATATATTTTGTCTCATATTGATGATCTCTTCAATCAAGTGAGTGGGGAGGTTGTATTTTACAAGATAGATTCTAGGGTAGGGTACCATCAATTAAGGATTCATGAAGAGGACATACCAAAGATCAAATACAAATATGGTTATAAATAATATGAATTCAAAGATTTACAATTCAATCTCATAAATGTACCAACAACATTTATGAATCTCATGAATAGTATTTTCATAAACTAAATATACAACTTTGTGCTCATTCTCTTGGATGACATGCTAATAAAATCTAGAACTCTAGAAGAGCATAGTGAGAACTTGTGGCTTGTAATGCAACAGTTGAGGGAGCATGAAATTTAAATAAATTTTTATAAATGCACTTTCTTCCAAATACAATCACATTACTTGGGAAATATCATATAATAATATGGTGTGGTAAATGATGAAAACAAAGTGCAACCATACTAGGGTAATTTTAATTTATAATTTTTCTACTAGCGTATCGGTAAAAATGGGGGTGATAGTGTAAAATTGAGTCCCAAGAATAAATAATGTAGACACTCCATTTTGGTCACATTCTATGTATAAATAGACGTTAGACCAATTTATAGCAAGTAACATAAATTAAGCCTATAAATCATTAAAATTCCCAAATTCATCCACACATTTGATATAAATGCCCTAAATAAAATCAATGCATCCCTATTTGGGGTAATACATTATATGAAACAATAACCTCTCACTAATTCATCCCAAGTCAAATTTTGACCTAGTAAATCATCAATTTTGAATAAGTGTGAAGGACAACCATGTCAAAATTTTGAAATGGCAAATAACCTAATTATAATTGATCAAATGATTAAATACAAATAAATGGTTACATAAAAAACTCATGGATAATTAGTCAATTTATATGTTTATAAATTCATAAAATTCACCCAAATGATGACATCATGCATGACATGGGTTGAAATTTATCAAGCACTCAAAAATTCAATGTAAATAAATATCAATTTGTGCAAGCCATGCCTCTTAAGTGCAAAATTAATTATCTCATTTATGGCCTTGGGACTCTAATATTGAGTGTATTTTTGGCCACACATTAATCTCAAGATGGATGGTCTAAAATCAATCTCCTCATTTTTGGAAAACTATAAATAGCAAGGTTCTCACACACTTTCAACATGTTTTTTTGGTACAAACTTACTATGAAAAATTATTAAGAGAAGTTTCACTAATCAACTCACTCCAAGATAATTGCCAAAGTGAGCAAGGGAAGATGATACATGATCACCATTAACAAAGACTCATTATCCACAAGTTGAACACATTCCACTCTTAGGCCAACTAGTAAATCAAATTATTAAGGAAGCTAAAAGAGTTTGTTTTTGTCTTATTATTGTCTTTTTTTGGATTTTTATTTGTTCACCCAAGTGTCTAGGCTTGGAATGTTAGTATTTCATACATTCTTCATTGGTTTCTCTTTACTAACATTTAGAATAACATCATCCTTGGATTTCTTGATTACATAATGATATGCCTGATTGGACCATGCACCCCACATTCATATTATGAGTACTTTAGGACTCTTAAAATTTTGAAAAAAAATTATTAATTACCTAGTTTCTAGCATTTTTCAATTAAATTTTTTGTGTTTGTGTTTGACTAGAAAACATTGACTTTGATCTATGTATCGGTGACAATGCTGATTTTTTCATAAAAATGGTGATTTTACCATTGGAAAATGGTGACTTTGTTAGTTTATATGTCTTTTTAATTTTATGTTTTTTTTCCCATGAAATCAATGAATTTGACCCTGTATATTGATGAATTCAACCCAAACCTAGAAAATAACAACTTTGAACCTGCATATTGAAGACTCTATCACGCATAAATATTTTACTAAATTGGCAAGTTTGCTACTTTTTTCCAAAAAATAGTGACTTTAACTCTACTAATCGATAACTTTGCCATTACTAAATGGTGGTTTCACCAATTTATTTGTGTTTTCTTAGATTCGATGAAAATGGCATCAACATGGACTGTTAAATGGTGACTTTGCTCTGAGACACAAAACTTGAGAACTCAAAAAGTCCAAATTTTCTATTTAGTTTTGCAACTTAATCAATAGAGATGAATCCACTAATTTTTTGATGCAAGGTACTAAGAAAAAATATGAAGTTTGATGTACTAAAAAAGCTATTTTTCATTTTTTTATTGAGTTTCAAAGCATTTTCACACTTATGTTTGGAGCTTAAAACATTTTCACTTCAAATTTTTCAAAAATTTTGTTTAGTAATTTAAAATAAATCAATCCAACTTATAAAGTTTTTATTTCTAATTTTTAAGCAAAGTTTTTCAAAAACTTTTCTATTTTGGTGTTTATTTAAAACTCTTTTACTTTATCATTTATTTCACATTTTCCTTTTGTTTGAGTCTTCACTAAGTGAATTTGTGTGTATGCTCTTCCCTACTAAAGGTGACTCAAAAACATGACTAAACTAATTATTTAATGTGTCTTGTATTTCAAATCATGCATACTCTCCCCTCATTTTATTAAATGTGGGTGACTCAAAATCGACTTTCTCCATTTCTATTTTCTTTTGGATTAGTGATCATGAGTTCATATCCTCCTTACAAGTCATCTAGGGGTGCATTGACCTAGGTTTTCATCTCCCAGCATCATACTTACCCCACTCTCCAATGGGGTATAAATTGGGCATATTATTTGATTATACAGTGATTGAGTAATTCTCCTGACAAGTCAAATAGATCCCCAAAGCTTGTACTTACTACTCATTAAACTTCACTTAGCATCTGATAGATGAAGTGGTTGGAAAAGGGATGACCTTTTTGTAATAAAATAGTTTTACTCACATCTATTTGAAAAATATTTTAAAGTGCCCTTCAAGGACCATCTATAAATTCAATGCAAAAATTTTAGTCTAAGAGACCCCACTTATCATGGATTATATTACCAATGTTAATTTGCTTTGGTACTATAAGTATTGTGTCACATACAATTTTTTGAGAGATTAAAGGGGGATAAACACCCTACCTTCATACACTTTTACTCATTGTATTAACACTTAATTAATCTCATGAATGAGTATATCAACAGAGTTTGGTAGATATGATGCAAAAATTGTGTTAGTTATAAAAAAGGAGTGTGTATTTATGTGCTTCTTTTTTATTTTCATGTTCAGTCAAAAACCATTTTGCAAAATCAAACAAATACAAATGTAAAAACACATGATACATACACATTTACACCAAGAAGTGTTAGCTACACAATTTTTTAAAACCATTTACCTTAGTCTAAAATATCAACAATCAATTCATGTTGAAGATCATTGTTACACTACCCTTTTTGGTTTAGACTATTTCCTTTGTTAAAATCTAAGTGCCTCTTAAACCAAGTTCAAAATCCACTTTCAAGTTTAGATCTAAGGATAATTAGTTTACACTTGAGTCGTGAATATAAATTGGGCTTGAGTTGTTTACCTTTTGATTTTAGATTTCATTACTTAGATTGGTTTTCAATTTTGTCCTTAGACTTAGACCTAGTTTATTTTAATATCTTTGCCTAGATCAAGTTCAAGCTTTCATTTCAAAATCCAAGTTTATTTTTTAGACCAAGTCTAAGTTTGACCTTGTTTCCAAATTTCACCTAGACTAAGTGTACCTTTTGTTTTGACCCAAAATCCTCAAAATTCAAATTAGTTTCAATTTAGTGCCTAATCCAATTTCATTCTCTGAGGCCAATCTCTTATTCCTAGACCAAGGCCTAGTTCAATTTCATACTTATACCTAGACCTAGTTTTATTTAAGTTTAGTTTAGATATTTACCTACACCAATTTCAAGATTTCATTCAAAATTCAAGTTTTCTTATACCTATATTTACATGTAGACCCTTTCTGATACCATTTTCAATTTTCATTTTTTATACCATTTCATATGGGCCAATTGTGATTTCATGTTAGTTTGTACCACTTCCTTATTTCTAGTTTTTAATTCAACTTATTTTTTGAGCCATGTTGAAAAAAATTGAAACATTAGACCAACCTTTCCCAAGACAAAGAATGTTGATTTAACCATGCCACATTATATGTGTAATATATCTATGCATAACACTAATTATGAGGACATCATTATAAGTGACCCTTTTGATTATGATCCCTATGATGATAATGTAGCATATGAGACATATCCATATCCCATGTATGTATCCCCTAACCTAAGGTAGGGGCAAGACAAATCTACATAATACCTAAAAAATACACCCCCTTATTTGGGATAGGAGCAAGACCCATTTAAACAATACCTTACCAATGTATTGTCTAACACATAAATAGTCCAATAAAAACAACTAGATTTTATAACCACACCATCTAGTTCTATTTATGATCTGTATACATTCAATCACCATATTTAGATCATAAAGATGAGATTCTTATTAGAGAAATTAAATTAGGTGCCAAATTCTCATCATATTTCCCACAATAAAGTCTACCTTATTTGGTTAGATCACCTAATGATGCACCTCTCATCAAACCATTTGATAGGGTCTCCCCTACTCAAACTTAGCCCCTTATATCATCTCCTAACCAAGAAGGATATACATTTTCTAAAGTAAAAGGTCAAAGTGTTGATCAATTGACACAAGTGTAATAAGCATATCAAACTTACCTTAATATATCCAAAAACTTCAATTCCATGACCATTCCAAGAACACCGATTATAAAATTACATCCATCAAGTAGACTACAAACTAACTTGTTAGTCTATTCTAATACAAATGTAGATATGTTTATTCAAACCACATCAGTTCTAAACATGTTTAATGTTCTTATAATCATGGGAAAATTAGTGTCTTATTTAGTATACCCATTTAAAAATGTGGTTGATAACACATAGGTACTCCAAAATCCACACCAACTTAAGTCTAATATACAAAGGAACAACCCTCTAAAAAAGTTCACAACAAATTCCTCCTTTAAACACATCAAATAATTTAAAATAATAGGAAGGTACATATATCTCATAACCACAACATGTGACTATCCCTCCATAACCACCTGCTTCCTCAAATATAAAATAGAGAGTAATCAATCTATTTTAGTCTAATACCCTATTGTAGCAAGTGGCAATCAATGTTCCACCTCAACAGGTGGTAATGAACATTCCACCTCAATAGCTGTAGACTAACATGCCATCATCTCAAGTGTTAAATCATCCACCATAGACATTTTATAATCAAAATTATACCCTTTTTATTCAATAGTGTCTTTTGGATAACCAACTATAAGTACCTAACATACAATAAGTTCCCAACATACAAAAACTACCCAACATACAATAAGTACCCAACATGCAACATGTTTTCAACCTATAAAAAGTACCCAACATATAACTATATCTTAAGAGTTTGAAGAGTACACAAATGTTGATTAGTTATTTGTTAGTGAAGATAATAAAAATCCGTGCATAAAAATACATTAAAACTAAACACTCTTTCCTAAGAACTAGGGGGAGCATAACATAATGAATAAAATCATAAAGTAGAGATAAAAACACACAATCATTTTACATCCTTTGTCAAATTTAATGTCCACTTATTGGCATAAGGATGTTTGTGCTCGGTATATGAAATTAGAGACTTATATAAATGTTTATTAATGTTGGTATCACTTGTTTAATGGTTACTTGTGGTATTTTTTTTTCTTTGTCTTGGCTTGGTGTGAATCTTGGTATAAGAATTGGGCATTATAACACTACTTTAAATGGCTTCTTGAAGGCATTCCTGTAGAATAACCTTACACACAAAATATTCTTTGGGTAGAGTGATGAAAATTATATTTATAAGTCATAGAAATAAATCTAACCATAGGGAGGTTAGGTTTAGTTTTGAGCTTGGTTGAGTCTTAAATAACCTACATTGAGTTAGGTTAACCTTTGGTTGGATCAAGGCACTCATAAAGGCTTGAAAACTCATATAAGATATTTATTACCATTACAACTCATAGAAGATATTTATAAGGTTATGACTCACCTTTTTGGAATTATTAGGAATTAATAAATCACTTTATTAGCTCCTTTGACCTTGAATTAATATTTGGCTAAAAAGTCCTTTTTTGATAAATAAAATTCACTAATTCAACTTGGAATTTTTACTTAGGTAAGTAAATTGAAATTTTATTTTTAATTAAGATTGATTAGTGTTGTTTGGATTTTTGGAAATTTTTAAAAATATTTTGAATTAATATCTTGACATGCCAATAATGTCTATTTGATAGGTCACAATTTGATTAGGGTTGAAACTAAACTAGGTTATTGGTGCATATAGGGTAATACCCTAAATAATAAAACCTCACCACATTTTTGGGAAATTATATCCATTATGTAGATGAATTTGGGAAATCTAATGACTTTTATTCTTAAATTACATCATTTGCTAAAAATTAATCTAGTTTCTAGTTTAGACATAAAAGTGGCCAAAAATGAGCATCTATAGTTTACCTCTATTTAAGAAGGCATTACAAGATAAAGGAATAGTAACGTATTTTAAAAGAATGAAAAATACATTAAAATAAGATATTCCTTTCCCAAAGGGTGTCCAATTAACCCTTATTCCCCCTTGAGGGAGTATGAGTGGGCAAAACAATAGAGTCATCAAATGTTCCCTCAAAATGAAGGAAATGACACAATCTAGATGGTAACAAGGTGGAACTACTAATTTGTCAAAAGGTGATTATAATCAGTAATGGTAGTGGAGTCATCAATTTTACTAAAGGAATTTATAATAAAGAATGAAAGGTGGGATAATTATTTGACCAAAGATGGTTATAATTAGTGGCACACATATTTTCCTCAGAAGGGTGGTGGGATAGATACTAATTTGCCCAAAGGTAATTATAAGCAATAATGGAATACATGACATTGAGTTGACCAAAGGTAGTTATAATTAGTGGCATAAGCATTTATACTGATAGGGTAGGTGGAATGGGAAAATAATGATTTTCCCTAAGGTGGTTATAATCATTAGTACAAGATAGAAAAATGATGATTTTCCCATAGGTGGTTGTAATCATTAAATTGGTCAAAAAAGAATGATTTGACCAAAGGTAGTTATAATCATTTGCACATTTAGATCATGTGATTTTAAATAACTTTTCCCTAGAAATTTAATATATACATTGTTTATCAATCAAAAAATAATTTGTCACATTAGGGTAAATTGGCAAGCTGAGCTAATGTGAAAACATGTAAAACAAATTTTATGATGAACTGGAAAAGATAACATGTTTCTAGCCTAGGTGTGAGTACAAAGATGTGCATTCAAGCAAACACATGCTATAGGTAAAAAAATAACATTTTTAAATGGGTATTTCAAGAGGCCCAAAAATATGGTTTGGTTACAACATGAATGAAAAATAAGGCATATAGGTTCAAATGACACACAAAACATACCACATATGTGAAAAATACACTTCTTAGAGTGTAGATAATGAACTATAAGATCTATGGGTAAAAATTCAATTTTTTGGATATATATTCACCCCTAGGGTGAAAAATAATTCATTTTCACCCAAACTATTTATATTTTTGAGTTCTAGTTTTCTATGTAGCTTACCTTAGTAAAATGGCTCATAGAGGAGCTAGATGACACATTTTAGAATGAGTGAGGGAGCATATGTGACCACCACATGATGGACCACCTATGAGTAGCTCTAAATTTATCATTAATTTTATTTTTATTATATTTAATTATAGTTGTATGTTAAAAAATGGTGAAGTCATCATTTGCATTTTAGACCAAATAATGATTTTGCCAAGGAAAATGGTAACTTCGTACGAAGTCATGGTTCCTTGAAATGGCAAAATTACCAAAAATGGGTGGAAATTATTGAAATGGAAAATTTTCCTATTTTTTGGTGAATTCATTATTTTCATGAAAACTAAAATGATGATTTCATCTAAAAAGGTGGAAAATCACCTAAACAATATCTTTGTCATTTTTGAAAATGGTGACTTCACTTTGTAAGCAAAAAAACAACCACTTAAGGGACCTGACAAGGTTCTAGCCTATAAAAGAGAGTAAAATAGGCTTAGTCAACTAGGCTTAGGCTTAGTTAGTAACATAGATTTAGGATGATCCTAATTTATCTATCTTCACATGAGTAATTAGCATTCTTGACCTATCAAGAGTGACGTTCCCACTACTTATGTACCCCTCAAATCTGGATGGAGGCGATGGTTGGATTATCATAGGCATTGAATCTACATGATATGGCATAAATGACAATCATTTCATTAGATAGGGAATACTTGGTCATGTTTTAAAAGCATTGGCATAATGACATATGTACTTTCCATTTGCTTACTATAGATGTGACAAAGACACTTGAGGATACTTAGCCTATCCTCAAACTATCAATATATGGATAGAGGCTCTTCTAAACACCTCCATCATAGTTTTAGGCTTTACTATATGATTTTTTCAATTACCATGGCATATCCATGATTTAGGGGAAGGTATACATAGACTTGATTATGACATATATTGACACTCATCCTAACGATCTACCCACTAGAGACCCTTCTCCACCAACACTTGTTGGCAGGGAGGTCATGGTTCTCATGGATATTATCAATGGCATCTTGTTACCTAACAAGTGTGGTTGGTAATTTCACATGGTCCTTGGAAGCATAGTACACATCATGTTGGATGAATTAACATGTTTTACATGAGGGCCAACTATCTTGGCTCAACTTTATAGATATCTCCACATGATAGCTTATCATAATGGATGTAGCATTGGGGCCTCCACTATACTAATGGTCTGGGGTTGGAAGCACATTGAAATTGAGTAACCAATAGGGTATAAATGGGTATAGGATCTAAAGGAGCCACTATAATATGGCTAGGCATATACAAGAAAAGGTAGGCATGGGCATAGGGGGAGATATATTCTTAGCATCCCATGTTTGATGATCTCACCCCATAATTTTTTTCTAAAGGAATTACCTCACTTATCAACTTTAGTGGCTTAGAGATGTATTGTACATGGGTTATATGAGTACCAAGTGTTTTTTGACTGATAGATAGTCTCACATTATTGAGAAGTACCAACCTAATTGGGTACTTCAATAATTTGGATTCACATAAGATGTGCCTAAGGAGCCCATATAATTCATTCACATCACGTGGGAGATTATCTAAGATACTCTTATCATTTAGATGGGTGTATATATTATGAGTTACCTTAGTGTTCCATGAGTTTCTTAGGCCTATCTATGGGGAGTGGTAGATGTAGAGGTTACTCTAGCATATATTCATTGGTGGGTATAGGTTTTCCCTCTAAAGATTATAGTTCTAAGTTAGGAAAGGGGATAGAGGCTTATGGACATTAACAAGATGGAAGATGATACTTTTAGTGATAGCAGTAGTACTTGGTAGAGTAATGGAGGTGAGGAGGGTGATGATGATAATGATGATGATGATGATGATTATTATTATTATTATTATTATTATTATTATTATTATTATTATTATTATTATTATTATTATTATGGCTTTGATTTTATGGACAACATGAAAGATGGCAGTGATGAGGGTGATGGAGATGATGAAGGCAATGGCCTAAATATGATGGTGTTTGATTCTAGCATAGTAGGTGTCATAGGCACATAACTTGATACAGGACATGCAAGGCCTTTTTGCATAGCTATGATAGGTAGGGATGTATACATTTTGGAAGAGGAGATCACCATTAGGTTAGGGGAGATTAATAGCTTAGAGTGGCAGGTGGCTAATTTATAGGGTACTCTAGACATGTGCAATGATGATATGACTTGTCTTTAGTTAGTTATTACTTGGATAAAGGTTGAGATTAATAGTATGGTATAATTATAGGACCAACTTACTATGAAAAGGGACTAGACCATCAGTGATAGAGATTAGGCATTGGCTAATGTTCATAGGCTCTAATGAGAGTAAGATGAAGTACAAAAAGGTAGTACATAGGCCAAATTTATGTAGATGATATTTGAGAACCTTCAAGTTAAGGATGAGGCATCATACTATTTTTGAGCCTATAATATGATAGTTCCCAAAGACTAACATGTTGTTTCTTTTGAGGTCTAGGATGCATAGAGAGTAGTTAGTAGATCTAGTCAATCTTGGACTAGGACTCATGTTATAGGTGCTTTAGTTTAGTCTATTCATCATTCACAACCATAACCAACAAGACCACCAAGGAAAAATCCAAACATAGGATCTAAGGACATGTAGAGCTAGAGTTGAGCATTGTCACCTTGACATTTTGGCATATGGCATTGTACTTGTTATATCAGCACATTGATGTATTTTGAGACACCATTGTGACATGTATATATCTTTAATGTAGTATGAAATTTGAGATACATTAACATTAATTTTTGAGTTATTCAAGGCTAATGTACATGTACTTGATTATTCCTTTGATATATATGATGGCTCTATTTATGTTGATCTCATGTTTAGCATTTTAGCATTATTGAAGTTTAGAATTGTTAATATTTATGCTTATATATGCTCTTTAATTTAATGCTTTGTTATGTATATGAGATATTTATCTATTTTTGTATCTTCTTATGTTATATGAATTATATGGTTGCTTATTCATAGATGGACATCTGTATAAACACATAATAAATCATTTTTATCTACTTATTACTCATTGGATTTAGGCATGTGTTTGTGTATTTTACTAGTTTGTATCTAAAAGAATGTAAAATGGTGAGAGCATGGAAAAGGGTTAACTAAGATAACCTTAATGTAAATAAAGTGTTTCTTACATAGTCCCATAAGACCTCAAGTCACTGTAGTTCTACCTACATAAAATGCATTTGAATAAGTATCATCAAGTTTAGGTATAGGCAAATGGCAAAAGAGATGGCAAGGTAATGCGATAATACATGGTAAAGGGGTTGTTCATAATTTTTCCAAAGGTGTTTATAATTAGGAAATAATGGAAAAAGTTTAGTGATACTAATTTGACCATGAGTAGTTATAATTATTAGTATGAGTAATGAATGTAATAAAAAATGAATGATGTAATTGCTAGGACCATTGTCATACTACTTTCATATATTTATATTCAAAAATTTAATTCTAAAACAACTATTGGAACTAAATTTGTCATTAATAATTGAATGTGCCTAAATTATAAATAAATTATATCCAAGGCCAAACAAGATAGGTGGGGTTAGGTAATAATAACTAGCTAGTAATAGGCTACAATGGTATGGGGTATGGTATAAAAAATATGTATAATGTGGCATAACTTAAATGATCTTTGTAGAGAATAATTTGAGTCCTTCAAACATAAATTTTTTTGAGGTGTATTATGTTCATTAGTTCATCAATTTCATCTCCTTATGGCAAGGTGAGCCTGTATGCTCTAGAATTGTAGTTAGAAATAACTACATAGATCCATAACTAGTTAGGTTGGAACTTTCCCTTCTTTATCTTGGCATTGACATTCTTATGATTTTATTTTAACATAAGGTTACCAAGATTTAATTCATGATTATTAACACACCAATTATATTTGCCTCTTAATCTTTTTAGATGAGCCTAAATGATATTCAAGGTAGCCATGCACTTGCCATTAAGAAAGTCTAGCTCTTATAAGCAAGCTATTGTGTAGTCTTCATCATCAATGATGTGATATAATGAAATCTAGAGAGAAGGCAACTTGACCTTGATAGGAATAATAGCCTCAATGTTGTAAACAAGTGAGTAGGTGGTAACTATTGTTAGAGTATGAAATGTGGTACAATATGCCCAAAGGGAATTAAATAGTTGTAAGTGATAATTATGACCAACATCATTAATAATCTTCTTTATAATATTGAAAATGGTTTTATTATAAGCCTCATCTTAGTCATTGCCTTGTGGCTAGTAGGCGATAGAGAAATGTTGTTTGATATGGTATTGGGTACAAAGTGATTTCACATATTTGTTTTTAAAGGATTTTCCATTATCAGATATAATGTTGTAAGGTATAACATAATGGTAGATGATATGGTTAAATATTAATTTGGATATCTTCTTACCGATTACATAAGTAAGGGGATAAATTCTACCAGCTTAGTGAAATATTTGGTAGTAGTAAGGATGTGTTTATGGTCATATAAGGATGTAATATTAATATTACCTAAGAGATCAAGTCCCCACCTTGAGAATGGACATGGTGTTGTTAGTGGTTTAAGCATCTTGTCTGGAGCATGAATTCGATTGTCATGCTTCTGACACTTTACACACCTTTTCACATATGCAGTTATGTCTATTTCTATAGTTATCTAGTAATAAATTGTATTCAATAATTTATTAGATAAGATTGCCCTAATAGTATGGGATATAAACATTCCTTCATGAACTTACTATTGACTATTTTGACCACAAGTTAAAATAGGTCAATTCCCTATAGTACAAAACTTGTATAGGGGTCTAATAGGGTCCTATAGGGTGTGTCATGGTGTTATTTAATGTGTCATCACCTTGGTAATAGTCAAATTATCTTGGTGGTGGATAGTAAACTTGGTCATATTCACATTAATATTTGGATTTCAAGGATTGAATTTCTATACTTTATGAACCATCCTTAACAAGTCAATTGTCCGTTTCTACTTGTTGTTTCCCACACCCTATAGGTATTACTCCTATTTGAGCTAGTCCATATAAATTAGTTGATCATTCTCATTAAAAATGATGTATTATCCATTATCTCATGTTTACCATGTTTATTTTCATGATTAAAATTGATTTCATGAGCTAAATAGTTTAGGCTGTAGGTAGGTATCACTAAGGAGTTTGCAGTCAAGTGTCAGCCTCTTGCAGAAAGTTTAATTTTATAATGGATTTTAATATATGTGATATGATGTTACATAAATATTGGATTTCATGAGAATATCCTCATTTATAAATTCATTCTCACACCTATATCATTCATGGAGTTTCAATAAATAATGTTTCACATAGTCAACCTCCTATGGGTTTTCATCTATAGTCATGGCATATAAGGGTCTTAAGCATGGTCATGGATGTTTTTAAGAGTCAAAATGTTTTTATACATATTATTACAACATTATTAGTCAAAATAAAACTCTCCAAGTGATACATAATTGACTATGATGAATATTTCCCACCTATGCACATTCTTCCACCATGAATGAGCACCTACAGGTGCCATAGAAAGAGTCAATCACACTGAGACAAGTAATTAAATGGTTTTAAAGTTTCCTATGATGTAAAATTTTAATTTTAATATCTTGAAAGAGCTAGGACTTGTTAAAGGATCCTTCACCATGATAATTGCTCATATTTACCAACTACCTAGTCTGTAACTATTTTAACACCTACAAGAGATTAAGAACATTGAAATGGGAGTTTTGAATCTTGATTAAATCATCCAAGGTTGGAAATATGAATTTGGAGACATTTATAAGGTATAAAAATTGCAAAAATACTATAAATATTTCATACTACCTATGTTCACAGTCACTTCCTGCATATTGAGATGTCCACCTATAAGTGGCCTTACACAAAAGCTTGAAACATGGTCATAGAAGAATCTAATGTGTTTGAAACCTTAATGAAGATTGAGAGGTCATTAAATAACATGGAAGTCATATTAAAATTCATTAAATAGTATGAAATTTCAAGAAACCATGTTCAATATTGAAGAACTAAGATTAGGGATCAGTTTCCCTAAAGACCCAAAACATAGGCCTAAACATTTTTGGTGACATCATATGACAATGTACCAAGGATATTTGATGCATCTAAATTTTCCCATATTATAACCCTATCCTAGGGGAAGAGACTTGTAAAATGAAGGTGGTATGTGACTAGTGGAAATTATTTTTTAGAGACCTCAAAATCATGAATTTGTTCACTAAAGTTTGGGAGCGCTTTCTACAGGATTTGATCTCCCAAATGACCTTCACACCTTAAGGTTTTAGTGTAGAGAATATCACCATTAAAAGTGGCATTGATGGTTGATAGACACATTTATGGTTAAAAGGTGATCAATAAGGGGTTAAAGAGTTGAATTGTAGAGGATTGACCCTCATCAATACCTACAGGTGTGTCATTGCCCAAAAAGGCTACCTACAACCTGCCTATAGGTGCCTAAACTCATAAAGTAAAATTTGGGATATGGGGGTATAAAAACACGAAATTTTCCATTGAAATTTTCTTCCAAATACTTATAAGGGGACCTAAAGGTATTATGCACAAATTTCAATGTAAACACTCACCTACAATATCTATCATTAGGTAGATATAGTCAAGTATAGTTGATAGTAAGATAGATTATAATGTGATGAGTGTTGACATAGCTTGAGTATGATGGTAATATATCTAAATGAGTATCTAATGAATTTAAGTAATCAAATAAGTTCTTTATGAATTGTGTTCAAGATTCAACTAGGCATGTATGCACCTATAGGTGTCACCTTTTAATCAAGAAAGAAAGACAACATAGTCAACCGCCTATGACCAGTCTTGATGATGGTCCAACCTCAAGGCATAAGATGAATAATTTAAAATATGGAATGAACTTTATAGACTTCAAGGAGATAAATTTAATTGAGGTAAATGTCTGGAACACACAAACACTCACTTGTAGGCTCACTTTTCTTGAGTAAGTAGGCAATCTATAGTCAAGTCTAGTTGAATTGAGAGATAGGCTCAAAAAGCCAGCATAGATGATGGGGAAGTTTCAAAGTATTATGATTGATTTTATTGTGATGATATTAATCTTAGGATGTCCTCATACTAAGATAATAGATCATGAAACCACCCTCAAAATGTACTCGTATTCAACACATGGAAGTCTTGTACAGTCAATCTCCACATCTATTTTAAGGATTTTGAACATTTGGGGGTGCTAAAGACCCAACCAAACACTAAGATTTGGTACAAAACTTATATATGACTTAGATAATCCCCTCATACCCTATTTTTTCCTAGTAAAACAAGGAATATGTGCTCTATTCCCTCTCAGACAAAGGGCACTCTCAGAATGTGAAACCTTACAAGTTCAACATGAAAATATGACTAATTGATGCTTGAATCTATGTAAACCTTTCAATAATATGTCATGAGTTGATTTAGACATGAAACAACATGGAAAACCAAAATACAAAGGTAAAGAACCAACATGGTTGTTTTAACCCACAAGGATGCAAGAAAACATATTAGGTCTTGATTAGATCTATTGCCTAATAGGGTCCAATCTTCTCTTCTAGCATTAGATAGAAATTATAAATAATTAGAACACTATAATGGGGATCCATAGGTGTGTTAAAGTTTTTGGAATGCAAAGGAAACCACATGAAATCCATTTCTTGGCTCAAATCCAATTTGGGGTATGTAGAATGAAGAAGGGAACACAAGTAGGTAGGATTGGAAGCTCACACCTAATTAGAGGTTTAGAATGGGAGTCTAAGAGGTTGAGAGATGTTAGGCAGGGGCTTGAACAAAGACTTAGTTTAATTTGTTTCAGGATTGAATGTCACATCTTCATGAATAATCTTTAGAGGTCTAAACTACTCTAAACCCTTGCTAGTGACCCAATGAGAAAAATCAATAAAGAATGGCATCTAGGAGGGGTAGTTTGACTTGTAAATGACTTAAAACCTATAGATGACTCTCCAAGTCACCTTCTTATCATATTGAGTTACACCCTACCTATATGGACAGGGTGGGAAATGGCTTTCTTTAATAATTTTTGGTGTTGTGTAGGTATGAAAGAGTTTCAAGGGATGAAATCAACTTTATAAGTGAGACAAGGATTTAAAATAACTCACCATGTTCATTTCATGCTTTATTTAATCTCATAAATGCCTCTGCAAGTGATTTTATCTCATCCATTTAAAAATGGCATAGTAAACAAGCTAGTGAGAAGATGAAAACTTATAGTGAGAGGAATTTTAAGGTATTAATAAGGAATATAAGTCCATGAGGGGTCTTAATAGGTGTCAGTCATTCCTTTTTATGGATCATATTAAGAAACTAAAGGTAGTTTTGGTGTGAAGTGTGAAGGGTGAGTGAAAGAAGAGTTATTTGGATTACAAGTAGTGATAACTCATGTTCAAAATAATTTAAATGATTAAGGATGAAACTAATGAATGTTGGATCATGTTTATAACTCCTCCCTCTGATTGAAATCAACAAATTTATTTTTAGTTTTGGGACGTTCTAAAAATTCCAAATGATGAAGGTACTTTTCTAAGTAAGCAAAAGGAGCTATGTGCCACATTTTAGGAGTTTCACAAATTTTAAGGATATTTGTCATATGAGGCCTTGAATGGTATGTATTATACTTAATTTTCCTACATATGTAACACCTCTTAGCTTGACAAGTGTTTTTGTGACTCTTGGACTCCTCTCTTCTCTCTCCAATTCAATAAGTAGAAGCCATTTTAGCTCTTGTAAACTAATTCCATGCCATGTATGGTGTAGCCATAATATTTTTGACATTGTAATTTTCATTATAAAAATAAATAAAATATATTTTGAGTTCATATATCAGATTATCAAAGTATGTGAAGAGATGTATGGTGAATAGTTAAGAGATATCCATCTATCCTTGCTTTCTCTCAATCCTTTCATGTTTGATATAGGTTGTTCTAATTTAGTAGGCAATATGAAGTTTTTTTAAGTGTATGGATCTATTCCCAAGTATATAATGAGGCTTAGTATCTACAAATGATCTATGGTTTCAATTACCTTGGAGTTGTTGGGGAATCCAGGAACAAACACACTTTGTCCTGATCCCACTTGTTAGGATCTTGCTCCTCAGAAAGAGCACAATATGATTACCAAATATAAGCAATTAAATATGCGAGAATAACCAGAAGCACAAGTAACTAGAATTCACAAATAGCACAAAATATGAGAGACAATACACTATCTTGTATTAACACTTGTACAAAAAGAATACAATAAAGAGCCGCCACACTCTTCCACCTTATAGAGGCTTGCCACACCTCAAGTGTAAAATAATTCTTCTTCAAAACACTCTCCTACCAAAAAATAGTCCCAACAACCAACTCACAAATAGAATTGGTGTTCACCTCTCCAACTAATCAGTAATAACCCTACCAGTACACCAAGCACTCTATAGTACTTCAAGTTGATCTCCCATGAACCTGCAACCTGCAATTCAACAGACCATACTCACACATGTAGATCTCCTATGAGCTTGCAACAACCTGCAACTCAATGATCTTACAATGGAAAAAACTTCCTTGCCTTCCTTATCAGCTCATAATAACAATACATGCCAATGGGTCTATAAATAGATCCCAGACTTAAACAATAACTTAGACTCTTAATTTAGTAATGATTATCCATGCAACTCAAGACTCTAACTAGCCTTTACATGCAAACAACACATTTACTTAACTAACTGTTCATGCAACGAATAGTTCTAGCACACATAGGTGATCAACGCCGGTCCCTACTTAGCCTGGTGCTGCTGATGTCAGCTGACTTTCTGCCATTGCCAGTTGCCTTCTGCACTAGTCATGACCGACGTCGGTCATGCTACCAATGTCGGTGCTTATCAAACTTCAACAACCTTCAATTTTAGTTTGCAAAGAGTTGAAGCTTTTAGATCCACACCTTAACAATCTCCCACTTGGAGATAAATAGCTGCAACTTGTACCTATACCTGTACTTTGTCTAGTTTGTTCCCTTGGCTTTGTATCGCTCCTCAAGATCACTCTTGAAGACCAACCACCACACACCCTGTGGTGTAAAACCTGTCATCCAAATCACCTGCCACATCCACATCTACAAACCATGTAGAAAATAACTTGAACTTGCATAGCATGTGCACCTACTGCTGGTCCCTCTAAGAATCCACTGAACTACCCTCCAATGGCTCTCTCCTAGATTGGCTCCAAACTTGTGACAACTCCCACTGCTTGGGAAAACTTAGGTTTAGTACATACCATGCACTCAACCTCATTATGTGAATCAAGACACCTGTTCTATGAACTGTCCAACCATCGGCATGCTAATCGGTCTCACACAATCATCTTGAAACAAAGTCAACATATGACCTTCCATGTCTCTAGAACACACTCATGCCAAAGAACCTTGCTACTCTCAGATTCTCCATGACATCCCTTTGAACTAGCTTTACCTTTAGTTCAGTAATACCCTGTATATGTAACCCTGCAACAAGCACATCATATAGTAATAGGATAATGTAGCTAATATTATCCAACTTGGTGAAGAGAAACACAATGATCAAACCTCCATTGTCCTGTAGCTTATACAAGACCATATACCCTAGCCTACCGTCTCACATATCCATTTCTGCTCTTCTTCATCCTAAACATCCATTCATCTCTCAGTGCTTACTTCCAGCTGACAACTCCACCCAAAACTCCTATTTATTTCTCCTCCAAAGAATCACATCCTCCATCCATGCCAAGCTCCCACTATTTCTTAGATCTACCTACTCTGCTTCTTCAATAACTTCCTAGTTCTATGCCATAAGTGAGCAGCAAGTAGTGTAAAGAAGGGAAATGACAAATTTGAGAACTTACTTACACCTTCAGTCCTCCATATGGGTGCTTGAGACTCCTTGACAGCTTGCTGTCCACCCAAAATTTGTCTCAATAATCGATGCCAGTCACATCTCAGTCTGCACCCAACCAATGTTGATTCTCTATGACTTCCTCTTTGTCAACGTCAATTCCCCCATGTCCGATGTTGGTAGTTATCTGCCCTGAGTCATTGATGTCAAGCTGCACATAGCCAATATCGGTCCTTGTCTGGATGCCGATGCTAGTTTTTCTGCCGACGTCAGTCTCTATTTTTTTCTAGTGAGAACTAACTTTTTCCTGCGAGCTCCTTTTAGATCAAACCCTTGTCCAAATCACCCTTGCTCTACTCAAAATTCTTCTGCCCCTTGTGCTAAACTCTATATCACTTTCTCCTTAAAAACCAAGGCTTTCCTGCTCTTGTCACTAACATCAGATTCCTCAAGAAACATCACCTTCTTCTTCTGCATATAGAAATCATGATCCATGCCTTCCAAATCTGAAAGCATACCCTTTGACTCAAGAACATGCATCTCTTTGTTATCCATGTGACCATGCCTATTAAGCCACATCTTTGAATCTATAGCTGAAGTAGATAACCCAAAAAGAGAATCAATAATATAAGTAGATAGATAAAGCGTACCTACTTTCTTACCTCTAGCTACAACAAGTGCACCCTTGGTAACCTTCCAAGAGTCCACTGTGAGAGTTACTGTGCAACCCTCATCACCCAAACTTCTTACAAAAATCAAATTTTTCTCCAGAACTAGGACATGCATGACCTCCTTTAACACCCATGTGTTACCTGTCTACAATTTTAGCTTCACTTTCCCTTTGCCAACCATCTGACAAGGCTTACCATCCCCTACACAAATTTCTCCAAAGTCTCCCTAGACATACTCATGAAAAAATTCCCTATGTGGGGATGCATGAAAAGAGGCACCAAAATCTAAAACCCAAGATTCTACTTTATCCAAAGAACATACCAGAGCATCTTGTGCAATGTAATAAGCAACATCTGCTTCTTCTCCATGTCCTTCATGTTGATCTTCACCCGATCTACAATCTCTCTTTAAGTGCCCTTGCTTTCCACACTTCCAGCAGGTTATTTTGTCATACCTGGACTTGGATCTCTTGCCTATCCTTGACCTTGATCTCTCATGCTCTATCTTCTCTCTTTGCCTTCCTCTGCCTTCAACACTCAAAGCATTTCCTAATGATTCACCTATGCTTTTCCTATGTATCTCTTCATTCAAGATCACACTCACAACATCATCCACTTTTAAGACTTTTGAAGCAGACACAGTATTAGAAACTACCATTACCAAACCTTCCCAACTTTTAGGTAATGAACACAAGATTAAGAGAGCTCTAATTTCATCATCAAAAACAATATTGACTAAACTTAACTAGTTTACCAAACCATGGAAATCACTAAGATGGCTATGAACAGATCCACCTTCCAACATTTGCAAATTAAATAAACGCTTCATAAGAAATACCTTATTAGAAGCCAAGGGTTTTTCATATAAATTTGCCAAAGATTCCATCAACTCCACCATTGTCTTACACTGTGATAAGCTAGAAATCATAGATGATGCAAGACTCAATCTTATAGATCCTAGAGCCTTCTGATTAAGAACCTCCCATTCTTCATCCTTCATATCCTGGGGTTTGCAATCAACCCCACCCAACGGTAAGTACAAATCTTTTTGATACAGATAATCCTCAATCTACATCCTCCATAATTGGTAGTTCTTGCCATTAAACTTCTCCATCCGTAGCTTACTGTCTTCTGCCATTGCTCAACTCCCACTCAAACAGAAACCCTGTGAGTAACCTGTAATCAAAACACACTAACTAGATCTAATCCAAGCTATTAGTATCCCAACCAAAATCTCTGATACCAGTTGTTGGGGAATTTAGGAACAAACACACTTTGTCTTGATCCCACTTATTAGGATCTTGCTCCTCAGAAAGAGCACAATATGATTACCAAATATAAGCAATTAAATATACGGAAATAACTAGAAGCACAAGTAACTAGAATTCACAAATAGCACAGAATATGAGAGACAATACACTATCTTGTATTAACACTTGTACAAAAAGAATACAATAAAGAGCCTCCATACTCTTCCACCTTATAGAGGCTTGCCACACCTCAAGTGTATAGTAATTCTTCTTCAAAACACTCTCCTACCAAAAAACGGTCCCAACAACCAACTCACAAATAGAATTGGTGTTCACCTCTCCAACCAGTCAGTAATAACCCTGCCAGTACACTAAGCACTCTATAGTACTTCAAGTTGATCTCCTATGAACCTACAAAATACAATTCAATAGACCATAATCACACATGTAGATCTCCTATGAGCTTGCAACAACCTGCAACTCAATGATCTTACAATGGAAGGAACTTCCTTACCTTCCTTATCAGCTCATAATAACAATACATGCCAATGGGTCTATAAATAGATCCCAGACTTAAACAATAACTTAGACTCTTAATTTAGTAATGATTATCCATGAAGCTCAAGACTCTAACTGGCCTTTACATGCAAACAACACATTTACTTAACTAATTATTTGTGCAATGAATAGTTCTGGCACACACAAGCAACCGACGCCGGTCCCTGCTTAGCCTGGTGTTGTCAACGTTAGCCGACTTCCTGCCATCACCAGTTGCCTTCTACATTGGTCACGATCGATGTCGGTCATGCTACTGACACTGGTGCTTATCAAACTTCAGCAACCTTCAGTTTCAATTTGCAAAGAGTTGGAGCTTTTAGCTCCACACCCTAACAGGATAGTCTTCATGCATGTCACCTTCATATTGAAATACTAATGCTAGTGTAATTTATGACTTTTAGGCTAGTTTATATGCTTTGTTTTTTAGTGTATTTGGTCTTGTGGAAATCATTTTGGTTTATCACCACTTATAGTAGTTTTTTTCATGTAAAATTCTATCATTTTTCACACAAGCAAATAATTAGTTAGGTGATAAGCACTTCAAAGTATATTCAGGGAGCTAGCCCTTAAACCTAGAGGTTTACTTCTACTATAGGTACACTCACATACCTAAAAGTATTCCCATGTTTCCAAAATATAGAAGAGGCTTAAACACCCTCATATAGGGTTAAATATTTGGTTATAATAGTTTTAGCATGCCTGGTGGTACCAAGGTCAAAGAGAGTGGAAATATTTTTGGTGTGTCTTTCCTCTAATCAACTTTTGAAAGCAAGAAAGATAACACCATTAGTGACTCTAAATGAAAGATTCTAGTTGTAAGTATCTCAAGTATCTTTTATTGAACTTTTGATTAGTGCTTGAATCTCATTTAACATATGAGGTTGATATGAATAAGTATGGTGAATACACCAATCATGAACCTCCCTATCAGCCTTGCTATGAACAACATTACATTCCTCAATAGTCCTATTATAATGGCTATCAATCGTATATGCCATGGAATACCTATGGTCCTAAATTTCCCTCTATATGTGGACATCATGTTATTAGATAATCTTATGAAGCAAGCTAACAAGAAACCTATCAATAAATGCCTCCCTATCAGCCCCGACATGACCCTTACCAATCATATCATGATGCCTATCATCCTTAAGAGGATTCCTATGAGTCTTGTCATGAAACATTATATGGTTCCATGGATATTAAATCAAGATATTAATAGGAAATATGTGAATTCTTATAGACTCAATTACAACAAGTTATAGCTAGCCTTGATCCCCATCATTACCCTCCTCCTCCTCCATTAATCCTATCATATATCAAATCTTTGTTGGCACTCATACCATAGTTGCTAGTTCATGGAGAGAATATGAGAACATGGGATGATGAGTATGTTGTGCTCCCTAATCATCTCATGTAATGGTTAGGAGGTGTTTCCCAAATTTATATGTAGATGTTGGAGATGTCTGAGGAGATAGAAGGAATTCAATGGGAGATCAAAGAACATATGAACTTTTAAAATAAGTGTGCCCAATGATCAATAAGTAGGCTAAATACATGGGAAGAAAAGGAACCTAAAAATGAACATGTTACTATTGAAGAGCCCCAAGGAGGCTATTGGCGATGTGAAACTTCTATTGATGTAAGTGGTTTTATTTATAACTATCCTAAATTTTCACTTCCCTATGAGCTTATTAGTGAAGTCCCCTTTCCTAAATTAGTTCATAATCTCGCTATCACACCTCAAACCTTATCTCTAACTCATGAGCCTATCCATCAACCTTCCACCTCACCCTTTCTTGAAAAATAGCCTATTTTGAGGGAAGGAAATGAAGATGAAAGAGTTCAAGTCATTGCTGATCAAGAAGATGTCATGAGTGATGAGGAAGAAGAAATCACCATAGGGACTCCCATTGGTGAACACAAGGGAGATTATACCTTCTTGGATGAAGAGAAATATATTGAAGATTATTTTATGATTTTTCATGAGGAATGTGGCCAAGAATTAAAGAGAGAGGTATTTGAAGAAGACACAAAAATATGATCATGAGGTTGTTGATGATTATAACAAACCTAACATTGAGTGTGCTATCAAGGATGAAGGTGAACTTCAAGTCATTCCTCAAGGAGTTGCAATCCTAGAAGAGTCTCATGAGACCAAGGTATAATATGTAGTCATTGAGGAATAATCAATACCTCAAGCTGATTTTGAATCACCCTCAGATACATTGGATCACAAAGAAGATCATATTGATGACCGGATACATCAAGAAGAGAAAGTTGAAGAGGTGGTTATTTTAAAAATCAAGGAGAGTAAGGATGATTGGCAATAATAAATGGAACATTTTAAATATCTTAAGGAGATTTTACAAGTTTAATTCCAAGTATATGAGAAGGTGGAGAAAGAGTTTTCCATGGAGGATAATGACCAATATTGGGTAGACTATGCAGATCTCCTTAATGAGCTTGAAGAACTTGTAGCTAAAAAGAAACCCAACCTTATTAAGAGCACCATGGAAACTAAAAAGGTATGTCTTGTTGAACCACTATTGGAGGTTGTAGTTGGGGAGTCCTATGAGAAATTTTAGGTTATTTAGATGTAAGAGGAGTTTTTTGATATAGCTAATCTGATTGTAGCTACTTTGATTTCCTTATACATCATACCAATGAAGTTGTCAAATACCATGAAGAAGATGGAGGCATCAATGGCAAGGGTCAAATGGCTATATGCCTCATTCAATCCTTAATTTCATGAAGTAATAGGGTTTTTAAAATTCCCCTTTGCTCTAGGATGAAGTGTTTCTTTTAGGTTAGTTTGTGTTTGAGTTAGTTAGTTTGGTTTTTGTGTCTATGTTCCATAAGTGCTCTTGAAGCACAAGTATGTGTTTGATTAGTTTCTTGTCTTGTGTGTTGTTTATTGTTAGTTTTTTATTTTTTGGTCCATTTTTAAGGAAATTTTAGTGTCATACCTATACATAGGTGACTCCATGTCATAATGGATAGGAAAAGGCTACTAGTCTTGGGCATAACAAGCATATAACCCCTAGAAATCACTAAGACTGTTGACTATTTTGACCATAAATCAAAATAGGTCACACCCCATATAGTAAAAAACTTTTAAATGGGTCTAATATGGTAATATGGGGTGTGTCATGTTGTTATTTAATTTAATTTAATGTTTCATCACCTTGGTCATAGTCAATTTATTTCCTAAGTCATTCTTTGTCACTTAAAGGGTCATATTTGAGCTAGTTGTGAAGGTGGTACAATTTTCTTAGGTATAAAAGTGTTATAATATATATTAAAATGTCCCTCATGTTATTACATATTATATTTCATATTATTAATTTTATTACTAATATAAACTTGTAGGTGTTAGTTGAAATTCAAGAAAACAAGTGCAAAAGAGGGAGTTTCAAATGTTGTACGATCCATGGGAGAGGGTTGGCACATGGGATAAGTTTTTGAGATGGATATTAAACTTAATTGTAATAATTTATAGATTAATATTCTTTTTAAGTTCCAAAAATGGTCTAAAAACATTCTATATCTCCATCATTCCACTAGGCAAGTAGAACTAGTTAGTGGATTTCTTCTTGGTATGGCCAATAGGAAGACTTCTAGGTTAAATGGTATTGGTGGTGGATATTATACTTGGTAAAATTTACATTCATGTTTTTATTTCAATGATTTTATTCTTATGCTTTATGAACCATCCTTAACATGTCAACTATCTATTTCTACTTATTATTTCCCACACCCTATAGTCTTTTGCTCTTATTTGAGCTAATCTGTATAGCTCAATTAATGATTTTGATTTTAGATGATTTATACTCCCTCATATCATGTTTAACATGTTTATTTTCATGATTTAAATTTATTTCATGACCTAAATAGTTTAGGTTACAGGTAGGTATCACTAAAGAGTTTGAAATTAGGTTTCAGCCTCTTGCAGAAGGTTTCTTTCTATACAATGGCTTTAACTTTATGTGATATGATGCTTCATGCATCTTATATTTCATGAAAATATCCTCATTTCCAAATTTATTCTCACACCTATATCATTCATGGAGTTATAGTAAATAATGCTTCACACAGTCAACCTCCTATAGGTTTTCATCTACAATCATGGCATATAAATGTCTCAAGCATGGTAAAGGATGTGTTTAATGAGTCCAAAAGGTGTTATACATATTATTTCATCATGATCAATCAAAATAAACCTCTCCAAGTGATACATTATTGACTGTGATGAATATTTCCTAGATATGCATATTCTTCCACCATGAATGATCACCTAAGAAAGATCCAATCACATTGAGACAAGGAATTGGACTATTTTAAAGTTAATTATGATGGAAAAGTTTCATTTGAATATATTGAAAGAGTTATGACTTGTTAAATGATCCTTCACCATGAGTATTTGTCCATATCTACTCATTACCTAGTTCACAACTATTTAAACACCTACAAGAGATTAAAAACATTGAAATGGGAGTTTTGAATATTGATTAATATACTAAAAATTTGTAAATATGTATTTGGATACCTTGGTAAGGTTTAAAATTGGTGACAATCCTATACATCTTGCATAGTACCTATGTTCATAGTCATTAACTGCATATTGAGATGTCCACATATAGGTGGCCTTAAATAGAAGCTTGAAACATGGCCATGAAAGAATATAATGTGTTTGAAACATTAATGAAGTTTTGGAGGTCATTAAAAACCATAGAAATAATGTTTACAGTCATTAAAGAGAAGGAAAGTTCAAGAAACCATGTTCAAGATTTAAGAACTGAGATTAGGGACCAATTTCCCTAAAGACCCAAAATAAAGGCCTAAACACTTTTGGTGGCATCTTGTGATAATGTAGAAAGGAGATTTGATGCATATAAATGTTTCCATATTGTATCCCTATGTAATGGGAAGAACATTTAAAAAGGGAGGTGGTATGTGACTAGTGGAAATTAGTGTTTGGAGACCTCAAAATCATGAATTTGTTCATTGAAGTTTGACAATGCTTTTTAAAAGATTTGATCTTCCAAATGACCTTCACACCTTAAGGTTGTAGTATAGAGCATATCACCATGAAAAGTGGCCTTGATGGTTGAAATACACATTTATGGTTCAAATGTGATCAATAAGGGGTTCAATAGTTGAATTATAGGGGATTGACCCTCATCAACACCTATAAGTGTGTTATTACCCCAAAAGGCTACCTACAGCTTGCCTATAGGTGCCTGAACTCATAAATTGAATTTTAGGAGATGTGGGTATGAAACCACAAATTTTTACATTTGAAGTTGATTCTAAAGATTCATAGGAGGACCTAAATATATTATTAAAAAATTTTAAGGTAAACACTCACCTACAGTACACCTCTTATTCCATCTTCAGGTAGATACAATCAACTATAGGTGAAAATGAGATAGAGGATAATGTGATGAGTGTTGAAATAGATTGAGTATGATGGGAATAGCTATAAATGACTACCAAATGAATTTAAAGACTCTAATAAGGTTTTTATGGATTGTGTTTAAGATCTTACTAGGAAAGTATGCACCTATAGGTGTCACCTTTTGAACAAGAAAGTAAGACAACATAGTCACCCACCTATGATCAATCTTGATGGTGGTCTAACCTCAAGGCATATGACGAATAACTTTAAATATGTAATGAACTTTGGAAATTTCAAGGAGATCAATTTACTTGAGGGAAATTCCTAGAACACATAAACACTTACTTGTAGGCTCATTTTTCCTAAGTAAACAGGTAGTCTATAGTCAAGTGTAGTTGAATTGAGAGATAGACTAAAAAATACAACATAGATGATGGGGAAGTTATTAAGTATTGTGAATTATTTCATTGTGATGATATCCATCTTAGGATTTCCTTAGAACAAGATAATAGATCATGAAACCACCCTTAAAGTGTACTTATAGTCAACACATAGAAGTCCTACATAGTTAATCTTCACATGTTTGTATTGAGGATTTTGAACATTTGGGGCTGATAAAGACCTAACCAAACCCTAAGATTTGGTATAGAAATTCTATATGACTTGGAAAATCCCTCATACCTTTCTTTTACCTTATAAAATAAGGGAAATTCCCTATGTTCTATCTCAGATAGAGGGCACTCTCTGAATGTGAAACCCTACAAGTTCAACATGAGAAGATGATTAGGTGATGCTCGAAGCTGTGGAAAAATTTCAATAATATTTCATGAGTTGAGTCACACATGAAACCACATGGAAAATTGAAGCACAGAGGTTGATAAATATCATGGTAGTCCAAATTCATAAGGATGTAAGTATACCTATTAGGTCTTGATTAGCCCTAATGCCTAATAGGGTCTAATCTTCACTTATAGCATTAGATAGACATTCCAAAGCATTAAAACATCATCATGGGGAGCCATAAGGTGTGTTAAATCTATTGAAATGTAAAGGAAACCACATGAAATCCATTTCTTGGGTCAAAGCCAATTTAGGTTATGTAGAATGAATAAGGGAGTTTGAGTAGGTAGGTTTGAAATCTCACATCTAACTGGAGGTTTAGAATGAGATTCTGAGAGGTTGAGAGATGTTAAGGAGGGTCTTGAACAAATACTTCATGAATTTTTTTGGAGGATTGAATGTCACATCTTCATGAACAATCCTTAGAGGTCTAAATTTCTCCAAACCCTCTTAAACCCTTACTAGTGACCTGATGATTAAAATTATGAAGGAATGGCATTTAGGAAGGATATTTTGACTTATAAATTACTTTGAGTCCATAGAGGACTCTTCAGGGCACCTTCCTATCTTATTGAGTTGTAACCTATTTAGACAGGGTTGAAAATGGATTTCTTTAATAGTTTTTGGTACTATGAAGATATGGAAGAGTTTCAAGGGATGAAATAAAATTTGGAATATATGTAATTAAACTAACCATTTTCGTTTCATTCTTTATCTTATATCACAAGTGCATCTGCAAGTGCCTTCATCTTAGCTAGTCAAAACTAGCATAGTGAACAAGTTTGTGAGAAGATGAAAAATTCATGTGAGAGGAATTTTAAGGTCTACCTAAGGAATATAATGCCATCAGGGGTCTTAATATGTTTCAATAACTTCTATGTAAGTATCATATTGAGAAACTAAAGGTAGTTTTGGTTCCAAGTGTGAAGGGTGAGTGAAAGAAGAGTTATTTGGACTACAGATAGTGATAACTCATGTCCAGAAGAATACTGGTGATTAGGGATTCAAAAAATGAATGTTGGAACATGTTTATTACCACTATCTCTTATTTAAATCATCATATCAATCCCTATTTAGATTTGGGATGTTTCAAAAAGGACAAATGATGAAGGTAATTTTTTGAGCAAGAAAAACAAGGTTTATGCCACATTTTAGGAGTTTCATGACTTTGAAGGACATTTTTCCTATGAGAACTTGCATGGTATGTATTATAATTCATTATCCTAAATTTTTAACCCATCCTCTCATCTTGACAAGTGTTATTATGACTCTTGGACTTCTCTTTTCTTACCTCTCCAATTTTGTAAGTAAAAGCCATTTTGGCTCTTGTAAACTAATTCCAAACCATGTATGGTGAATCCATACAAGTTTTGACATTTTTATTTTCCTTCAAACAATAAATAAAATCTAGTTTAAGTTCATGTATCATCTTTTCAAAGTGTGTGAAGAGATATATGGTGAATAGTTAAGAGATATCCATATATCCTTTCTTTCTCTTAATATTTCCATGTTTGATGCAGGTTGTTATACTCTAGTAGGTCATATGAAGTGTTTTTAAGTGTATGGATATGTTATAAAGTATAAAATGAGCCTTAGTATATGTAACTAATCTATGGTTTCACTTACCTTGGATAGTCTTCATGCATGTCACCTTCATATTGAAATAATAATGCTAGTGTACTACAGGACTTTTAGGCTAGTTTATATGTTTTGTTTCTTAGTGAAAGAAGTATTATGGTCTTGTGGAAATAATTTTGGTGTATCACCCCTTAGATTAGTTATTTTCATGTAAACTTATATCCATTTTACAATAATAAAATAATTAGTTTGGTGATAATAACTTCAAGGTATATTCAAGGATCTAGCCCTTAGACCAAGAGGTCTACTTCTACTATAGGTACACCTACATATTTAGAAGTATTCCCATGTTTCCCAAATATATATGAGGATTGACCACCCTACTTTAAGGTGAAATATCTGGTGACAACACTTACCTTAATGCTAATCCAATTTTTTCTAAATATAAACAACAAATGAGAGTTCCATCATAGCTTCTATGATATAGGGTTAGTCCAAGTAAAGTATACCAATGAATTTTGTGTATGAAGGATTTTTGTTTCTTACATGATAATTCAAGTGGATAATCTGGTCTTAAAGGTAGGAATATATGTCATAATACTAGGGAGACATGGGACCAACAATTTCAAAAACCATATTGATGGCTGATCTTTCATGTGCCAACACTAAGATATTTTCCACAAAAAAATCATAATCATTAGATCTATGATCTAAATCATGGAGAAAATTATGGTTATGGCATCAGTTGTTCTATTATTGGATTTAGGTATTCTTTCTAATTGAATGTTGGTAATTTTCTTTTTGAGAGTATTGACCATGTCCTTGTATAGTACCAACTTCCCATCCTTGGTTTGGTAATAGTCTATGACTTGATTGATAATTAGCTGAGAATCACCATGAAATAGTAAATATTAGATGTTCCACTGTATTACTTGATGAATCCTTGTAATGAGTGCTTCATAATTGACCATGTTTTTGGTATAGTGAAAGCCAATATGAAAGGACTTAGGAATGAGATCACCTTGCAGCATGATAAATAATATTCTATCACATGATCCACAAGATGTGAATGAACCGTCAAAGAAATTTCTCCATTATTGTACCTTAGGAGGTGCTTATAATTCTAATTCTATGATCATAATGGATTCATATATAAATCCAAATGTAATGGGTTGAGTATTGGGAAGAGTAGCTTCTATAATCTAATCTATGAGTACTTTTCCCTTAATGGCCTTTTAGTTATCTTATTCAATCTTAATCTCATTCAAAAACATGTTTCATTTTTTCATGCATCTCTATAAAGTTCTTTTGTAAATTAGATACTTGAGTAAATCTAATTTGGAAATAACAATGGTATTATTTTTCAACATGTAATGATGCAACTTTTGGGCAAACACCATTACTAAACATGCTTTTTCAATTAGTCTATAATTGTTCTCATACACAACCAATATTAGGCTCATATAATATATGACATGATCTTTATCCTATTCATCATGTTGTGCCAAAAGTACCCCTAGGGAATTCATAGTCTATGATAGCTAAAGTCGCAATGGCTTGTTTGGCATAGGTGGAAATTAAACAAGTGGGTTGGCCAAATATTTTTTGAGATGTTCAAATGCTTTCTATCACTCTTCATTCCAAAATAAATTAATCCCTTATTTAACAAGTGTGTAAATGGATGGAATTTTTTGACCAAATGGGATATGAAGCATTGAATTGACTAGATCTTGCCCTTCAAACTATGGAGCTAATTCAAGGTAGATCATAGTGGCATTTTAGTAATGGCTCAAACTTTGGCTAGATTAACTTCAATGCCTTGATGAGAGACAAATAAGCCTAACAATTTTCTATAAGTTAATCTAAATACAAACTTCTTTAGATTTATCCTAACATTATACTCTCAAAGTCTCTCAAAGATTCTTCATAGTAGGGCTAGATGGTCACCACAAGTCTTTGATTTATGAAGGATGTCATTTACAAAGTCCTCAACAATGTCATGTATCATATCTTGGAAAATCATTGGCATGGCTTATTGGTAAGTGGCTCCTCCATTATTAAGTCCAAATGACATCACCTAATATTAAAATGTTCCCCAAAGATTGGTGAATGCTATCTTGTGTTGGTCTTCTAATGTAATTATGATCTAGCTATATCCTAAAAATCCATCCATAAGAGAAATCATTTCATATCCAACAATGGAGTTCATAATCATGTCAATGTTTGGTAGAGGGAATTCATCTTTCACGAATGATTTATTAATATCCTTGAAATTAGTACATATCATAATACCTTCTAGTTTCATGCTTACTAGCATAATGTTATAAATCCACTCTGAATAATAAACTAGCCTAATTTATCCCACATCTAAGAGTTTATTTGACTCTTTATTGAATATCATAACAATACAAGGATACATTTTTCATAGCTTCTATTTAATTAATTTGGCATCAAAATGTAAAACAATATGGTGTAGAATCACAATGGGTTCCAAACTTGGCATGTCCAAATAGGCCCATGCAAATATGTCCATAAACTCCCTCAAAAGGGATGTAAATACTTCACATTACTCTTCAGTGAGGGAAATGCTTAGTTTGATCTATTTTGGGTCATCTAGAGTCCCAATTATAACCATAGAAGTGCCCTCCAAAATAATGTAGAAACATATTTTAAAATAGTTGGCAAGGAGGTAAAATGGTTTGAAAAGGAAAATTCCTCTAATTGGACTAACTTGTCCAATTCTCCCAAGTAGGACAAATTAGAATTTCCTAATGCTGGTAAGGGCCATGAAACAAATACTTCAGGGCACTCTTGAACAAACTATGTAAAATATTGATGTTTCTTAGTATGTATTTTAGATCCATATATAGGCCTTGAACTATAGGTATCATGTGATTAATATGAATAAGGGTGAACATCTCTATCTAATGGCACCATAAACTAGTTTTCACCAAGATATTTTCCTTTTTCTTTACTTTTACCCTGGTCAAAATTGCCTCAAAGAGATATTCACTTTTAGACCTTAATGTTTGATTTTCTATTTATTTTTGGCCAAGTAAGTTCACCCACTCTACAAATAGGTATTATGATATAATCTAATAGAAAAGCCTTGCTTGTGATTTCTAAGAGGAATTTGATTCCTCAATACCAAAAAGTCACATATGACCTCATCATTGTCAAACTCATCTAATGGCATTATCAACTCTTGTTGGTCCTAGTCTATCAATTATGGGTGATAAATTTTTAATGGATGATGGTGATAAATAGGGATAATGGTACAAATAACATGAGGGTTAGACAAATCTATATTGGTAAGGTCATCATAGATGTTATAATTAGACTCTACATCATTGTTGGTATAGTCTTCTCTAGTCAATGGTGTTGGAATGTGAATAAGGTATGTGGGGTCACCTCCAAATAATTTATATCTAATATCATGGGTTCCCTTATACTTGGCCATTGAGATTGGCTCAATCATTCTTTGTTGATATATCCCTAGGCCTCTACCTTCATAATCTAGGTGATGCATAATCTAGTTAGGAATAGGATACTTTTCACTTTGGTAATAGATAACTAACTTGTCAGTATAAATCCATGAATCATCTTTGACTAAGGGGTCTTATTCTAGGCTAGAGGCAAATTTGAAAACAATGGGTTTATTGAGTTGAGATTTCCCCTTAGTCTACCACTTCATGCAAGTAGTTTTGGCCTTCGATCTCCCATAAGATTTTAGATTCAATGGTAACTTGGCAATGGGGAAGGAATAATGGGTATTGTATTCTCCAATACCTTTGTTAGATATATATAAATGATTGGAAATGTCTATTAGAGGTGTAGACGAGGTAGAATATAGGCTATCTAAGTTAATGTAATTGGATTCTTGTTTTGATTTAATAGATTTGGCTTTATTATCTCTTCCTCCATTAGATTTAGGCATAGGATTCATGCCAAATTGATAGTCATAACTCTTATACTCAGCTTCAAGATGTTTACAATACTAATATGGATGAAGATAAGTTGATATAGTCACTTTCATCCCTAAATGGGAAATTTTATACATTAATGCAACATGGGAGGTATGGCCCTAATTTTATGAATCCAAGGTTGTCCCAATAAAAAATTATAAGATAATTATAGGTCTAAAACAAAGCATAGAGTATCATGGGTCAAAGGCCCAATGACCACTGGTAAGATGATATTACCTTGAAATTCCTATTTTTTATTGTCATATGTCTTGATAATACTGGTATCTATCTATAAGTTAGCCATTATATATCCAAGATGATTGAACAACTTCAAAGAAAAAATATTGAGGCACAAACCATTATCTATAGGATGTGTTTAACTTTATGTTTTATTACACTGACCTTGATGCACACCATGTTATTATGTAGTGGGCCCAAGGATGACATGTTGCTTTGGTCAAAGGTATGACATTGGTGAGGGGATAAGTGTCCTACCATGGCTTGGAATTTATATGGCATGATTTCATTAGGTACGATGGATTAGATCAGATACTCATTCAGTATATCTTTATAGATGTTATATGTACACATAAAATACATGATGGATGTATATGCAAGACCCTTATTTATATGCTCCACAATGTCATAGTTCTTGTCTTTAGCTTTGGAAATTGGCTTATTTTTTATATGTATGGAAGTCTAAATGGGCTCATTCATGGAATTTGTCTATGGTCCCTTGATGGTAATCTTAGTTCATCAAGTTGTGATTGCACAATTTTGATATGGTATTTAGATTTGGTACTTGGTTGGGGAGATAATAAGGCTTAAAATAGTCATTATCAGTAAGTGATGAGCCTAGATGATAACACACTCCAAAGGAGAATTACTAGCATAAGGAGGTTGATAGGCATCATCTGGCTGATAAGCATTATTGGGTGAGGGTCTTGGCCTATTAGTAGTTGGTTGAGGGTTAATGGTAATGGTGGAAACATGATTGCCTAAGAAATTTCCTACAATATTGTTATGGGTATATTCAATGGCATGATGGCCTCCTTGGTTGGTTTGGTCAAATTTCCCTTGGTTTTAACCATTCTACTATTGTTATATGGCTAGCATTATTGTTATTGATTTTGTGGTGGAGTTATCTATTGTTATTATTAATGTTGTTGTTATTGTTACTAATTTTTACTATTATTATGTTGAGGAAATGGATTTTGATATATTCCCAAGTTATGATTGGTTGTAATAGCATGGGTATCTCATTGTACCTCTCCATTATCCAACATTTTTTTCTTAAAATGTTTTAGTTAGATACACTAGAGTATAGAATGTCCTTTGACATAATGGTACTCATAAAGTTCATGTTTTTTATACCAATCAATAAAAGGAATTACTTTAGGAAATGGCTTCAATACTGACCAACTAATCATATTCACCTAAACCATTTTTTGAAACACAAACTCAATAGGCTCCCCAAGGTCACTGAATTATCTAACAATGGGTAGTCTTCTCCTTAGAGGAGGGGCTTGTAATTGGGATTGATTTTATGGTTGTTAGTTATGTGGAGGCCTTGGTTAAATAAATGGAGGTTGTGGTTGTTAAATGGGTGGAGGTAAATGGAAAGATAGTATTTGCACCATTTTTACATGGCACAATTTAGTGACCCCATTACCAAAAACATTCTTATTATGGTTGCAAGCTTTTGGTGTCTCATTTTTGTTGGCATGAGGTGGTGTTAAATATGTTATTTGAATAGGGTTCTAATTTTGGATATGGATTTATTTCTAATTATACTTTCCTTGATGTTGGTTTTGGCTCTTTTTGGAAGAAGATAACTTAATGATCCCTTTATTGACAAGGGTTTTCTTAAGCTTTATTCCTTTCTTGATAACCTCTTAAAATATATGAGCACATTATAGTTTGAGATGGTAAAATATCTTTTTGTGTAGGTTCTTGGTGAATATCATGACCAATTACTTATCTATAAAATTATGGGTGAACTGACTTGCTAGTACTCTCCATCGTTAAAGTAAGTAGTGAAGCTTTCGTCATTCTTCTATTTTTATTAGACCAAATCCACAACTATAATATCATGTTTGATATTATATGAAAAATGATGTAAAAACTTATCAAATATATCATCAAAGTTAGGTAAAAAAGTCTTTGGTAATTTCAAAATCCATTCTAAGGCTTGTTTAGCTAGACTTCTTGGAAAGAGTAGAATCAAGTATATGTCACTATATGCCACTTGTTGTCAAAAAAATTCTTTTAGATGATATTTGGGGACATATTTGCCCTTGTATTTGTAAAATTTTGGTATCTTATAACCTAAAAAAAATGGTATTTACAGATAATCCATGTTGAATGGATAGGAGCATATTTTGTCTTGTTTGAATTTATTCATTTGCTTTACAGTTTGAATCGATTGAATTACATCCTTCATTTTATACAACTATTGGGCAAAGATTTCAAATGGATTGGCCTATTATTATTGGGGTTACATGGTCAAAGGTAGATTACCTTGACCAAGGTAGGAAGGAATGGCATACTGGATAATGCTTCTTTGATTGGTGAAACAACTAGGTATACATATCTATGTGTTGGGATTGTACTAGTTGATATGGAATATGTTACTATTGAAAAAAATTCTAGATAGGATTAGTTACCTATACTTGGTTAGAGAATTGTGGCTATGGTAATGGAATTTAGCTCCATGGATGTGTTGGTGTTATTGGGGTTGGGTGGGAAATTATTGCCTATTCATTAAACCCTATTATATATAGGGAACACATTGCTGACTAGATCCTTGTTATTGAAGGTGTTGAATGTTGGATCCTTGTTGTATGTGTGTTACCCATTAGGTGAATGGAAACTATTGTTTTATACTTGGTATCTATTTTACATTAGAACCTTGTTGTTTATTAAACACATGTTGTTAGATAAGTACTTGTTGATGGTTCTACATTTGTTATTGTTGACCAATAGGCACTTTTTAATCAATAGAAACACATTGTTTATTAGGTAATGTTTGTGATTGTTGAGGTATATTGGTTTGTGCTTATTATGGAATAATATTTATCACTAGTGCTTATTATGTAATAATATTTGTCACTAGTTATTTAGGTGGTGTATTATTATGCATTTGTTGAGATGAAAAGCTGGTGTATTATTGGCTCATTTCCCCTTGTTGCATAATCGAGGAAGTAGTTGGTTGAGGAGTGAAGGTTACTTACTGTGTTTTGGAAATAGGTGTATCTATCCCTTGTTGTTTCAATCCAATCATGAAATTAGTTGGATAAATATACTATGTATTTCTTAGTAGTAAATTAGACCCACTTTTTTATATTGGATTGCATTTGCATACTATCCATGATGTTTTAATTGATGTATTCTATTTGAGAGGAAGTTTCTTCTATCATTATGGGAACATTAAACATGTCACCAACCAATGTGCTTTGGCTAAAGGGGTCTATATTTTGATTTGTATATCTTGAAGAATATATTTTTGGCCTTGTTAAAAGAACTAGCTCTATAAGTAACATGTTTTAAAAAACCATTGTGTTGAAATTATGAGCTAGGTTAAGATAATTTTGGTACACTTGCTATACCTATTATAATTTATCATACATAGGACCTTTCCTTTTCACAAGCATACTTTGGATCCATTATGTAATTTATAATAAATCTTTGTTTTAACTACTTGACCCATGTTCAAACTATTGGTTTTGAGGCACATTACTAGGGGTTCTAATCAAACTATTTAGAATTTTGTGTGGAAATTTTAGTAGGAATTTCACTCCTACTTTGATGGCCCTGATTAAAATTTCATCTATATTCTCTAATAAATGGTGATTAAACAAGTACATATTATAAATTTTTTGTGTTGGTGTCATAACATATTAGGGCTCCTTTTTGTCTTTGTTATACTATGGGCATAAATTGAGCAAGGTAATATGTCATTTGCTCTTGTTCTTGGCCTAGATAAGAAGGTGAACTCATGAAATACTACACTAGTGGGTCTGACTTTTTTTCAATGTATGGAATATTATAAGATGGATAGGGATCCATCTCATAAGCTATGTCATCACCATATGGCTCTTGAACAAAAAGGTTACTAGTAGCAAAGTTTTCATAGTCAAGATTGTACATAGTCCCACTATGTGTACAAAGAGGCATGTTCAGATCTATGACTAGGTCTCATGAATTAAAAAAAGATCTAAAATGGAAAGCAATAAAATTCTAAAACAAAGTACCTTTGTCTCTATTAAAAAAGGTCCAAAGGGTAAAGAAGCTAAACTAGGCAAAGGTAGAATAAAAACATGAGACTAGTCTAACGAAAGATATTGATTTGCCCAAAGGTGGTTATAATCAATGGCAAAGGTGACACAAAAGCTTAAAACTAGTCTATGGATAATGTAATGATTTGACCAAAGGTGATTATAATCAATAACAAAGGTTTTGAGACAAGGTATAATAATTGTGAACTATGTCAAAAGGATAATAATGATTTGTCCAATGGAAGTTATACTTGTTAACATGAAAAATGCTACTAGACTCAAAAATAAAAGATTGATCTAACACAAGAACTCAAAATCAAACTAAACTAAGGTAATTGGTTTGGATAAACTTGGTAAAATAACTTATAAAACAATATAATGTTATGTAAATTGGCTTGGAAGACACTCGATAATTAGCTCACTAAGAATCGATATTTGTCTCACAAGAGACTTTTTTAGAATGGAACTAGAACATTTTTTATCTCAGCATAACAAACTTCAAACAAGGTGCATGAAAACAAATCATCTCAAAGGACATTAAAAAAGGGCACAATGACAAAAAATAACCACTAAGCTAACTAAAGGCTCGTTAAATCAAATAGGAAATCAATCCAAGTATAAAAATCCAAACATAAAATTTAGACTACCTAATCCCAAATTAGATGAAGCTTTGACATAAACCTAATTAGTTTAGGATTTGTACTTTGAAAGATTGAATTTTTAATTTAATACAAAAGACTTGGATGTTTTAATGAAAAATACCTAGACTAAAATGGGCATCATAACCATGAATTTTAAACAAAAAGTGTGACAATGGTTTTAGAACTTGGTTTCAAATACAAGTGATTTGGAATAATTTAGGCACCATAATAATGCTCCTTCAAACAAATGTTAAACAATGGTTTTAGACTAAAATCCAAGGCAAATGTTTGAAATGAAATAGGAAGTGTAATTATGACCCCTTTAAACAAGTGACACACAAGTGGTTTTGGAATAAAAATCTAAGGTAAACATGTGAAACAAAATAGGTAGAGTAACACCTCTTAGGTTAAAGTGGTGTGAAAACACATGAAGGTTTTGGACTTGTTTGGACAAGACAATGCAAACAATTAATTTTAGTCTTAAAACACATGTAAATAAAAAAAATTGAAATAGCCCTAATGGATTGTCCTATCCCTAAAAATGATAATATGTGCATAGAATTTACCAAAGTTAATCCAAAAATTAAATAATAGGTGTAGGTAGAGTTTTTAATCCCCTTGTCTCTCAAAAATTAGTACGTGGCATGAACTTAGAGTGATGATCACTCAACATTTGGCAATAAATTCTATAGCAAAAGGGGTTGACTAAAATATATAAGTTTCAAAATAAACTTAATGTTCCTATGCATGCCTAAGACAAGGATGCATCAAGTCAATTAGGTTAAAATTGAATAGCTTAGCATGCAAAGGTATATTCCTTGTACAATAACTTTAGTTGTGTATTCTTTAGTGAATTTTGATGTTTAATGTCAGTGAACTTGGGTTTTTTTTAGAATTAGAAAGGCTAACCACTCAGCCTCTAGGTAATCCCAATATCATGTGCCCAATTTATATACCCCACCATGGAGTGGAGTTAGTACAATGTTGGGAAATGAAACCCTATGTCAATGCACCCTTAAAGAACTTTTGAGGAGGATATGAACTCCCACCCATAATCCAAATGTAAGATAATAAATAAATGAAAATTAAATATACTTTAGAGGTCATTTCTAGGTCACCCATCACTCATAGATTGGGGAGATCATATGTGACATTATTTTCAAATAGACTAAATAAACAAGGTAATAAACCAAGCTATTTTGGTCATCTGATTTCCCTATAGGGGATAGGGGGAGAACATGCACACTATGTTTTGGTTTTCCACAAACAAAGAATTTAATCTAGGAACTTTAAAACTAGATAATAAACAAAGAATTAAAAAATATATAAAAAACTCTTAAGATCTCTAACTAAAGTAAATGTTTTTTTTTAAAACACCAACTCAAATGTGGATGAAATTTTGACCCATTGGCCTTGTTTGAACTTGTAGAAATTTTGAAATGCTAAAATACAAGTTTGGTTAGGTTGATTGTAGGCACTAAGATGAAAGTGTATGTGAGATTTAGAAGTGTTTAGGCCTCTCTTTCTCCACCTTGGTTCAAGCAAAAAAGTTAGGGGGTTCTCTTGTCTTTAGGCCAAAAAGTAAATTAATAAACAACATTCCATTTTTATCTCTTGGGTTTCTAAAAACATAGAGCAAAGCCACCATTTTCAATTAAGCCATTATTCTACCTACAAAACATAGAAAGACATAGACTAAATTTTAGTGAAGTTTCCATTAAATAGGGAGAATTTGCCAATTAGACGTAGTAAATTCATCAATTATAGGCTAAAATTATGCAAAGTCATTCACATCATTTGTAATTATACCTATCAAAGTTATTGTTTATCAGGGTCAATGCCATCATTTTTAGTTATAAATGTTGTTATTTAGTAGGTTGAAGTTGCCATTTTAAAGTTGACATTTTTGCATAAATATTGATCGTAAATCAAGGATATAAATGGGGAATTTACTATTACATAGGGAAAAGTTGCCGATTATAAAAAAATAAAATTACAAGATTTTCAAGCACAAAACTCTAAACTTGAAGATTTAAATGATCTTGTTATGAAAACTAAAGGTTGCACATCATTCTGCTTGGCCATATGAGATGCATCATCCCATTAGGTGTTCCATTATGTATCTTAGGAGTTTGAAGAATGCATAAATGTTGATTAGTTACTTGTTAATGAAGATAATAGAAATACATTCATAATAATACAATGCAACTAAACACTCTTACCTAAGAACTAGGGGGAGAATAACATAATGAACAAGATCATAAAATAGAGATAAAAGCATAATAATTTTAACTCCTTTTATTGAAATTGATGTCCCATTAGTGGCATAAGGATGTTCTTGCACAATATATGACATTAGAGACTCTTTTCAATGCTTCTCCATGTTATTATCACTTCTCCAATGGTCACTTGTGGATTTGCTTTGATATTGGCTTGGCTTGGTGTGAAGCTTGGAATCAAATGGACTTTATAACACCACTTTCAATGGCTTCTTGAAGGCATTATTACAAAATAAACTTACACACAAAAGCTTTTTTGGTTAGAGTGAGGGCACTTGTATTTATAGGTCTCAAAATTAACTCTAACCCTAGGGAGGTTATGTTTAGTTTTGACCTTGGTTGAGTCTAAAATAAGCTAGGTTGAGTTAGGATAACCATGGATTGGGTCAAAGAACTCATGAAGGCTTTAAAACCCATAAAAGATATTTATTTCCATTATAACTCATAGAATATATTTTTGAGGTTGTGACTCACTTTTTTATAATTATTAGTAATTAATAAATCACTTTATTATCTTTTTTGACCTTGAATTCTTATTTGGATAAAAATTCCTTTTTTTGATAAATGAAATTCACTAATTCAACATGGAATTTTTACTTAGGAAAATTAATTGAGATTTGATTATTAATTAAACTTTTGTAGTACTTTTTGGATTTTTAGCAATTATTTTAAAGGTTTTGAATTAATATCTAAATAGGCCAAGAACATCAATTTTCTAGGTCGTGATTTGATTAGGGTTGAAACTGAACTAGGTTATTGGTGCATATAGGGTAACACCCTAAATAAGAAAGTTTTATCATGTTTTTAGGTAATTATATCCCTTACATGGATAAATTTTGGAAATCTAGTGATTTTTAGGCTTAAATTATGTTGTTTTCTAGAAATCAATTTGGTTTTTTGTTTAGACATGGAAGTGGCCAAAAATGAGTGTCTATAATAACAAATACCAACTAAGCAATAGTTGCCTCAAACTAACACATAGCTTATATATCAAGCTTTTAAAAAACAACATGTGCCTTTCATACAACAGGGTCTAATTAACCAACAACAAGTTCCATTCCAAACCCACCACATGCATTTCATTCATCAAAACCAAACACCTCTATTCAGGACATAGTTCCCTCCAAATCAAATATGTACTATAAATACCAATTATAATTTTTACCAACAACACATCCCATAATCTAAAGATAATCATAATAAATAGTTACATATTCCTAGTTGAGTGACCAATAAAATGCTCATTTTACTATATTTAATTCCTTCATTGTACCTTGGTCAAGGTAATCCACCTTGGAATGTCAAATCACAACTATTCATTCCTTCTTCTCTTACACCCCTATCCCAATAATTGCAAGAAGTGAAGGATGAAATTTTGGATCTTTAGATTAGAAATCAAGGAAATAAATTCAATTTAGATGAAATATGTTCATACCCATTTAACATGGATTACCTTCAGATACCATCTACTCTAGGTTTTGAGCCAACAAAGTTTAAAAATAAAAAGATAAAGGTGACCTAAAATAACATCTAAAATAATTATATGTTACTTGCCAGGCAGTGGCCTTCAATGATATATATTTTCTTCTCATTTCCTTGTATTATAGCTAGATAGACCTTGGAGTGGCTTCTCTAACTTCTAAATAATTCTATGCCTTAATTTTATGACATATTAGAGAATTTTTTGCAACAATTTTCCTATAATCTTGAACATAATAGTACCATGGTTGATTTTGGCCAAACTCAAAAAAGGAGTGGTGAGAGTTTCTCAAGCTACTTACAATAATGGAGGGTGATTAATATCCATTTTACACATAATTTACTAGAAAAACAATTGTCAGCTATATTCAGCCATAATTTGCAAATTAATATATCTTATCACCTTGAGCTTAAATGTACCCACACATTTGAAGAAATTATAGAAAAAGGCCTACAAATTGAGGGATCCCTTATGAATAAAGGGGTATTGCACACTCCCAACCGAAATTAGATCCAAAATCAAAACCAAGGCCAAACTCAAAGCCACAACCCAATTCATAAATAGGCTCATATGTCAACTTAGATGAGTACTTCTAAGAAGCTCAAATCCTATAATCACAATAAGAACATTATTTTTAATGGAGTAACCAAGTCAAAACACATACAAATGGTGAAAACACTATTTTTTCAATTGAATCCACCCATTCATCCATTACCACCTCCTCATTTGAAAATACCTCCTCCAAGAAGAAAACTACCTATAGATAGAGTTTTAAGTGACCTTGGATAACTAATTACATTGGTGTTCTAGAAACTAGCATTTTCTAATATGATTAGTTAGCCCATTCCAAAGCCTTTCCCTGAGGGTGTTCATTTCGTTACATGGTCTAAAGAGATTTTTTTTTGTGACTATCATCAATTCAAAGGACATTTCATACGTTGATGCATACAATTAAGGATTCTCATTGATAATATGTTAGAAAATATGGAAATAGAGTTAGATAATAGCTCTTTAATTTATAATTAGTTTTGGGTATTTATCAAAACCCTTGTCCAAAGCATAATACCAATAGTCATAATCAACAACAATAAATACCACCACCACAACAATGACAACAAAGACAACATCAACCATAGAATGGTTGGAATCAAGGTCAAAGTGACCAATCTAACCAATGGGCATATCATGTCATCAAACATGACTATAATAAAGTTATAAGTCATGTTTCAGGAAGTTATATAGCCACTATCACCATTAATCCTAGACCAACAACTAATCACCCATGACCATTATTTAATATTACCCAACCCCCTCCTTATGCTAGTTATACTCATTTAGCCTATGTTATAAACCAAAATCATCAGTACCCAAAGGTTAACATCCTAAGCCCCTCTCCCTCTTATTTTAATATTAGTGACCCAGAAACCCATTTAGATTATGTAATCACAACTCAACATATGAAAGTTACCATTCATGGTCCACACCCTTATTCTATGAATGAGCCCATATAAATCCCCATAAAAATAAAAATCAAACCAATTACCAATACCAAGGATAAAACATGTGATATTATGGATCAAATGCAAAGGACACTTGTACAAATCTCTATATTATATTTGTTACATACCTTTAGTATCCATAATAACATCCTTATTGAGCTTTAATCCAATCCAAAATACCAAAAGATATTATGCAAGGTAATTTATAACTATTATTAGGACACTTAGCTCTTATCCAATATCTTACCTTCAACCAAAGCAACATATCATCCTTTGGCCCTATACATAATAACCATTTATACATTGAAGTTGTCATAACCCAAAAAAGTTAAACATGTACTCATAAATAATGGTTTAGGCATAAACATTATGTCTCTAAGATTAATCAATCATATTGGATATATGGAAGTTGACCTCCATCAAGAGATAATTACTATCAAAGCTTACAATAATGAATAAAGAGAGTCATAGTGTATAGTTTGTTTACCATTAATCTTTGGGCCTCTGACCCATGACACACTTTATCATGTTATTGATTTATATTTATCATATAACTTAATTTTGGGATGACCATGACTACATGAGATCCATACAATACCTTCTACATTGCACTAGTGTATCAAGTTTCCCCATTCTAGGATGGAAGTGATTGTTCTTGTATACCTATAGCTATATCAATTATACAAGAATCTAGAAGCTAAATATGAGAGATATAATTACTTCTTTGGCATAAACCTTACACTTTAAAATATAAATATGTGCTCATTTAATTTATATAATCTAATTACGTATACCCATATATCCTTCCATCCACTTCATCTAAGCCTCCTCCTAAAATAGCCAATCACTTTTTTATTTATGACAAAGGTCTAGGTAACTACCTCATGCATAATGTATTTCACATATCTAAATTTATAGAGGCCCCTAAATCTTATGGAAGACCCATGGCCAAATACAATCATATGAAGTGATGTCATAAAGGAAAATGTAATTCCCAATAGCCTATTATTTTCACACTTACCATTAGCCAAGAAAATACCCACTTGATAAAGATGATTCTTGGCTCTGTAATTATGATTTAGCTAACTTCTACTAGAGCATAAACTATACCATCCCTAATCAGATCATGGATAATGAAGCTTATGAGGGTAGAGGCTTGGGGTCAAACTAACAAGGCACTCTTGATATAGTCTCTATGACTATATATAAAGGAACTCATGGTATTAAATTTAAACTACCTAGGAGTGACCTCACCTATCTTATCCATGTTTTTTATTCCAATGAATAGTGATGATGATGCTAACAATAATGTAAAGTCTGATTATTATGTATACGAGGACTTATCCAGTATAAATTTATTTGACCCTCATACCATATGTATCATTACAACTATTATTCATCATTCCCCACTTTCAGTCCATAATCCTCAACTCATAGTGTAGGACCATCAAAGATCCATAATATCACTTAATTAGTTTGAAAATGATGAGGCCATTTGCATGTTAATGGACCTAAGAGACATTATTCATATAGGATATCATAAAAAAGGGTTATCTATCACATTATATCTTACTACCTATTTCACATAGCAGGTTAACTTCTTTATCAAAAAACAAAAACAAAATCAAACATTGATGTCCCTAAGTAAAAACCTCTTTTAGGTGATTTTAGACTAGGGTAATAGCAAATAAAATATCTAGTCTCTTTGTGTAAACCTATTTCTGGCACCATTACATGGGTATGTACACCTTTATTTGAATCAATCTTAGGATTATTATAATACCAATATTATATTTGGGTCTATGATCAGTGTATAAGAGCAATAGGATTTTTAAAAAATTATCCAAGAGTGTTTATAGGTATTTATTACATGGCCCTTACCATTGTTTAGTGATTATGATTCATCATATATGGATAAACTTGATGAACTAGTTAGTTTAAAAGGCTATAATATTGCCAATTATTTTACTTCTTTGCTAACTCTCTTTGAAGATGGTTATACACTCCTTGTGGAGGACACTTCTGAGGTCAATATTAGAACACCATCCAATCTAAAGTTAATAAAACTAGGTGTATCCCTCATTGAGGAGGAATGTGAAGTCCTTACTATTCTCTTTTATGAATTTATTGATATTTTTGCATGGGTCTATTCTGATATGCCAATTTTAGAACCCTCATTAGTTATACATCATCTTGTGGTCCATCCAAATGATAGGCCAATTAAGTGGAAGCTGATGAAAAAGCATCCTTATACTATCATTTTGGTCAAAAAAAATATTTAGAAAAACTCCTAGAGGAAGGATGTATTCATCCCATCAACTATTCAAAGTGGATCTCAAAGATCATGCTAGTTAGCAAAAAACTAATTATGTAATAATTTCCATAATATCAATAAGTCTTTCCAAAAATATGACTTTCCTTTACCTAATATTGACATTATTGTGGACTCCAAAACTCTTATGGATGGATTTTAAATATATAATTAGATCAAAATTCCATAAGACAACGTTCACCACTCCTTGGGGAAAATTTTGTTATTAGGTAATGTCATTTGGTCTCAAAAATCTTGTGAAAATATACTAATTGGCCATGATAGTTATTTTTCATGATATGATGCATGAAATTATCAAGGATTATGTCAATGATATCTTAGGTAAATATAATACCCGTGTAAGCCATCCAATAGTACTCTAAATAATTATTGAGAGACTTAATGAGTAAAAAGTCAAACATAACCCTAAAAAGTGCATCTTTAGCATTAATTTATAAAAAATTATAGGTTCCATTATCTATCATAGAGGTATTGAAGTTGATCCAACTAAGGTTAAGGCCATTAATGAGATTCCACCTCTGTCTACTTTGAAGCAACTTCACAGTTTATAGGGAAAGATAAAATCCATCCATGGCTTCATTTCACAACTAGATGATAAATACCATCCATTTACCCACTTGTTAGAAAATGTCACAATATTTTCATGAAATTTTGATTATTAGAAGGCCTTAAAACACTTGAAGGAATACTGGGTCAAACAACCTATTCTATTACCACCCACACTAAAAAAGTTGTTATTTCTCTATTTACTTGCAATTATACATGCCCTAGGGTTACTTTTGGCCCAATATGATGATCAAGGAAAATAACATGAAATATACTATTTGAGCCACATATTGGTCATATATGAGATCAATTATATGCTAATATAAAAATACCATTTAGACATGGTCTTTGCAGCCCATAATTTGAATCACTATATGCTTAACAATAATACCACCATCATCACCAAAGTAGATTTGCTCAAGTATCTACTATTAAAAATAGGTTTACAAGGTTACATGGATAAATGTATCATTATTTTAAGTGAATTAGAGATTGAATATGTTGATCATAAGGCTATCAAGGGATAGGTACTTACACACTAGCTTGCTAAAGCTCCCCTTTATGACACTCAACCACTCACTTTTGGGTTTCTAGATGAGTCTATCGTGACTATAGATGAATCACCCCATAAAGAATAGTAGTGTACACTTTATTTTAATTATTAATTCACATCTCATGGATCAGGGGATCTAATTTTATTCATAACATTGCAAGGTGATCTCATTCCCAAGTTCTTTTATATCAATTTTTCCTATACCAATAACATGGTTGAGTATGAATCTCTCATTACAAGACTTTGCCTAGTGGTACAATGGAGTATCCAACACTTACTATTTCATGAAGACTTCCACTTATTATCAATTAGGTTATAGACCAATTTTGAACCAAGGATGGGAATATTGTGCTATATAAAGGCATGGTATATACTCTCAAACAATACATATCCCATCTTCAGTTTGAAAAGATACCTTGGGCTAGTAACATAAAATCATATGCCATTACACAATTGATTCTATGATCCATATCATGGATCAATCCATAGATTATTATTTTATTTTTGAACATATTCTAATACCTACACATGAACCTTTGACCATTGAAATTATTTGTGATATTATTGGTCCTAGTTCTTCTTGGTATTATAAATTGTGATTACCTTCATGACCAAATCATCCCACCTAACCTTTTTCATAAAAATAAAAATCCTTCATCCATAAATATTCTTGTTACATGTTAATAGGACCCACACTTTATCATATAAGCTATGATGGAAATCTATTTCATTATTTAATTTTGATGGAATTTTGATTAGTGCTAAAGGAAGTTCATGAAGGGGTTTGTGGGGCCAACACCAACAAGATTGTCCTTTCAAAAAATTTACTATGTACTAGTTATTATTGGCCAACTATGAAATTCAATGTTTCCATGTATGTTTAAAACTATGTATAATGCTATAAGCATGCTAATTTGATGTATGCTCTAGCCCAAACACTTGAAACCAATGACTACACCATGGTCATTCTCAACATGGGGACTTGACATTATAGGAAATATTAACCCTACATCATTAGATGGTCATAAACATATCCTTACCACCACATAATACTTCACTAAGTGGGTGTAAGACATTCCCCTAGCTTACATGACTGGTAAACAAATATCCAAGTTAATTTTCAATCACCTCATATGCTGCTATAATATTCACTCCAACATTAATCTAATAATGGTAGTTCATTCAAAAATAAGGACATCAAATCCCTTTGTGTTGAATACCATATTACCAAGCATTTTTACACTCCATACTTTTTATAGGGAAATGAACAAGTAGAGACATCTAATAATACCATTATAAATATCCTCAAGAATATCATCAATGATGTTGGTTGTAATTGGTATTTACCAATACTCACACCCTTCGGGCTTACCGTACCAATTTTCACACTATGATAGGAGCCACACCTTATTCCCTAGTCTATGGCATTAAGGCCATTTTTATTGTTGAGGTTGAGTTTCCTTCTATATGGATTTCACTAAAGCATATCCTTGATGACGAGGATTACATAGTAGCTTATTTATAGGAGCTAGAATTTTTGGATGAAAAATGAATGGCATCCTTGTTTAGCCTTCAATTTTATCAAAATTAGTTGCATGGTCAATACAACAAGGATGTAAAACAAAGAGAATTCAAGCTTTGTGATCTTGTACTCAAATAAAACAAGAAAAACACTAATGCCAAATTAAATAAAAAGGGTAAGTTTAAGCCCAACTAGTTAGGACCTATGTTATTATCGCTAACTATGGTTCTGGGGCATATAAGTTGGCTACACCAAAAGGGGAAGAACTTGATGAACCAATGAACATAATACATCTCAAGTGATTTTTCACATTAGTGACCTAAAATATTGTCTACAAGTATCACTTACTTCATGTCATATCATATCCTTATTTGTACCATGCCATGTTCATTTCCCATCATTCCTTTCATATTTACCTTAACTTTTTCTCTTTTCCCATTCCCTTTTTGACCTTGGTTTTTATTTATTGATATTTTGGACAATGTCAATGATTGGATTCAGACATAGTTTTAATAGATAACTTAGACTTAGGACTATTAAATGCATTCTTTAAGCTGTAGTTTCTTCAAGAGTTATGATAGTGATCCTAGAAATTGCATCATTCACTTTTTCCAAGTTTTGTATCATTATACCTTATCGTACCATTATTTTGTGTCATTTACCTATTCAAAAGCTTATTGTTACTTAGTTGGGTTCCTCATTTTAGGGTGAAGTATATTAGCTTGAGGTCCATTTAGACTATGTATGTAGCAGTCAATGTTTTTTGATGTCAACTTAGACACCCTTATTGTAATGCTCTCACTACTTTATGATCAACTTAAGCAACACTCTCATCATTTTATGTGCAAGTTGAGAAATGATCTCACCTTTTTTCAAGAAACCTAATCCATGCTCTTTCCATTTTGTGAGAAACCTAATAAATGATCTCACCATTTTGCGATCAACTTGAACCATGCTCTTGACATTTTCTGAGTAATCACCATTTATTTCTTGTCAATATCTAATGAGTTAAGATACCCCAAAAAACCCTAAAATTGAAAGTCCCAAAATTACCCTAAAAATAAAAACATTTTATAAAAAGGACTTACAATCTCCACATGAGATATAAATCCTCAAAAATTTATGCTTGCTTTATCATCTTATTTTCTAATAACCTTTTGCTCTATTCTTGATGGTGAAGTTTATCACATTTTCTAGGTGGGAAACCCTTATATAATCATGACCATTTCCATTTTCCTTTCCCATTTCCTAATTGTGTTTCCTCCCATTATTGGGATAACTACATTAGCCTAAGGTCCATATAGACTATATAGGCAACACTTAGATAAATGGGTATCTTCAGTTAGCTCAGATGTTACTTCTTCCATTTGCCTCCTTTTGGAAATTATTTTCATCTCTTGTTCCCTAAGGATTATGGGATTTATAAATATTTCATAAGTATCCACTTGTCTTATAGTTTCCTCATCCTTATTGCTAACTTGTCTTTATTTTCCAAACTATTTTTATTCTCTCACCATTTTATGAGTCATATTATCTTACACTCTCATTGTTTTATGATCTAATTCTTATTCCAAGACTTATACAAAGTGAAAAATCTAAATTAACAACCTATTTCATTTGTGAACACTCACCTTTTATCTTTCATTATGTTTTTATCCTAAACCATGCTCTCATAAGTTTGCAAGTTCTTTTGCTTAGGGATCTCATAATTGTGAACACAACCCCCTTTTCTCCACACACATAAATTTATGAGAACATTCCTATTTTCCTCTACTATTGATCTCTTTTATATATCATCATTTTTATTCTCTTCTTAGTTCTTGGGAGAACTACATTTGGCCTATAATTCATGTTGGACCTGGTGTCCATGGGACTATGTAGTCAACATCAACTTGCCTAGGGTAGTTGGAGTCAAATCATCCATCCCTTCCTTATAATTGTATTCCCTCTTTCCATTATTGTACCATCATACATTTTTTGTTGTTACTTATAGCCTATTGGAAACCTTTTACCAAGTATAACACTTCCATTACATATGCACAAATAGTTTCATTAAGTGTTTTAGCTCATTGATTTTTTGTAACCTGTTGTTTATTACACTTGCCTTAGATTAATTTGTTTATTGCACTTTCCTTAAATTAGTTCATTTATTTAATTATGATTTATATTAGTTTATTTATTGTATTATCTTTAGATTAGTTTATTTATTGTATTTTCCTTAAGCTAGTTTATTTATTGCATTTGTGTTGTAGATAGTTCATTTATTTTATTTCCCTTTAGTTATGTGTTTTATCTTTCTTTTTTTCTTATTTATGTTATTTTCCTTCCATATATTTGTTTATTTCATTCTATGATTTAATATTTTACTTGGGTTTTTATTTGTTTGTTAAGTTTGTTTATTTTAATTGGTTGATGACTAGCATATTTTATTGTGCCTCCCTTCTCCTCGACTGTCATAGGTTTATTACATTATGTTTACACTTAAGTATTTATGTGTTATATCTAGTAATTGAGTTTTCACCTTTTTATTCACTCCTACACTTAAATTATTTCATTTTATTCCCACTTGGGATTTGATTGCTCATACCTACTCCTAAGTTATTTATATTTGTATTTTAATTAAGATTTTCCATGATTAGGACATACATTGTTATTGTGGTTTGTTTATAACTATGATGCATAATGTCACATGATACAAAAAAATCAAGCTAAATATCTATCAAATAGTGGGCCAATAATATTTCTCCTTGTTCACAATAGGCATACCCAAACATTCTAAACCCATAATAACCAAATCACAATGATTATAGTATGTGCTAATGAGGATGTACATCTCCAAATAAGCATATATTACAAGTCATAAACATGATAAAATAAATACATTCAAACATCTCATATACATGACATACATACAATACATGAAGGAGCACACATCACATTTGCTATCATATACATATTTTAATGGAAGATAAACATAAACATTTCAAATCGATCACGTCTAAACATGAGACCATAACACATCATGGTAAAACAAGTACAAAACATCACATGTATATCAAAATAATATAAAAAATACATGTATAAATCCTTAGACCAAGTATGAATGGAATTTATCTCTCAAAAAAATGAATGTCATAAACATTGTGACTATATACATATCATAGTTCCAAAATACAAATATTCCAAAGACATATACAACATCAACTCTAAATCTAGGAATCCATGGGTCTTGTAGGAGGTGATGGAGGTGGTGGACTAATGATGGAGTTAACCATGGGTTTTGAATTGATTTCCCTAAAGCCATTATATTATGTGTCCTTGATATCAATCAGGAAGACCTACTTGTAGCTCTATATACATCCCAAACCTCAACTTAGGTATCTATTGATCCTTGGGACTCATGGTCTCATAGTATCACCAATAGTATGAAGCCTCATCCTTAGACCAAAGGATCTCAAACACCATATTTGGAAATCATGCTTATACACCTAATCCACATGCTTCATCTCACTGACATTGAATACTCTAAACATCTAACCTAGACTGATCCCTCTCATCTATAGCCTAAGCTCTAGTAGCTTGTAATTGGGCCTTACATATGTCATCCATGCTACCTCTACCTTTAGTGAGTCAATATATAACTAAAGGTCCATAATCTAGCCATATTTAAGGGTCACATGTGCTTGTAATTGGCCTACTCTCCTATCTAGTCCCTCAGTCTCTCCTAGTCTAGAATTTATCTCCTCTTTAATCATAATAATGTACCTATTTGCTCTTGTCATTTATAATGTCCCTACCTATCTTAGATCTGCCTAAGTACTTGGTGTCCCTACCTAGATAAGGTATATTATATACACATAATAATTTTAAATGTGTATCACTTACTAACACTTCATATCATGTAGAAACCTATCGAGTCTCAATCTCTTTGAGTGTATACCTTAAGGGGTACACTAGAAAATGGGTGGTCGGACCATTGATGCTTTATAATATTGTTGTTCCCTTTTCCACTTGCCAGACTCCTAAAACCATTGAACCCCAAGCTTATTATACTTAGTTCTACCTATTCTTATCATTCTCCATGTCTTATCCCTCATTTATTATCTTAGCACCCTTTTGACCTATCATTTTTTCTAGGTTGACTAGGTCGACCTAGTATGGTTTAGGGACTTTTTATCTCTTTTGGTTTGTTGGCCTCTCGACTGACCTAACACAAACCTAGTGAGTTAGACCCAAAAATGTGCTAGGTTGACTGGGTCAACCTAGCATAGCTAAGATATTCAAATGATTTTAGGGTAATATACTACTATATATACAAGGTCATTTACCACCATTTGTAAGAGAGATGTATTAAGTGAAGAAGTGCAAATGAATATCTACCGATTGCCCATTCTACTTAGGGAATAAAGATTTAGGGTTCAATACTTTCTCTAGAGCTCTGATCTTATCTTGTGGATAAGTATTTTGGATAGGTTATGTAGCTTAGAGATGATTTATCTTAGTTATCCTTACATACCATGACAAGCTCTTGTGAATCACCTTGGCCAAGGGGAGACTGAGGCTCATAGGTTCATCTTCAAAGGTAAGTATTCCTAAATTTATTTCTCCTTTATAAGAGTAGATAGATAGTGCATTTGTATTCTTCTCTTCCATGTATTAGGATTCCATATACATTGATGTGAGTATATGTCTCTTATACATGTTTAGTTTAGTTGTTTATTTATTTTGTTGTCAACCCCCACTTTGTGCCACAAGCTTTAGTTCACATTATATTAGATTTAATTTTCATGTTATTAGATTAGTGAAGTATTAAATCATAAGACTCTTTTAGGGTTGTTATGTGACTATGTTAGACTGTAGGATTTGGAACCCTACCTCACATGGTGTGTTGTGATAAGTCATCCCCTAATAGGGTCTAGTGGATCGTCACATTGGTCATGTTATTGCTTAACAATTGTATACCCCCAATTGGAAGTGTAGGCATTCTCTATCCCATCTGATCTAGGATTTATTTATGGACATGATGCATTTTTGATTGCATACATTCTAGTGAACCTGACGTTAATCAAACCCTTGTAGTATTAATTTCACTTATTTAATTTCTATTCATCATTAGTTTTATCATATATTTACTATGTTATATCAACCCTATTGACCCAATTTATTTATCTTTGTGTGCAAGTTTGTAGGAATAGGTAACTAGATCGACCAACTCGACCCAGTATAGGGTTCACAACTTACAAACTTCTATTTAGACAAATGAATCAACCAGATTGAACCAATATATTTTTTTCAAGTTTTCAACCTTCTAGTTTAGCCTACTAGGTTAAGCAGGTTAACTTAGTGCATTTTTAAAAGGTTCTTATATAGCTTGATTGATCAGTTTGACCCAGTTTGTAGGTTATTACTAGTTTTCTTTAAGGTCTCAGATCAATAATATTCTCCTTTTCATATCTAAACCATTAAAGTTAGTTTCTATTTCCTTTATATCTTTCTTTTTATATACTTTCATTCCATGTTTTTAGTCTTCAAAACTACCTTTTCATAGTCAACTAGGTTGACCCTGTGGACCTAGTTCTATGTTTTATGTTTTCTAAAATAACTAGGTTGACCTAACCGACCTAGTTCACTTTCAGGCTTTGCTTCCATTGTACAAGTTTGACCCTATTGACCCTATTTTGTATGATTTTCCATATAGTTTATCAAATATACCTTGTTCCAAAGTTGGAATTAAACATATATGTAAATTAAATCTTTCTTTTAAGTTGCTTGCATTCTTAGAATAGTTCACATAGTATAATTAGGGGATTTTCAATAAATCACTTAGTTACACTATTTTTATTCTTCTACACACACGACCAAACCACATAAACATAAAAAAAATTAAACATTTCTACCCAATTATACCTACTTAGATTTCATCACCAAAGGGGAAGCTAACTTGATGATCTAGTGAAGTATAATGCATGGTTAGTGGTATATTTTGTCTAAGCACCTGACACCCTTATCATTGTAGTGTGTGAGGTGAGGGGGTAAGACCCAATCTCAAGCTTGTGTCATTACCACTATAACCTCTTTCATCTTAAACTTACCTAAAAATATCCATAGATTTTTATCTAGTACCTTGATTATAGCCAATCTCCCTTTCACAAATAAAATCATTCTTAATAATATAATCAACATTCTAGGTTGACCAAGTAGCTAGTTTTACTTTCAAGTTGTTTGCTTGCTCTTTGATCAATTATGTTTCAAAATATTACATTAGCCAATGTTAGTGTATGATTTTGCTTTGTGTGCATCAGTTGGATTGGAAAACATCAATTCAATTGACTATTGTCTTCCCTTTCATTACTTACTACTTTCTTACATTACTTACAATTATCTTGCTTCAATTCATAGCTTGTTATCATCTTTCTTTTCTTCCCTAGCTATTGTACTGGGTCGACCCTACTGACTCTATACCTTTTTTAGCCCTTATACACTATGATAGGTCAACCTAGTTGACCCTATGCTATCTATAACATCTTTACCTTTTTCTACTAATCATTGTTCACTAAACTATCTGGACCCTATATAGTTTTACAATCCATGTTTTGTACTAGGTTGACCAGGTTGACCTAGTACTATTTCAATCACTTTCTAATTATTTTCTTTCTCATCTTGCCTCTTTTCCTTTCATCATGGACTTCCTATAGTTCAGACAATAGACATTATGGAATTCACCAATCCTAATAGGGTCTCCCATAGATAAAGTAGGGCACCTTTTGCAAATTCTAGTAATGTTCATATTACAACCCACATGATGAAATATGGGACCCCTCCTCATAGCTCTTTGCATAGATGATCAGCTTGAATTAGATTATACTCTTGAAATGCTTTTTTTATCATGAAATTCCCTCAACATAGGGAAGGATCCTTCCACAATCTATAACCTCATGATTAGCCATCAAGTTGAAAAATCTCATTCTCCTACTCCCACTTTCTCAACTAGATTTTGGGATACCAATTTATTTGCTTCTCAACCTCTTCCTTCAATCTTAACTCCTTATGCCATAACATCTTCTTTAACTTCTTCTATCTCCATGCATAGTATCTCAAATAACATGGCAAATTTTACATCTAATGGGCCTCTTATTAGATCCACTATTCTTAATCCATCCACTATTTCTTCATTTTCTACCCAAGGCACTCATGCTTCTAGTGCTTCATCATCTCAACCTTTTACTAGTACATCTTTTGCTTCACAAGAAAAAAATTCCACTAGTGCCTTAGATTCTCATATCTCTTCTCAAGCTCACATCAACACTAATAGTGGTACCCAAGCCATTAACACCAATACTACTTATAATAACACTAATCAAAATCATCAACTATTATTGCAAACTCTCAATCAAATAAATAGATTCTAAGCTCATAATATGAATCAAATGATGAGAATGCAAAACCACCTTATTAATCTTCAATCCAATCCTCAACCGATGACTTGGGGTAAACATAACCAAAGTGTTACTCCTCCTCCTCTTCAATATTGTCAAGGTAATCTCATTCCTCAACCTCAATTAGTATAAAAAGCCATCAATAATTTACAAAATGAACCTCTTACCATCCAAATTGCTACCATTGACATTAGAGCTATAACACCTAATTTTTTTCACAATAGATCAACTGATCTTAATATTCACCTCAAGACATTTGGAAATCATTATAAGGATTGGGTCAAGTTTAATACCTTTGCCTCTACCAAACTCCTAGCCAAAACCCTCATGGGTGATGCCTTATATTGGTATAATCAACTTAGAAAACATTTGTCTCACTAGTTTGGAGGACTTAGTAAATGATTTAGTACAAGAATTTCAAACTAGTGATCTTATAGAAAACACTTTAGTCAATTTCATTAATTATAAATAAAATGTAAATGAAACTACCAAAGCCTTTGTCAAAAGATGGAAGACTTTGTAAAATAAATGTGAGTATAACATGGTGGATGACAATCTCTTTCATATCTTTACAAATGCTTTATTTCCTAAATTACAATATCGAGTCCATACCCTTTCTCCACTTACCTTGGGGGAAGCTATCAATCAAGCCAAAAGACAAGATTTCCTCATGCATCAATTTGAGCCACCCCAACCTTCTATGATTAAAAAACAAAAAATGAAATATTACCAATGATGGTGTTATCAATTCATTTGACACCATTCATAATGTGCATGTTATCATTCTTCCCCCTTCTTTGGAACCAACTCCTTCTCAACAATACACTAATCCTCATTTCTCACCAAAAAACACTAATGTCCATAAATTGTTATCCTTGACTGAATTACTTAAATGTCTACCCAAGAATCTTCCATGAGATATTAACCCTAATCAACCTATAAAATCATGGTATTATCCTAATAATTTTTGCTGGTTTCATGCTAGCTAGGGTCACTCTCACGAGACTTGTCGACAACTCAACATTTAGATATAGATTTTCCTCTTGGCCCAAACTTTGATCATGATTCCAGTATCCATAAGCATCAACAAGACTATCAGAGTTATTTAAAAGACTATAAATCACATGATAAAACTCAAGCCTTAAATCAATGAAATGATCATTTAGCTATCTAGAAAGACCCCTTGCCTAATCATCAACCAATCTAAGAAGGTCAAGATAAGCCCACGTCTTGACCAATATCATAAAAATTCTTGTTGAACCAAATTTTGAAGAGAATGTGGTTAGCATGACCAATATGTGAACAATGGTGGATTTCATTTATACACAACCTATCTACACTCCTTCTCATAAGACATACCATGTCATCTAAGATTCTTTTCCAACTCATTTGAATGAGTTTGGGTAAGAAGACCTTATTTCTTTTGAGGATCCAATTTATGATTCTGCCTTAGATGACACCTCTCATACTATTTATACTTCTCTCCCATCATATTCTAATACTAATGACAATCCAATTTCTACTAACACTTCTTCTTACAAACTTCAAGATCAATTTAAAGAAACCACTTCTTCATCACCAAAAGATTTTCAACCTTCTTCTCAACCTTCTCATTCTTATCAAAATAAATTTCAATTCTCTTCATATCCACCTTTTGAATATCTTATTAATCACTACATGCTTATATCTAACAATATCCTTATGGGTTATGATGAGTGGGATCACATTGTGGAACTCACTAATCTTCCATCTCAGATACCTTTCCTTGAATTCATGAGGACATATCCACATCATGTAACTCTTATTTGAGATGAATATCCCTCACCCTCCTCTAGTAGGATGGAAGGCCACTTTATCTAGATCTAAGGATAGTATCCTACAACAATGTGAAGAATTGTCTATTAACATTGATGAAACTATAGACACTTCTTTTTCTTTACAATTTCCTATTGCATCTATGATTCCAAATGAGATTCTACTTTGTGTAGATGATCCTATCTTATTTATTAGTGTCCAAATAGGTGATATCCAAGTTAAGCAAGCTTTAATCGACAAGTGTTATGACACTTTTGTCACTTCCCTTGATTTCATTAAGACTCTTGGATATTCTGAATGTAATCTTAAGTCTACACATAACACTTGTCAAGGATATGATAGAAGGAAAATTCCTCCCTTAGGGTGTGTGTGGCTTCCCATTACCATCCCACCTGTCACCATTCATATCATGGTGATGATCTTCAACTTTCCCATTTTGTATAACGTCTTTCTTGGTAGGTCTTAGACTCACTGTATATGAGCTATCACTTCTTTTGCTTGCTAATGCATTAAATTCCCTCATAATGGAGATATTTATAAGAATCAAGGAGATACTAATCCTTGGAATTTTGAACAATTATAATATCATGGTGTCTTCAAGATTCCTACTCTTGAGCCTTTACCTAATGTTCCATTCTATGAGTCACAATGTCTAAACTTTCCTATCAATTCTAAGATCTTACTTGGTGGGTCTTAGACTCTATTGATGATGAGCCCAATGAGTTTGATCTAAAGATAAAGACTTATGATCTCTCACCTCATCTTATTTCATATCTTCTTGCCTCATTACAGCCTTGTTCTCACAAACCCCCTTGCAATGACATTCCCATAGTCTCAACCAAGACCAGGCACTCTATTCACCAAGCTTCCTCTGATGCTAAGGTCATCTTGACTTGTGTCATCGATCTTCATACTCCAAATTATGATGATGGATATTTTTTAGATGATCCTCTTTTAGGTGTCCTTATTTAGGCCCAGGATGTCAAGATTATTCATTACCACTCTTATTTACTTGAGTCTTTTCATGCATCTCATCATTCTCTTTCATCTATATTTAATGATTATTATATTTTTCCTCTTTATCATAGGGTAGAGATGGCACCAATACTTCCAATTTTTTAGGAGCCACTTAGGAACATACTCTTAGATTATGCTATGATTAGATCTTATCACTTTACCACACCTAGGGAAGTCTTCCTTAGACATTCTACAAATCCTTCCCCTCCTTTAGTAGGGCTAGCTATAGTTAAGCTTATCATTTTTTATGTTATAGTTGAACCTTCTTTTGCTCCTAATATTGGTGAGCCTCTTCTTGCTTCTCATCCTAGTGCTCTGATTAATCCTAGTTCCACTCCTTCATCATCATCACCCTCTTTTGATGATAGTTTGATTTTGCTACCTAAAATGGCTCCTTTACCCACCAAATGGGTTGACGAGTCCTTTTTAGCTTCTTCCACTCTTATTTCACCTCCTTTTATGAGTGTTCCTAAAACCAATTGCAAGCATATTTGTTGCTTCCATGGGATAAATAATCACTCTTTCACCCATTGTCTCAAGTTGTGACAATATATAAATACCTTGTATCCTTCTTCCTACTCATTAGACAAAGCCATACCTCCCCCAAAGGTACTTCCTAAATATCTACCTAAGTATGGTGAGGTATATTTTATATGGCATTTATGTAGCACCCATCACATCGATATTTGTTGCATCCTTCAATAACATCTCTAAGATCACCTTGTAGCCATCCCCAAACCTTTTACTATTTTGCCCATAGGTCATTCTTATAATAAGGTTTCTCTTTATTTTCCCATAGCTCTACCTCCAATGGTTCCATCCCCTCCATGGTCCCTTCACTACCTTTTGTGCCTCCACTTGTGATTCATTCACCTGTGGATCTTCCTCCATTGATGAGTCCTACATCTCTAGTAGATCCTAGTCCCACACATTCTCCTGACTATCCTTTACCTAATTTCCCTCCTCAACATGATCCATTGAGCATTCCTAACTTTTTAGTTGAGGAGATCAAGAAAGAACTATTTTCCCAGTATTGACTAAAGATTGATGAGACCTTAGATGTAGTGCGTATTTAGATTCATAGAGACTTATCCAATGTATTGGATAATGTGTGTGGATAGATTTACTAATATTTATGAGCACACACATGGTGATTTCACATTTATATTTGGAATGGACATGTGATCCACTCATATTTTATTATTTATTTGATTATATCATTTGACACTGTGTCAAATTTATTTCCTATCTTATATCACTTTTCTCCTTATTGTTGTACTTAGTTAGCTTATGATATTATTTTACATTTTGCATGTCATTGTCTTTTCATTGTCATTGTTATTTTTCCTTTATCATTGATTTCTTATCCTTTAGAGTTTTTCTCAAAACTCTTCCCTTGTATCTTCATGATAATTTACTTTCTTATCTTTATTTTTCATAGATAGTTATCATGGTGACTTGGTTATACTTACCCTCTTCCTCTTGGTTACTATCTTCCATTACCTTGTGATTAGTTTACAAGAAATCTTTCTCATTACTATTTATTTTCATTGGTCCTCCTTTGGATCTCTTTTTCCCTTATTCATTTTTTTGTAAACTAAGCATATATGTAGTTGAGACTTGAGATCACATGATAAGTTCATTGTTAAGCCTAAGTGTTCTAGTTAGTCTTTTGTCTTGGGTTACTTAGCTTCCTTTAGCCTTAGCCTACAACTCATTCATGTGTATCACTATTTCTCTCATGATTGGTCATTCCAAATCCATATGGAGGAGGAATCTTATGGAGGAGGAATCTTAAAAATCTTTTAAAATAAAATTTAAAATCCAAATCATTTAAACAAAAGGAAATGATATCAAAGGAAAAAATATTGAATAGTCTTAAAAGTCTAATCACACTAAAAGACATGATTAAAAACACATATCCTTTTTCTATTCAAATCTCAAACTCTATAGTTGGCCTAATGATAGAGTTGAGGTCATTTAGGGTACGGTAAGCTAGTAGATTAGAAGAGGAAAATAAATATTTTAGTGCTACCTACTTTCTCATGCAAGTACCCAATCTTCATAGTAGACCAATGGCTCTGTAAGGGGTCCTAAGGTGTAGGGAACACATCGTGGGAAGGTAGGTCCATTTTAATTTTCCTTGTACCAATCTACCATCATTATTTGATCTTAGTAGCACACATATTTGCCTACAAATATCTATATTGATAGAAAATGGGTTTTATTTGTACATAGATGATCGCTAGTCACTTAGTGTCTTCTCATGTCTTTAGTACACCTCTTGCCTCCTAAGGTCTTATCATAAGACACCTAAGTATTTCTTATTACACTCCCTTTTTCATTCATTTTCATTCATATTTCCTATTGGGAAATATTTTTTTGCTTATTGATCACTCCCCATGGGATATCATTTGTGAGTTGCTTTATAATACCATGGATAGGACCCAACATCCCTCATAAATTACCATATTTTCCATCCTAATACCCACATCCTTGATTTACCATTACTTGTCCTTCTACTTACCAATCTTAATTTGGTACCCCTTGGGTTTTTATTTTGTGAGTTGTAGTGTAAGACTATGGATAGGACTTGACCCTCCTCCCAAAATTTTCCAATAATCAAGTCACCATCCAAAATTACATGTGTCAAATATGATATAAGATTTGATTGATTATGAGGTTACACATCATTGACATGCTTATCATCTTGAATTAGTATGTTTTATGCTTCATTTTTATTTCACCTTTTATCTTCTTATTTTTTAAGTACATGTAAGATTACAACCATTTCTTGAATTTATCATACTTCCCATCTTGAATTAGTATGATAAATATAAGATAAATTTTTTGAAAATTTTGTTTTTATTTTATACTTCCCATCATGATATAGTATAATTGATTGGATTAATTTTTATTTATTTTTATTACCATTTGTTCCTTTTTTTACATACCTTCCATTTTATTACATTATTTATCATACTTCCCAATGTGATATTTAGTATGATTTTACTTGTTTTAATTTGGTGCAAAAATATTTTACATTGGTTTAAAAACAAATCCCCTTTTACCATCTTGTTTGCCTTTCTCTTGGATCTTTATACTTTGTCATTTTTTGTTATTACACATTTTCCAACTTAAACTATTGTGTAGTGCATTTGTTTTGTGATTATGTTTTTCCAATTCATTTTATCCTATTTATTTTTGACCATGCATGTGTACTCCATAATTATAGAAAATAAACCACACCACACCACATATATTTACTATAACATATACAACAAAGATAAATACATGTGCTAGATATAAATGTATCCAAATAATCCAAAAACACAACCATCATAAATATAACATACATAACCAACACCAATAAGCCAAAATGATACATCATATATATATATACCATGAGTTTGATACAACATATACAATGCCCAACACTAGGGATGGACTCCATCATCTCTATCTTGTGGCCTAGCGACACTACCTACTAAGGCCTAGATCTTACTCCTCCAAATGGTATGCTATAATGAGGTACTCTAAGATCTCAATCCCTCTACCTATCCATGTAGGCATGCTACCTACATGTGTGCCAACACCAAGTCATCCTAGGTCATTATATGTGCTTATGTCAGTTGAGTCTACATCGGTATATATGCCTATGTTATCTATGTTACTTTATCTAGATGAATAACTCTATAATCTACCAAGGCCTACTAAGCATACCTCTCACCTTAACCCATCTTTTCTAGTGGTTGCATCCTCTCTCTTTACACCTATATCTACATCATTGCCTTACTAGCTAATATGAACCAATTTGCTTGAGTTGGGGTAGATGGTACACTTAAATCCTCTAGTGTCATGGGGTTATATGGATGTAGAGTCTCATCAAAGATGTCATGGAGTGCTCCCCTCACTAGGGACCCCTATATCTCCTCTTCATCCTTAGGTATGCCTGCAAAATCACACCAAATGGGTATTAGATCACAATCATATCTCATAATATCTATCTATATCTCTTTACTACCAAATAAAAAATTAATAAATAATTCAACCATATTCATACCTATATGTGTCTCATCTCCTATGATATCATCATATACATGATATCTTATCACAATCTCCCCATCTATGTAGCCTCTTAGTACCTCCTTGGTAGGTTGCATCTTAAGCTTGAACCTAACTATCATGGCTCATGTTCATATTAACCTCCATCTAAGTGATCTCTTTATCATCTCCTTTGGCTCATCTATGGGTTAATCTAGGATGTTTATAGTCTCCACTCTCTCTTGTCTCCATTACCACCATGTCCTTGGTGGCCACTGATCATCTTGTCATGGGGATATTAGTGGTACATCTAGTATCTATTCCTCCTCCACTTCCTCCTCTACCACTCATCATGATTGACTAGTCCATGGTCACTCTCGATGTGGTCTCAGTATTAGCCTCACTATTAGTGGTCTAAGTCCTCTCCTTCTTTATGGCTCCCTCACATGTCAATCCCACTAGTCATGCATTAGTATTAGTGTCACTAGATAAGGTAGGCCCATCTATCCTGGTATCTATTTCACCATATGTGGCTCTCTCCACCATGTATAGTGTTTAACCACCTCTCTTCTCTCTAGTGCTAGTGGAATTATGTGCCAACTCACCCATGTAGCTGCTACATTCTCATATGGATGCCACATGATATTTACATGTTTCATCAACTATAACACTAGCACATGGGGTATGGCCCATGCTACTTGGTCCTCTCTCCATCTATGTACTTTAGGTGACCCATCATTGACTACATGGGGAAACCTAGTCAGTTGATACATGAGAAATCTCTCATATATCCATGTTGTTAGTAGTATGATTAGTCTCATAGTCTTCTTCCCTCTAACTAACATCTTGAATAGATCATGTATGAGCTAGACATAAATGATAAAACTTAAATCATATAGTAATCCCTCTTTTAGCATCATCTTATTCACATTTACAACATACAGTGGTACCTTGTCATCTGACTTGTGACAATGAACTCACTATGTCACAAGGCCTATCACCACCTTTTAGAGGTCTAGAATTTGTGATGTATACACATCATACATATTGAATCTCTATCCTCTCAATATCATTTTTGAGCCTATATCTCACATGGATAAGTCTCTCCTCTCCTCTGAGCTATCTAGTATCCCTATGTTCATTGATTCTCTTATTATGGGCATCTTGAGGATGACATGGACATATTCTAGTGTGATGGCCACCTCTATCACATCCCCATCCACCGCACATCTAAATGTGTTATTTAATTTTTCCCAGCATCCTTGGAACATGACTAATAGGTTAGCACTGAGGGGGATCCTACACATATCAACGATACCTCCTAGACCCATGGCTACCATTCTAGCCCAATCACCATCTAAAAATCTTATAACAAATCTGACAACCAAGACACATTCATCAACCTCAAGAATCTCTATCATCTCTATAACCAAGAAATAATAAAGGATGTATCAATTCCTCCATGTCATGTATAATCACAATACATTCTTTAAAACATCATTTTTATAATTTTAATTAAAAACAAGCCTAATTGCTTTTACCTTATTCATTTTATCTTATTTCTAGCTTACTTGGTCCCTCTTGTGCTCCTTTGTTCATTTCAATCCATTCTAGGCTTCTTTTGGATTTTTACATGTTTTTTATGCTTATTTTAGTTCCCTAGTCAACCTAGTTTTACCCAAAATTTTCCTATTTTTATCATTGTTGACTTCAAATTATAAGTCAACCCTCTTATCTTACCCTCCCTGATACTAATTTTTCATTTTGGCCCTTACAGACTAGTGAATCACTCTATTCTAGTTTTTCAACCTGCAAATTACACTAGGTCAACCCATACCTACTAAGTCAACCATATGGATTCTACCCTATTTTATCCTACTAGGCTGACTTAGTCGACCTAGTATATTATGTGTACTGACCTAATACATTTTTCACAAAATGTGTATTCCACTCACTTTCTTCCTAAACCCTCCAAACCCATTTACCATCTTCCTATTTTCTACCCTTATAATCTAATTTTGCTCAATTTTTACATAAAAAAAGTGCTTAAAATCAAATTTTATAAAAAAATCACTTAATTCAATACAAATTTAAAAAACTAGTTTGAGATCCATAGTTGCATACCTATAGTGCACTTGCTATCACCTCTAGGTGTCCTCCTGATCTACCATGTTTTCCCCTCACCATCCTATCCTTATTTTTTCTTAGAGATCTATTTTCTCTCTTTCACAATTCAAAATTCAAAATGAAGTCTCATTTTACCTATTTAAAACACTTTTTAGCAACTCAAATTTTTTCATTTTTTTCAGGTAGATTCCTTTTTTTTTGCCTCTATCTTTGTTTTTGCTCATCCATTTTACAAACCATAAAATTCATTAGAATCATGATGATGTCAAGATTATTTTCCACTATCATATATCTATCTTCCAATTTTTTTGATTTTTGGCTATTTTGGCACTAACTTTTATAGGTTCACCTAGTGTACTCTACATTGGACACCTTCACATTTCTTCTAGTTTTCTTATTTATCTACAGCACTAAGGTAAGTTAAAGGTATGTGTTTTTCAATTTTGTCCTTTTATTTATCTTATTTTCTACTTATGGAACCATAATTAGCATCAACATTGTGTTTTATCATGTTCTATTCTGAAGCACCATCTTGTGTTGCACTTACATGACACATGATGAGCTTTAGCTAGGGCATATGTATACACATAATATTTTCAAAATTTTATCACTTACTAAAACTTCATATATTGAAATAACCTATCAATTCTCAATCTATCTAATACATGCCTTAAGAGGTGCACCAAGAAAGGGGTGGGTAGACTATTAGTGCTTTGTAAGATTTTTGTTCCTTTTGACACTTGCCATCCACACACTAGCCTCCTAAAACCATTAAACCCCAAGATTATTCTTCTTAGTTTTAATTATTCCTATTATTTTCCATTTCTTATCTCTCATTTATTATCTTATCACCCTTTTGACATGTTGGTTCTGCTAGGTTGACCAGGTCAACCTAGTATAGTTTAGTGACTTTTCTCTCTTTTGGTTTGTTTGCCTCTCGACCAACCTAGCACAAACCTAGTGAGTTGGACTCAAAAATGTCCTAGGTCAATCAAGTTGACCTAGCATAACTGATATATCCAAATTATTTTAGGGTAAGATACTACTATATATATAAGGTCATTTACCACCATTTGTAAGAGAGAATAATTAAGTGAAGAAGTGTGAATGAACATGTACGTATTGACCATTCTACTTAGGGAATAAATTTTTAGGGTTTAATACTTTATTTGAAGCTCTGATCTCATCTTGTGGATAAGTCTTTTCAATGCTTGATAGGTTATGTAGCCTAGAGCTAATTTATCTTAGTTATCCTTACATACCACGCCAATCTCTTGTGAAGCATCTTGGCCAAGGGGGACATTAAGGATTGATGGGTTCATCTTCAAAGGTATGTATTCCTAACTTTATTCCTCCTTTGTAAGAGTAGATAGATAGTGCTTTTGTATTCTTATCTTCCATGTATTAGGATTTTATATACATTAAAGTGAGTATATGTTTCATCTACATGTTTAATTTATTTATTTATTTATTTTTTTATTTCTAACCCCCACTTTGTTCTATGAGATTTGGTGAACACTAGAATAGATTTACTTTTATTTTAATTAGATTAGTGAAGTATTAAATTATAAGAATCTTTTAGGGTTGTTGTGTGATTTTGTTAGACTGTAGGATTTAGAACCCTACCTCACATGATGTGTTGTGATAAGTGATCCCTTAATTGGGTCTAGTAGATCTTCACATTGGTCATGCTCCCTCTTAACAATTATATGACCCCAATTGGAAGTATAGGCGTGCTTTATCCCATCCAATCTAGGATTGATTTATAGATATGATGAATTTATGATTACATACATATACAAGCATAACCCCACTATGTCTACCATTAGTACCTACTTTCCCATCACTAACATCATCTACATTTATCTAATTCCCACCCTTACCTTGATCTACCTCATTTTTATCCCCACCATGATCCTCACCCACACCCTCTCCTTATCCAGCCTGTGGCTATCTTGATACTAGTTAAGGTGTTGTCAGTCTATATAGATAAAAATATTCCAACCATATCACATAGGTTGGTATCACACCTGCATCTATGAGGCCTCTTACATAGGCCCATTGAATCTATGGTACTCCCCCATAACTCCCTACATTGGTACTCTTCAAGATCATTGGCGTAACTTGGCTAATATCCTAGGTGATATGAGGAAACCATCTTAGATCATATGACACATATTTTTGCATCCCAAAATGATGTAAAACTTGATCTAATCTATAATCCTCTATAATATGTGTTTGTATGCCTATTAAAAAGCACATAAAAGTCATATAGGTAGTGTACCATCTATCAAATCTCCACTAAATATGTATTGGCAAATATGGTTTCCTAATGAAATCTACAACTATCAACCCATGTAACATCCATCGATAATGAAAAATCTCACTATGGTGTCCTATGTGCCCTATACTTGTTTCAACCCATCCATATAATATTGGATCATATAGGACCCATACCCATCTCTACCCTACTAGGCACTATATAACTATATGCTCCCATCCCCAAATCTAGAGCAAAGTCATGGCCCCAATAATCCATCATCCTTGACAGGCCACTATATGTAAATCTTTGTATAGTTGGGCTAATACTACCATCCCCCATGTAAACCTAGATGTATCATCCAACATGGATATGATCACTCCTCTTATACCCATAAGCAAAAAGTGTCCACTCTTATCAGGAAATAATATGCTATTAAAAATTTCCATTAGAACCAAAACCTCTCTATCAATCAATCTTGGTAGTGATAGTTCCTCAGGTGGTAAGTCATCATGTCGAATGTCTATGTATAGATTTAATTAGTCAATATTGACATTCCCATAAGGCATGTGAAAGTCATATCCACTAACCAAGTCATCTAGAACAACATGTTCATGTGTTGGGTCTATCTAGAATAACCTAGACCTCTCATAATTAACTTTAGTATGCACCATGTATCCTCCAATGTTACTATCACCTCCCCTATCAGTAGGGGGAAGGCGGATATTTTTGAGTGCCAATAATTGGACAACACACTTAAGTGATCTTGATCAACTCTAATAATAGGCATTCATACCATATCTATAAGATTGATAACCTCTAGGATCATACACATCTCCTTAATCTAAATCTAAGTAGTTTGTAAGCAATGTGACCATCATTCTCATGCCATAAGGATATTGAGTTACTCTTACAGCCACAAATAAATTAGCATGATTTTCCATTTATATCACAAATATCTCTATTAAATACATATTTGAACCTATCATTTATCATATATTACTTGACCTATTTTGTGCCTTTGACTAATGTGCCCCTTTCTCTTAAAGTCTTAACCTGATTTGACTTAGTTACATGTTAACATTTAATTTTATGCAAATTCACTATTATCTTTATTATAAAAGTAATTTTTTAGGTGATTTCACCATTTTATTTTTTTATGAAATTAGTGAATTCACCATTTTACAAAATTGGTGACTTTGCATATTTTGGTGAAATCACTAATTTGATGATTTTCACCAAAAAGGGTGTTTCCAAGGTTAAAATTTTGATGATGTCATCATTTTCCATTGTATGAAAATGGTGACTTCACTATTCCCACCTAAAATTAAAATTAAAATTACATTAATGACATATTTAGCTAAGGGAGGGTTCACTTACCAGTTGTTTATTATGTATAGATCATCCATGTTTCCAACCCTACTCACCCTCATACCTCAATCCTAGTTGCCAATCCATATTTTACTACTTTTATTCACAAGGATATATCTCAAATTTATCATGTGGTAGGATAAAAATGAAAAAGTTTCACCCCAAGGGGTGAGTATATAGCTTGTAAAAATAATTTCCTATCCTTACCTCCTAAATTTCATTATGTTCATTCTAAGAGGTCTTATTTTTGACTTTGTGGTCCATTTTTCAAGTTGTTTATTTCTATTTTCACTATCTCATAATATTTTTATCATAAAACCATGTTTTTAGGCCTTTTCGATAGTGTATTTAATAATACTAGTTTTATGGTTGTATCACATGCTAGTTAGGATATTCATCTCCATGTTATTAGGTACTCCAGAATCATACCCTTTCCCTGTGCTAGCTCATCATTAATTTATGTTACAGGTTCATTGCATGGGATCCCTTTGATAATTTTCCATGATGGAGAAAATTATACATACCTCTCAATGATTAAATCTACCTTACTAGGAAGAATCAATTATATTAAATGATCAATCTTCCCTATTAGGTCAAATCACTATGTCAATGATTAAAACCACCTTGTTCACATAAATCATTATTTAGACCTCCATTACCATTAGAATGTTTCATTTTTATATTTTCAAGGGTCCATTAAATGACACTATTTTTCACCCACTCCCTTGAGGGGTCATCTAGGGATCATTAATCACACTTTTGGGGCATCATGCTATGTCTATTAGCTTGTAACCACCTATGATTATCAACAAATCAATTTTCAAACATTAAAAATTTCAAGTTAATTTTTTTTTAATTCTTTGAAAATATGTTATTATTCTTGTGTATTTTGATTCTTTATGAAATAGGAGGAAAATTTAGACACTTCATTTTGTCCACATTCCATGTCTAAATGAACCTCAAACTGTTTTTATTAAACAATGCAAATTAAGCCTAAAAATCACTAAAACACCCAAATCATCCACACATTGGACGTAAAATCCCTAAATCACATTAATGCATCCCTATTTGGAGTAATAAAATATACATAAAATTAAACCCTCATTGATTCATCCCTAATTAAATTATGACCTAGTGAATCAATAATTTTGACCAAGTGTGAAGGACAACCATGTCACAATTTATAAATGTAAATTAGCCTAATCAATAATTACTCAAATGATTAACTATAATTAAATGGTTAGTTAAAATACTCATGTCTAAGTAGTGAGTTTCTATTTTATATATTCATAAAATTCACCCAAAATATGACATCATGCATAGCATGGGTTGAATGTTGTCAAGCACTCAACAATTCAATGCAAAAAAATATCAATTTGAGCAATCCATGCCTTTAAGTGAAAAATTAATTTCCTCATTTATGGCCTTAGGCACACAAAATTGAATGGATTTATGGCTGCACATATTGACCTCAATATGGATGGTCATAAATCAATCTCCTCATTTTTGGAAAACTATAAATAACAAGGTTCTCACACACTTTCAATAAGCTTTTTTGGTGAAAACATACTATGCAAAATTATTGAGAGAAGCTTCATTAATAAACTCATGCCAAGACAATTTCCAAAGTGAATAAAGGGAGATGATGCACATTAACAATTGATAAAGACTCATTGTCTGAAATCTGATCACATTACACTCTTAGGAAAACTAGCAAATCAAATTATCAAGGAAGCTGAAAGAGTTTATTTCTATCTTCTTATTTTCTTGTGTTTACTTGTTATTTACTCCCCAAAGTATCTAGGTTTAGAATTCTATTCTTTCATACACTCTTCATTATTTTCACTTTAATATTGTTTAGACTAATATCATCCTCAGATTCCTTGATTACAAAGAATAGGTGGTTTTAAATTCTTAGAATAAGGGAGTTTTTTCAAAATGTTTTGGTTACAGATGATTTAAAAAAATAATTCAAAGTGGCCCCTCAAGAGTGGATATTACAAAGATCTATGTAGTTATGGATCATAGTGTACCATAAAATGTACACAAGGTTCTTAGTTTTATAGGGTTTCTTGACTATTATAGGTTTTTTTTTTTATATTTATAAAACCTTTGTATCACCATTAAATCTTTGAATAAGAAAATAAATAATTTTTAGTGGTTATAAAAATGTGAGAAACATTTCATCTCCTTAAGGATAAGTTTATTTCATCTCTTATGTTAAGATTTCCTAACCCAAATTGTATCTTCATAGTAATCACCTATATATCAGGTGAAGGTTTTGGTAGAGTATTGATGTATGAGGGCTAATATTAGGCCTAAGATTCTCAGAAACTTAGTCTTTACGAGGTCAAATACACTCCTATGATTTGGATTTAGCATTGATTATTCATGCAATACAAATATGGAGAATTTTTTTTGGGAATCCCTTTGAGCTGAAGAGAAGTTTCCATGGGATATATTTTATCTTAATTCAACCTAATCTCAATCCCTAATAGAGATTTTGGTTGGATTTTTTTTCATAGTATGACTTTGACATTGAGTATATCAAGGGAATAATAACAAAGTTGATGATGCCCTAATTGATGTAGGTACATAGCTACCATGGGTACTACACATTCCAAATTCATATAACACATTCTATCAAAGTTGCTTATATATTAACTCTATGAGAAGGTTAAGGAGATTCTTACTAGTTATGGAATAAAACATTAGTATGAAGGTTACTAGTTCAATAAGAATGAGATTTTGAGGTTAAGAGGCATGATATAAGTCCCTAACTAGGGTAGTTTTAAAACTACAATGGTAAAAAAACACATTATGCTCCTTATTCAAGTAACCTAGGGGTACTAATATATTGGAAGACATGAAGAAACTATATTTCTAAAAAAATACTCAAGAGAGATGTACTAGCATTTGTAGCTCAATGCTTAGAGTTTTAATGAGTTAAAGATAATCACATGCACTGACTAAGATTATTGTACCTATGACATTTCAAATTAAAAATGAAAGGTGATTAGTATGGAATTTGGGCATGGTTTTTAAATGTCAAAGAACAAAACCATGCGATTTAGATGTGGTAGAAAAAATAATGAGGGTTTCCTATTTCATTTCAGATAATATAATTGATCTTGGAAGGGCTTTTTGTATAAGATTTTTTTAATTACACATAATTTTAGAAATAATAATCTCATATTGAGATACATGTGATATAATCAATGTTATGGGTCTTAATGAAGAGATTAATTCTACTATGTATACCACAAAAAATTAATGCAAAAAAATTACAAAAAAAACAAATATTTAATAATAATAATTTTTTATTAAAATCCCACTTATCAAAATATAGCTTACAACACACATACATCCTATAGGATTATATAACATTGTAATGTTACCTAAATCTCATAATGTTACCACAAGTCCTCATAGTGACATGATTTAACCCAAAACCCCTTCCCTAAATTTATGCATAGATCTCTATGAGCTACTCTCACTAATAGCTATGCTCTATACTTTTACATCACAAGTTCTAAATCCATTTCAATAAAGTATGGATCTATCTTTATAGGTAAAATATCCAATTAATTACATTAATTCTATCGTTTTCCCAGTAATGCCATAAATATTAAATTTTCATAGTGCATCATAGTCATTAAATTCTCAATATAGTGCCAATGCATCATAACACATTTTGAATATAACATGTCACCAAGAGATATAAAATTTACTAAAAAACATTATGTGATTGAAGGTATTAAATATAAAATGTTTATAAACTTGTGAGGAATCTTATATTTGATGGTTAGATTAGTTCACAAGGCTTTATAAATAAACAAGCTATGTGGAGATTACACATCCTGAAGCAAAATTTTATTAGTTTTTAACCAAATGATACATGTAATACTCTTTGTGTAATGACTCTTATATTCACACTATTGTGCATTAAACATCCTATAAAGTTTCTCATAATATTTCACAAATATAACTTGTGTATTTGTATTTTAGCCTTACATTAATTCACTTTGATTATTTGCATAACAATTAAATTGGATTGTTTAAATGTTCAAAAGTATCCTTTAAGATCTATTTCATTTTTTGTATTTTTCACTCCAAATAAATGACCTTGAACTAAAAAATGTGTAGATAAAAACTATGCAAATAACATAGAAGGCTTGTGCATAAACTACTAATTTTATTATTTATTATTTAAATATTTTTGGTTAATGCATGATTAAAAGTGAATCTATATTATCCTAACACAACACATGAATTCATGGTCTTGATAAACCTTTTATACAACATTGGGGACTAAGTTTAACTTTAGTTTTACCTAAAATCTTGAAACTGGTGGGGAAATTGGGTGAGTAAACCATGTCCTTGAGGATATGTTGAAGATTTACAACATGTACTATTAGTACAAGTGAGAATAATATATCCCTTTGGATAATTTTGCGTAAAATAGTATGAATCAACCTATATGCATTAAAATATGCTCACCCCACTAATTACATTAATTCCCTCTAATTTAGCCTAATTTCCATGTCTTATCTATATTAACTATTAGCCTAACACCCATATCCCATTCCTATATCCCACAAAACATTTATCCCATTCTAAAATCAATTAATTCCATCATTAAAACCTCTAATAGACCCCATTACCTACTAAACTACCACCTAAGCCCACTAGCCAGTTTAAAATTCAAAAATAATCCAACTACCCACCCACTACCCTATACTATCTTTTCCTAAAACCATAAACCCTATGGGGAGTTTTATAGAATTGGAGGATTATATAAATATTCCCTAAATTATTCCCATTCTCTAGAATTTTATAATTCTAGATATAGAATTAAAAATTCCATGGAAATTTCAGTTTTATATAATTGGTGGATTATATAAATATTCCCTAAATTATTCCCATTCTCTAGAATTTTATAATTCTAGATATAGAATTAAAAATTCCATGGAAATTTCCTTGCCCTAGATCTCAAAGGCCCGAATTTGAATTTGGACCATTGATCTTCCCTCCCTTTGCCTATAAAACTAATCTCTCCCTCCACTCTCATGACTAATGAGAAATTATCCATAAAATCCATCAAGATCTCCTATAACATCCATAATAAAATTCTAGCATCCATCCAAAACCATTATCACCATCACACATCCATTGGAAGCCATTGTCAGGGTCTCACAAGCAATCCAACAATCCAAGTTTTTGTTATCCAATCCCATAAGTTCAAGTCTTGGAATGGAGGCATGAGAAGGTAAAAAGGATGGTAAGAATTTTTTATTATCTTTGATTTATATCCTCTATCCATTCCTATTGGTGTTGTCAAGTTTTGAGCTTTTATTATCATTTTGATAATATTGCATAAACTTGATATTGGTGCACATTTTGGTGACCATGGTGGGACTAACCTCCCTTACTTAGTCTAATACCATTTTTGGAAGTGTTATAAGTGATTTTAGGACTATATATACATGGATTCAAGGCCATATTTTCAATTTTTGACACCTTCTAAGTGAGTCATGGTATTGCACTGTTAGTCACAGTATTGTAATAGTAGATTCGTTAATGCTTGTAGTGGTATTGTCGATTAGCCATTAGTGGTTAGTATTTTAATAGGATTTTTGACACACTTTTGACTCTCATAGTCATGGGATTTCTCTATTAATAGTGATATTTTTATTCCTAATAGTGATATTATCAAAAATGATAGTCAAGTTTAGACTATAACCTATATCTACTGACTTTATTATTATAGGTGTTTTTGTTGTTGTTGTTATTTCTATGTGTAAGATAGGAATAAAATCCCCTAGAGATAAGATAACCACACATTTTTGAAAAACCCATGACTCTCTTAGTAGAGGGATTATCTTGATAATAGTGGTATTATGGATCTTAATAGTGATATTGTTAAGCATAGTACTTAGGGGTTATTTTTTTGATTATATCTTAATCTCATTAGATAATAGATAGATTTGTCTCTTGTCACTCTACTTTTTTATCTAGAAGTTGTGGTTTTAGGGAAGAAGGATTTTGTATCTTCTTGACAAAATCATGACTCAGTTAGTAATGGGATTGTCTTGGTAGTCATGGGGGTACAATTCTCAATCATGGTATTATCCTTTCATTCCAAGCTGGTAAAACACTACCTCTATCACATTCAAACCCTAATTTATAGTGTTTATAGGTTTTTCCAAGAAGGCGATAAATGTTTGCGAGTTGAAAGTTTGAAGAAATTTCCCCTTTTGTTAAAATTTTTAAACTTTCCTCTATACTAGCAATTCACCCCTTCCATATCTAAAAATAGATACTGAAATGTGGTATTCTTTATCTTGGAAGATTCATAAAAAGCACAAGAAAAGGTATATTATCTATAAAACCATCATATATATTGGTTCAACCTCATTCAATAATATTTTGACTGACTCAGTCATGGGTTTACCCTATGAATAGAGGCTTTGTTATTCTCAGTCACAACTTTATAGTTATGGTTATTTAGGATTAATATCAGGCCCTACTAACATTTTTATCATAAAATAATTGTATTTAAATATCAAATACCTATAATAATTTTAATTTGGCAGACTTTTCTTTACTTAGGACGTGTGTGTGTGTGTGTGTGTGTGTGTGTGTGTGTATTATTTTTCTTAAGAATTGTAATATTGCTACTTGTATATTTATGCTAGTTTTGACTTTATCATTTAGAGTAGTGGGATTGTTTGATAGTCATGATTTTGTAGTTAATCATAGAATTTAGTTAACTTTTTCAAACTTGTGACTCTCTCACCATGGTGGGAAGCTCAGGGAATGAAATCCATGTTTTCTACTTCAAAGCTCTATTCACCAATTCTAAATAATACAAATGACCCCAAACCTAGATCTTTTGTCTTATATGACTCGCCTATCCCCCCAATAGCCCCCTAGTAACATCCCCTATCCACTTATCCCCCTAAAAACTAATCCCATCACTTTTACCTATCTATTACCAACATCTAGGGGCATAACATGCCCACAACCATTATCATTCCTCTTATCCCACATCCAAAAATACATCAACTTGAAGTCTTTTTAAAATATGTATGCAACACATGGTCCCATTTTTGGTATTCAAGGATAGCTCATCCACTATTTATCCCTTATCATTGCCCCAATACTGGATCTATCATTTACAAAACATGTATCATTTTTTAAGCTTTGAATCTTATGTAAAGTGCCTCTTTATCAATGATTACCAATATTTATCCTTTTATCCCTTTTTGATCTTCTTGTAGCATGTATCCTTACTATGAAACTCATCATCAACTCAAACCCATCCTATTTTAATCAACCTTATCTTATCATTTAATCACTTTATAGACAATTATCACTTGTCTGGACCCATCACTTGAGCCATGTCATCATCACTATTGGGGCATATATTCAATTAATTGGGGCATCCCAACCCTATCTGATTATTATCCCACCTTGAGTTTCATTTTGAGTGACCATCTAGGTTGGTTTTCTCCCTACATGATCCCTTGAGGGGGCATTATATCATACTAATTTTAACATCATCTAAAATTATGGTTTTTTAAAGACCATTACTCCTTTCACTTCATTTTAGTTACAATACCCTTTAAAATAGGGGGAATATATATGCATTAAAATATGCTCACCCTACTAATGACATTAATTCCTAGTAATTTAGTCTAATTTCTATATGTCCTAGCTATATTAACTATTGGCCTAACACCCATATCCCATTACTATATCTCACACAACCTTTATCCCATCCTAAAATAAATTAATCCCCTCATTAAAACCTCTAATAGGACTCATTACCTACTAACCTACCACCTAAACCCACTAGCTAATTTAAAATTAAAAAATAATCCAACTACCCACCCACCATCCTATACTAGCCTTTCCTAAAACCCTAAACCTTATGGGGAGATTTATATAATTGGAGGATTATATAAATATTATGAAAATTAGTCTCATTCTCTATAATTTTATAATTCTATAGATTTCCATGCAATTAAAAATTCCATGGAAATTTCCTAACCCTAGATCTTAAAGGCCCATATTTGAATTTGGACCATTGATCTTCCCTCCCTTTGCCTGTAAAACTAAGATCTCCCTCCACTCTAAAAAGTAATGAGAAATTATCCATAAAATACATCAAGCTCTCCTATATCATCCATAATAACATTCTAGCATTCATCCAAAACCATTATCACCATCACACATCCATTGGAAGCCATCGTCAAGGTCTCACAAGCAATCCAACAATCCAAGTTTTTGTTACCCAATCACACAATTTTAAGTTCTAGAATGGAGGTATGAGAAGGTAAAAAGGATGGTAAGAATGTTATATTAGCTCTCATTTATCTCCTCTATCCATTCCTATTGGTATTACCAAATTTTGAGTTTTTATTGTCATTTTGATAATATTGCATAAATTTGAAATTTGGTGCACATAGCCACTTTAACATGGTTCCTTTTTAGGATATTTATGAAAGGAAATGTTTCAATCCTATCAAATAGAACATCATCAAGGATCATGTGATGGTCTGCCTAGATATGTTGAAATAAATTCCAATGTATCAAGGAGTGCCTCATTGAGGTAAAATACATATGCCAGCATGAAACTAGTTATAAAGCAATTTATTGTAGTTGAAAATATATTCTTAAGGATAAAATTCAGTAAGAGTTTCATCAAATTTATAAATTTATCCAAAGTTTCCCCTAGATTTATTGGACCTTTTGAAGTCTTGGAGGATATTAACCTAGTTATATACAAACTTGAAATACCCCTAGATTTTTCTTAGTTGAACAATATGTTTCAAATTTCCTCATTAAATAAATAAATATATATATGATCTCACCCATGTTAAAAATTTTGAATCCTTATATATGTGGGATCGATAAGTAATGCTTATTAACCACCTAAGGTTTTTAAAACTCACAAGGTTTACTTGTGAAACAAATATGTTTCATAATGTAAGGTACAATAGGATAAAATTATTAAAAAGTGCCACATGGGAAAACTATGAGGAAGTATATAAAACTTTTCCCTATATTATTTCTTAGCTAGATTTTTTATTTGTAATAAGACATTATGACAATGAATCTTTCTAGTGGGGAAGCATCTCGTAACCCATTTTCCAACCTAGTTCAGAAAAATAAATTAATATTAAATAAATGATTATTTATATAATTTTTCATTTTATTTTTATTCAAATATTTACATGCTTATGCATGAGATTACATTGTACCAAAAATATATGGACATTGTTTTGATGTTATGGGTTCAAATAATAACAATCATATTGAATAAAAAAATGGTGAAATTTTATACTTTTTATTTAATTGTACTACATTTTTTAAATGCTTAGTGATATAATTTATGGTGGATTATATTTTTAATTAATTTTATTGATTATTATTATATGTGATGAATATTGATACATATTTCTCTTCTAAGGTGGATGATAAATAAGTCTTACCCTCATCATGACAACCCCTAGAGGGAGAAAATCACTAGGGACAAGGTGCTAAGTGGACATAAATGAGGATTTTGAGAGCCAAGGGAACCCCATACACACAACACTAATTACACTTTTATGCTTACATAATATTATTTTATGTATTATATTTTGTTTCCATACTTTTTATTAACATTGATTTTAACTAATTATTATGGTATATTTTACCCCCATAGCATGTTTCTCTACACCCCAATTGGTTGGCTTATAATGTTGGCTTTGTACACTTCCTTGTTAAATAAAATAAATGGGAGAACTATATGCCTCATCCTTAAAACCCTAACATTGTGAGAGGTATGGCCATGTTTTCTTATCATTATATGGTAATTATTAACATCATGTAAAACTTATGCTAACCTTAATTTTGATTTTATTTCAAATTGTTTGTTTTTTTATAAATAAAATATGTCTAAAATGCAAATATTTGGATTATTACCATTTTGATAAATTTATTATTTATTCTTATGTTATAAACCCTAAAATAGATAAATAAACATTAAAATTTTGATTTTTTTAAAAACAAAATGGGGCTAGTAGGTAAAACTTCCACAAAAACTCAAAGGTTATCTGAAGCCCCAATGGAAGAGGGATTTATTTGATATTTTAAGCTTGATTTTGGCATAATCATGATTTTTTTTTTAATGAAAATCATAAATAAATTTTGTATAAATTATTTCCTAAATATGTAAGGAAAGCCTTGTGGGAAGAAAATATATGAGGAGACTAGTGAGATGTTTTGGGGTTCTTATTACATAGAAGTGACTGTGAGAACTAATGGAGAGTTTTTATTAAGAAAACTTATGGATAGTCATTATGATGAGTAGATAATAATAAATTTTTAAAATATTAGATGCATGAAAGTATACATTTGACCTAAGTTTAAATTTAGGTGTCTAACATTCTACTTAATAGACATGTATATCTACAGTTTTTGGAGAGAATATTTTTGATGTGTGACTAGTGTTATTTTTTAATGGATGCTTCTCCTAGCTAATAAATATTGAGTTCATAATCTAGTAGACTATATTTTTAGATTTTATTAATGACTATATTTATCATGGTTTCCTTACCTGATTGGTTACCATCAAAGTTGTCTGCATAAGTTTATTGTATGTTCCTAGTTAGAAATTATTATGTCATTTATACCTACATTAAAAATCACTTGGAGAAATTAAATAAATTGAATTATTTCACATTGGTTGTGACCTAAATGTGGTTTAAAGTCTAAGATAAATTGATATTTTGTGTTTAACCTTGTAGTTATAAGAAACTTTCAACACACGATGTTGAGTAGCATTGGTTGTGCATGTTATATTTTATTGTTAACCTTATATATGTGCCTAGATATATTTATATTTATAGAGGGATTTTTCTTGGAATAATATAAATTAAAGCCTATTGTATTTTATATTTAACATTGTTAGTACTTACATAAGTCAATATTTCTAAAATAGATGATGCTAATATGATTGGAACTATAATTTGATTTATGCATTTGTTAAAGTTATATTCTTTTGAAAATATTAAGTTGTATAAAGTTAAGTTTTGAGTAACCCATTTTGAAATATAGATTCAATATAAATTTGTTTATAATGAATCTCAACTAATAATTTTCCCCTAAAATGTAAGTTCATGGCATTAGAATGTATATTTTTATTATTTTAAACATAATTCTAAAATTATTCATTAGGAAACTCTCTTCTTAATTTGATTTATAGGTTTTATGATTTTTTGAGTGGGTTGATAGACTTGTATCCATTTTTCATACTTATAATTTCATATTAAGGGAATAAAATCTTAAAATGGTGTAGTCTCATACATATCTTGTTCTTTTAATAATATCTAAACATGTTGGTTTACACTGTTGTAACATAATGGTGTATTTGTGACATAGGTTGTAGAACAATCATGTGTTATAACTATGTAGTATAAGTTTTACATTGGAAATTTTATCTTTCTTTATTTAAGGGAAATAACCTAGCATGTCTCAAGTAATTGTGTTATAATCTCTATAGAAAGAGATATCACTCCACCCTATGATTAGGGAGTGTAAAAAGTGTCCTTGGTAATTTTATTGAATTATAATATTAATATATATCTTCCTAAAAATAATATGGTTGATCATAGTGTTGATGTGCATGAGATGATAGTAAATACTTTAAAATTTTGAATGTTTAAGTTATGACACTTTTCCTAGCTAGACTACTATGTACCAATATGCATAACTTGTCTTATGAGACCTTCCTAGTCTATATGGATGTATATTTCAAGCATTTTTAGATAAGGCATTTGGAATTATGTTGAGTCAGGTTGTTCTATTCCTAGAAAGGGGTATGCTGGTTTGGGGTTTTTCCAAACCTATGGAACTAAAATCTAATTTTACATGGGGGTTGTCAATCCAAGAATATAAATGATTGTGCATGATCTATTTAGACTAGTTATGGACTCTTATTACTCTAGCCTAGTATTTTAACACTAGGATATATGTAGTGGTAAATAATAGTATATTAGTTATTGGATTTTATGTTTTTTATTCAGGATAAAAAGGGAATTTTTTTGAACTAGGGTCCCCAAACCCTAGGAGAAGAATAAACAAAAGAGGAACCATGGTCTACTAAAGACCAAACAAGAAATAGGACCAAACAGACCCAAAGATAGCTAAAGAATAACCCTAAAACCAATAAATAATGACCAAAGAAACTAGTTGAGATCCAAACTACTAGAAACATCCTCCTAACAAGATTTCATATTTTTAATGTTCGTATCAATCTAAAGAAAAAAATTATCTTGGTCCATGGTATATTGAGATCCACTACACTATCCTTTCTTGCCTTTACCTTTGCCAATGATAACTTGAAAAATATTCACAAGATGAGATCACAAGTTTTCAACATTTTGGATACCATCATACATAGTAGCCTTGTAGTAATTCACTAAAAAACTTATATTTTTATGAAGTTTCTCATTATCCTATTATAATATCTCCACCCTAAATGAGAGACTCTGCATTTGTTGATCCTCCTCCCTAGTTGAAAGGATTTGACTCATCCTTTTATTGTTGTAAGAATTTAACCTTACCTTTCATCTCTATGATCTCTGTCATAAACCAATGAATAATATATTTGTTAAGGTCAAGCTCTTCCAATATCTTATTTGAGCTCTCGTTGCCTTTAAGCAAGGTGACCAAATTGTTAAATGCCTTATTTTGATCCTTCAGTTGTTTATTTTGAGAGGTCTCCCCTTTATCTATGGGAAAATAATTAGGCCCCCCACTCATACTCTCAACTAAAATATTATGATCCAATTTTTTTCCCTACTCCACTTCCTTCTATCACTCCCTTGGTTCTTTACTGCCATCTTCAACATCAATAAAATCCCTAGTTGAATCTCCCATTTTACTCTACATGTCATGTTACCCCTATTTACCCCATTTCCCTTGACTAATATCTATAGGATTTAAGGCACTCAAAATCCATTTATTGGTGTTTTCCTATAGCTTCAAACTCTTTCCTTCATCCTCCTTAATCCTAATCTCCACAAGTTTCTTAGTGTTCTTAGTAACCCTGCTTAAACTCCCAAGGTATTTTATCCAAACTTTTTAAATTTTTATGATATCAACATGACCCTCCTCCATATTTACCTTTTGGAGCTAAGGAATGTTTGGGTTGTTTTTATTCATTCCCTTAATATTTGAAAATGAGGTAGATCACTCCCTCATATCTTGGGGTTGAGTAATTTCCATGTTTAAATTTCATGATCAACACCTCCATAGATTTCAAAATAAAAAATGGAAGACTAAATGGCACACCATGCTTGAAATAGTTTAACAATTTAAATGAGGACCATATAACTACATTGTACCTCCTTTTTAGGGTTACATAATACATTAGATGAAAGGAAATCTTTTCATATGACTTGTTCAAGGATTCCCTATCAAAACCATTATGAAGTAGCTCCAATTTCTCTCCCTCAATAAAGTCCTCTTTGTCCAATTTGAAATACCTTGGTGATTAGTATCATTATTTCCTTACTCACCAACCCAGTTATGTGAGAAATGAGTTCCTCTATGATATCAAGGGTAATTTCATTGATTGAAATTGTTATGTGCTTCCAAGATTTTGTAAACAAGATTTAGAAGTGCTTATCATAGCCTTTAATCTTCTCCATAAATCCAACAAAACCTCCCACTTTTAGAGTTACCCAAATTATTTCATTTTTCCTAACTTCAAGCTATAATTTTGGTTCTATTCTATTAGGTAATCCCATGATGCTTTCCTCATATCCACTCCATCTTTCTCTGTTATAGAAATTGGGTTGCACCAAATAGAACCAAGAGGAAATGCAATTATGTTTAGTGTTTTATCCATCTAAAAGATGTTTTAGGAAATCTAGAAAATTATTTGATGGTCCCAATAGAATTGAAACAAACCATAGGATTCCCAAAATCAAAAGAGACTCATAATTATTCTATCTAAGAATTAGAATCTTACCCAATATGCTTAAGGTTAGGAACATTAGGATTTCCTTCATCTTTTATCTTTAGAAAAATCTCCATAAGAAGGTCTTCATAGCCTATCCAAGTCATAAGACCCAAAATATTTACTCCTTTATTAGTGAACTAGTCTGTTATGGCATTCCCTTCCCTATAAGTATGTTGAATGGTAACTTGGTGAAAAGAGTCCAAATTGACTATAAATTCCTCTAAAACTTGTTGGATGGACTAGCTAATTACATTTTTCCTAGACATATAATTCACAATATTTAGAGAGTCATCCTCCACCAAAAGTTTTTGCACTCTCAATTGATTTTTCAATTTGGTCCCCCACAATGGTTCTAGAGCTTTTGCCCAGTGATTAAATTGCCAAAAAAATTAACTAAAATTCATTCATTCATTCTTATAATCAATTAATTTATTGATTACTATATTTATTTTATTAATTTATATTAAAATAAAAATTATTTATATTATCACTTAATATTTTAAAATTGATTAATCATGACATTTTTTGTTATTAGTATTATAGTTATTTTAAATGATAATTTGAAGCTAATATTTTGTTTCAAAAATATAATTATTGATATGATATAAAAACATAAATTTTATGGTAGTAGTATCATTTATTAAGAATAGTGAGATCACTTTAAAGTTATATGTGACACTATACATGCTTCCTTATGTCCTCTACCTTCTCTATTTGAGAAGTTTTTATTATCATTTACTTGTCATCGTTGCTTCTTCTCTTCCACGAATATGTTATATTATCACAATTAACAAATGGATTTTTTTAATTGTGGGACTGTGTATCCATGTCTTTGTCTACACACACACACATACATTTATACATAGACATATGTATATATATGTATATATGCATGCATGCATGCATACATACATACAGACACACACACACACACACACAATATATATATATATATACATTATATATATACATAATATATATATATATATAGACACACACACACATATATATACATACATATACATATACATACATATATATATATATATACATACATATATATATACATACATATATATATATATATATATATATATATATATAAATACACACACACACATATATGTATATATATGTGTGTGTGTGTGTGTGTGTGTGTGTGTGTGTGTGTGTGTGTGTGTGTGTGTGTATATATATATATATATATATATATATATATATATATATATAATTTTTTTAATTATGTTTGAGAACATACCATTCAAACATAACTAAATTATATATATGAAACCCACTTCTAGCATTTTACATCTATATTATTTAATCTATACTTGATGTGTCATCAAGACATATCAAACACATATATCCTTTATTTAAATCCAACTTGAGAAACTTTTTGGATTTTTACCTACAAGTCCAATCAATTATTTAATTTTAGGGTGATTCTACTCCTTTTCAAAACATTTAGGTTTTTATGCAAAGATAGTCTTTGTATTATGAGTGGAATTATAATATTCTTTGGTTTCTAGTAAAAAATCACCTATATAATTTTTACTTATAGGAAACATATATTATTTTAAAGCATCATGAATATCCTTATAATATTTTACTAGGATAGACCAAAATTTGGACCCCTCTACATGTGACTCTTTGAACATTGAAATGAATATTAAAATTTATGACTTCAACCCATTGATGTTTAGTTTATTTATATAGTGATAAATATCAAGTGTTTTATCTATTTGTTTATTATTCTCACTCAAATAATCTTCATCATTCATAAATTCAATTTAATCTTATCCCATTTCTTTTGTTTATTTTTTAAATCCCTTTTCACTTCTAATCCATAAAAATAATATAATATGGAGATCCATGTGGTACATTTAGTTTACCATACTATAATGTCCTCCATAATTTTAATGTGAAAACTACTTAAAGTCATGCAACATACACTTAACCTAAAAATTTTGAAGGCATCCTCCATTATTATTAGGAAATATTGAGTTTTTTCAAACCACATATCTCATATTTACCTTTATCTTGATATGATTTTATGAATTCTTTGAAATCTACCACCTCTTCAATTATATATGGTGAAAACATTCTTGTTTTTTCATAGGTTCTATAGATGTCCACCATTTGTGGAAAAATTCACACATATATTCCATTTAAAGTTGTAGTTAAATTTCTAAATGTGGCACCTATATATTCATGACTATGACCCACTAGTAATAATCCTATTTAAATATCTTTAAAATCATCATTGTATGTTAGAAATAAGGGGTAATGGATCAAAAAAAATGTTTATAGTCACCAATAGAGGATACCAATTCATGAAAATGATTCATTAAAAAAATATGCTCAAAATTTAATCATTATAAAGAAATTATATACAATAATATTTAAAAACATGACAAGCACTTGACCATGTGGGGAGAACGTTTTAGGCTTTCCATGGTCAAGCACTTGGTTGACCATGTGGAGAATTTGTTTTGGCCTAATATGTTCAAGTAGGTGCTTAATAATTTGGGACAAAAACCATGTTATTTTTTATGTCAATCACCCACTTGACAATGTAGAGAATAAAATTTTGCATAAAATTAATGCTTGATACACCATATTTTAAATTAATAAAATTGAGGTAATATAAATCAATTTTTTGTTACATTTTACATTTTTTTCATCCCCTATGTAATCAAGTATAATCTAAGTAGAAATAATGTTGGTAGGTTCTTGAATTCATCAAGCTAAGAAAAATCTTTCTACTACCCTCTAAATGGAGGATATACCAAATTTTCAATAAAAACATCATAGTGAGTGTACTTACATCTCCCATGAATGTATTGTAAGTCTCAATATGAATTTTCCTATGTAACATCCAAATATATTAAACATTTTTAAAGTTTGACCAACATGAAACATATGTTATTTCCCAAACCCACATTTATTATATACATTTTTAGGGATTTTATCAAGGATACCTTAATAAATGTAGCACTAGTTTCTTTTGACTTGTTTTCCATTTAAGGGATAAATATATTCCTTCTATCAACCATATCATGAATATTATTAAAATATTAATTGGTATTATAATTAGATAGTATCCTATGGGTTTGAAAAACTATTGAAATATTTGTAGATTCCACATGGGAGTTCATCTCATTATCAATTCATCTTTCTTGGTCATGGACAACTTCCTATATTCCTTATTGTTATTTAAATGCCAACAAACTATGCATATTGAATGGCCATATATTATTTCAAATTCCACATCTATAAATTATTTATTCCAAAAATTATAAAAAGTTTGGTTTGAATTTTTCTCAACCTATATAAATTAAGTTTTGCATTAATTTTTGCACACACCATTTTATGGTTCAATGTGGAAGTAAGTAGGAAAAACTAATAGAAGAACCATTTCTTGTAAGGCATTTCCTATTTGGAAACACATTTTCATGTTTGTTTATGAATTTATATTGAATATATACTCCTTAAAATGTATTTGAATGTGTCTTTAAAAACATTTTCCCTCCATGATGAGTAATAAATTTTTGATCTTTCCAATCACTCAATTTATAAAAATTAATTTTCTAAAATAATGTATTTCAAACCAAGATTTAAGGCTGATTTTCTACCTCGTTTTAACATCCTTCCCAAAATTTTAATAACATTGAAGATCAAATGCACTATAGAATTGATTGTATATTGCCTTCATATATTTAAGCATGATAAATAATTATTAAATTATTATTTTAAGACTAATATTTATTGTATAATGTATTTGTTCAACATTGTGTTTCTCATGTATTTTATTCTAACAAATTTATTTTATCAACTGAGTGTCATATTTTTATTGTCACACTCTTCCTTTTAATATAATTATATTTTATTTTATGACTTTATTATTGTTTAGAATTTCTAGGTATTCTAAAGGCACTAGAGGGTTATCACTATCCAAAATATAAAAACATTCCCATATTACTTTTCTTAGGGCCTATTTAATGGAATACTTAGTGTATTTCAATCATTTATTCTTAAAGAGATGATTATCCATTGGCAAAGTGATTTATCAACTATTCATCACTACAATATTTATGAAACCATTCAATACAATGACATAAATACCAAATTTATTGTCAGTCATTTTAGTTGGTTTCAAACCTATTTTAATTACACTCTCATTAATCTCAATTATTTTTTATCCCATGACAAATGTGATTTTTTTTCCAAGCATTTATGTAATATTTTAACATATTTATATATTAAATATTATTTAAGGATGTTTTAATCACAAACATCATCTACATAAAAATATTTGACTCCACAATTATCTTAGTGATTATGAATTGATTCAAATTCCATGGGGGATACATGTTTGGTGATAATTGCCACACACACACACACGATAAGATGAAGGCTATATTAAAACCTTTTATTGAATAATATTAATTTTATTTTAAAAATACATTTATAAAAAACTATATAGTGTTTTGATGTGATTTGTGAACAAGCCCATAATCATATGTATTAATAAACTACCTCCATGTAAGATTATAAAATGTTTTGAATTTATTGTTTGGAAAGCTCTTCTTCCATTCAATTGATTTTAAATTTCACACTTTCAATGATAGATATCTACTTATTTGATTGATTTGTCTAACAATTAAAATAAATGTGTTAGTATATATAATGAAATCATGAAATCAATAAAAAAATTGTTACATAAATAAATACTATTTAATTAAACAAATATATATTGTGATACAACAAAAAAATAAAATATTAATACCTTTTTATATGACATTGATGTTGAATGTTTTTTTATCATCATCTTTTTTTTAATCTTTTATATCTATAGATTTTTTTCAAGTACTTCTTATTTTGGTTCTAAGACTTATACAATGACATATTTGCTCTTATTACACAATAAAAAAATAAATTACACATTTTTAGAATATGAAAAATGAAAAAATTTGTTACAATAAATTACAAAATAATTATTATATGGTAATGAAGAATATAGAAGTTAACATTGTCATTGGTAAATATATGTAACAATATAGATACCTTCAAATTGACATGTTTGTTTGTATGATTTTATTATAGACAGTCATCAACATCTACATAATAAAATAATTGAAACTTGATTCCTTTACAAAGTCTCATATCACATTCATTCCAAACTATACCTGAACCAAACTATATTTTTAATATATATACTATGAAAATCATCTAGAATCAAATTTTTAAGAGCAGTGAATATAGAGTGAAAACACACAACTCCACTAAAGTAAGAAATCATGAAATGAGCAAAAACTAATATATTGTATTCAAGAAAAGAGGATTGTTTATATAAAGCTTACAAGAGCCTATTGACATGCACCCAAGAACAAAGGATTAATAAGATTCCTGGCATAATAATGGATGGATTACATGATGAATAACCCACACTTCATACAAGAGCACTAGATCTGACTCCACATAAATATGGATAATGAATACAAAGGGAGAGAGGTACATATATAGGTGGGAGAGAGATTGAAACCCCACATTGTAATGAATGTGGGACTAATCTTCCCAAATGACCCAAATGACCTCTAAGACCTTGAACAAGCATAATGAACCATATAAACAAAACCCATAAGATAAAAGTCTACACCAAAACCCCTATTTAATCATAGCTTAGGTGGGATGGAGAATTAGGTCCTAGCAACAAGGCTTGATGAGGTACCCAAGTACATAGTGATGATCCCAATATCTTAAAAAATATGATGTGTTCCTCCACAAAGAAGAGAGAGAAGGTAAGTGTAGAATGTTTCATGAAAAATGCTATAGTAGGTCCCTATTCAACAAATGATGTCTCTTCCTTTCATAATAAAGAAACCCCAAGCTATCAAACTATTAAATTCCCACTCAAGTGGAATCATGTAGGAATCATGATGTAGGTCTTTGTAAAATGCTCAAGTGTCTCACTGATAATCCTCAAATGTGCCAAAGTTTGATCAAGTATCATAGGAATAACAATAGAAGATAACAATGAATAAACATATAATGAAGGGGAGAGAATAGCTAGAGAATAAGATATATAGGGAACATTCACTAAAAGAATGTTCATGGGAAGAGGAGAGAAAGTATCAACAATTGTTGAAACTGAAGACTAGTCTAAAAATGAAGCACTTGAATATCTAATATGAATGTCCATATGAACATATGAGTCATTGATACTCTCAATGTATATAGTCTCACTAGAATCAATAAAGTCCTCTAAAATGCAAGGTTATGAAGGATCTAGAAGAGAAACAATCTGCATAGGAATAGAAGTAGAATTTATAATGAGACAAATAAGAGTTGGCATAATCTTGTCCTATAGTGGGGGATTGATAAAAGGAATAGTATTGTACACCATTGATATATCATCATAAGAAATAAAAACATGAGGAGAGAGTAGAATAGTCTTAGAAGAAATAATAAAAAGTGGAGGAGGTATGATGTAAGGCATAATAGGATCCTTAAAAATACTCTAAAGTGTGTTCCAAATAGTGGAGGAGCACTCTATGTGCTCCACATGGTGGTGTAGATCCCATGAAACATGTAATAATAAGTGAACATAAACATAGCCATAAGATTTGGCCTAGTCATCGTATTGACCTGGGTTAATAGGAATAGGAATCTATCCATATAATAATGGAATAAGGTCTTGATCCATGAGTGAGCATTCCATATACACACACCATGAAACATAATTAGTCTTTCTTAGAAGGACTATGAGTGTAGACTCAACTTTCCTCCTATGGAGTCTCTCGAATGGATTTATCATGACTGGGAGAAAACACCAAAGAAGTACAATACTACACGATATAAACTATAAAGAACCTCTAATGCATGCTCAAATATGAGGATATTGGGCACATATAATAATGCATCCAAATGAGTAATTAGTGATAAAGTGGATAAACAATGGTGTATGATCTAGATATGGACTTCAGACTGGGCTAAAAATGAGTCCACACAGATGATATAAATTAGTGCATAAAGATAATAATGTAAAAAGTAGTGGGGCCCATAACATAGGCAACCCCCTAGTAGTGAAAATTCATACTCAAGAATATGACATTAGATTCAGTTGAAAATGTGTCCATGAGTGTAATAAATGATGAAAATGTAATCCAAAAGAAGCTAGAAGGAAGTTTGTGCTACCTATGAGGGGGTTTGACCTCCTATTAGACTAGACCTCACCCTTTTATCTTTGAAAAATGAAAGAGATAAGGTATGTGTAAAATAAGGAGTATTACCTCAATCAATGTTCACAACATAAAAAATACATCACCACTAAAATGTCATTATAATATAACAAACCATAGGCACAAAGCATCACAACCAATGCAAAAAGACCCCCCCTCCCCCGCAAAATGTGACACTTTATATTTTAGTGAGTTTTATAATTTAAATAGGACAAAAGTGTGGTAAATGAAAAAATATGAACTTTTGAAAAAGATGACATTTAATTTTGAGATACCGATCAAAAAATTATTATAATATTACTTTCTTATAAATAAGGCCTATTTAATAAAACTTGCACTAAAATTTAAAATATTGACCAAATAAAAGGTAAGGTAGCCTTTTAGCTACTCATTGGAATTGGCATGGAACTACAATATTACTCAAGCTAGGTAAAATGAAAAACCATTCTACCCATACACCCCTACATGCACTTTAATGAAAAGGACATACTTTGAAGGTGTTTAATTAAAAAATTAAAAAACTATTTTAAATAAAATTAAAACATGATTTGGTTTTTAATATTTTAGGGCATTATTAGCTTTTTAACATTTTCTTACTATTATAATGATGTTGCAATAAAAATCAATGAGATGGGCTTAAATCAGTGTTTAAAAAATTTCACTCAATTATACTTTATCTTTATTTGAACCATGAAAGCAATACAATGATATAGCAATTCATAAAGAACCATTCAAATGAGCAAGAAACAAGAAAACACATATATGAGTGGGAAAACCTCAAGGGGAATAAAACCCATTGTGATCTATGATAATAGACTATTGTCCTATAAAACAAAAAATAAAATTCTATTGAGCACCAACTCAACTTAGTGCACTAACCCTAATAAAGTTCAGCACCCACTTGACTAGGCTTTAGCAAGCACCTACTGCAAGGAAGCACCAATTCCCTATGTGACTCAACACCAACTCAACCAGCTCATGAATTCTAATCACCATACTTATGTTCTTTTATTATGGTCTCATTTCAAGACCTCCTTATGCTCAATAATGCAATATTTTATTCACTTATGTTACACACACACAAATAGGCCTAAACTACCTTATATATATATATATATATATATATATATACACACACACACACACACACACACACACATGGTCACACACCACTTGGTTGGCCACACACCTTCAACCTCTTATGTCATCCATACAATAGGCCTTAGAACATATTATGAACATGATTCACATATAATTTGAAGTGAAAGAGTCTACAATTATACAAAATGTATTGAGATCCCTAACTTATAAATTTGATTCAAAGGTGTCTATAGTAGAATAAATACAAGATATAGACACACTTCAAATGGATGGGATTCATGGCATCTTGATTTCCTATGATATGAGAACAAATTAAGGAAGACCTCCCAAGAAAGAAACAACATTAAAAGCTAATAAGAAGTCAAAATCCAATAAGGTTAAGGATGAGGTATGTCCAGATATTGATGATGATAAACTAATAGCCATGTTTGTTAGGAAATTGAAGATTAGATCTGGTAAGTACAAGGGTAAGTTGTCTTTCAAATATTTTGACTATGGTAATATTGGTCAATTTTCATATAAGTGTCCTAACAAGGATAAGACTTAGCATGATGATGAACATGATGAACATCATGGTGATGATAAGAAGGTTTATAAACTTGGTAAAAGTATGAAAGTATTAGGAAGTATGAATGTAAGAAAGGGTCATTCAAGAAAAAGAGAAGTTTTTATACCAAAGAAGATAATAGTTCATTTGATGTAAGTGACACAAGTACATCTGATAGTGATGATGACTAATGAACATGAAAATGACAATAATGAAACCTTATTCATGGATATAGGAATATATAATAAGGGTTGCTCAAAATGGAAAGGCCTTATGGATGATGAAGAATCAAATGAAGAAGGGGTTGAAGTGAACCTTGAGGAAAAATTGGTGATTGATCTAGAAGAGTTAAAGTTATGAATAAGTAATAATCATAAACTAAGATCATTAGTTAAGGAATATGAATATCAGATTGGTCTATTTGAAGAGATATTGAGTAACACATCCAAGGAGCATGATGAGATCATCAATCAAGTTGAAACTTAGATGGAGATAATCACTGATAGCCTAAAGGATGATGAAGAAGAATGTACCAAGTATGAATCATAAACAGAGTCCTTAAAATCAAAATTAGATCAAACAACTAGCAAGATAAAGACCTTTGAGAACTTTGAAAAGATCACTAAGGCTCTAGATGACATTTTGAGTAGTTAGAAGTTTGTTAATGATAAGGTATCTCTTGGTTTCAAAGTAGATCAAAAGGAGAACAAGGATAATGCTAATGTGAACAATAAGGTTAACCTAAAGAACAATATTAATACCAGTTATATTAGATATATTAATGTCATAAGGTATGTAGATTCATTTAATGATTACTATTTCTTAGGTAGTCATTTTGGCCATAGAGCAAGAGAGTGTAAAAGACTCTTCAAGAACGAGTACTCATATAACTATGAAAGGAATTGTAGTTCACATTAGTCAAGATATATGAGTGATATTATTTTCTATAATTATCTTAACATTACTTATATTTCAAGATTATATCATCATGAATCATCAACATAAAATAAGAACATTCAAGCTTTTAGAGTTTAATAAAGAAGACAAACCAAGGTTTAGAAGCCAAAGATAGTCAATCTTAGTATTGATCAGTCTAAAATACAAAGTGGACTAATTTATATGATAGAGAATAGATGATATATTAAAGAGTATCAAGAGTGTTCATTATTAGCTCAAATTATTGACCACATAGATGATAAAGAGACCTAGCCAAAGATGTTAATCAAACCTAAAAGGATACTAAAGGATCATTAGTCTTGTGAGATCATGGAGATCTAGGAATATCTTAAGTTTATATTATTTTAGTGCCCTATGGTAAGGGGTGACTCCATTAGGATTCATGGAGACACTCATTAGTCACTAGAAGTTTGGTAGTTATCATGAAGACATGTTAAAGAATGTTGATAGTTAGAAGTGGTATTGGTATCAAGATGTTTGAAGGAAGATGAGGATGGTCTGAGAATCCTAATGACTCATGTGGTGAGATCAAACTCTTAAGACAAAGGGTAAGTTCATAATTCTTCAATTGATGTCTAGAATATGGTGGCCTAGTGTGGGATCAAAGGTTTAAGTCAAATCAGTCATGTCAAGGACAAGGTGAGTGGTTTTGTGATCTAAGTTCATTTGAAGGAGGTATTCATGGAGTAAGTGGGAGCATGTTCCTATAATAATTCATATTTTATGTGTTGATATTTTATTCTAAGAAGGTGTGATTCTAGATAGCAGTTTGTGGAAGACCTTTTATCATTAATGTCAAAGGGGGAGAAAACTAGAATGAGGGAGATGAGAATGATTAGATTGTAGTATGTTTTCCATCAATGACAAAGAGAGAATTTGTTGATAAGTGTTATCATTGATTTAAAGTTTATTTTTATTAATGTCAAAGTTGATGTCATTGATGTCAAGGTATATTTGGTGAAGTTGCAAGGTGAGTGGTCTTTGAGGTATGAGCTTGTGTGCTTGATATGGAAAAGAAGCCATGTAACAAGATGCATTTGAAGGAAAGAGAGAATTTTAATTTAAGAGATAATTTTAAGGAAACTAATGTCTTATGGTTGCATGAATTCACAGGTCAAGGTGTCAAAGGTATCTAGGTGCATGAAAGAAAGATGTTTAGTTATATGAATTTTGGTAATGTGGTTTTAGGTTTGTATGAGGCTATGAAAGATTATGTTCATTAGAAAGAGAATGGTGTAGTGATATGATTAAGATTTAATGTATTATATCTTCTTGGTTGATGTTTTTTTAGGTCATGACATGGAAGGAATAGGTCAAGGCATCAAGTGCTTAAGTAGCCTAAGCCTAGTCATGGCATGTAGAGATATTATGAGAATTTTTGAGCATGGTGGCTTGGTGAGATGAGTGCACACATGCATGAGTGTTGGTATGAGGTTGTATTATAATGTATGAGAGACATTGGAGTACTCATGAGAGTTTCAAGGTGATTTTATAGGGGTAGGATCTTCAGTCTAGGTCTACATCTAGACCTTTCTTAAACCCTACCAAGCCTAATGAGGTATAATGATATATTATCAAGGAGTGTGAATTATTTATGGTAGTTTTTAATAATTATATAGGTTGTTTTAGTATGTGAGTGAGGTGAAGAGTGCATGGAAAGAGGCATGAATGTCATTTTTAAGGCCTAATGTGATTTTCATGTCAAGGTCTAGAGAGTAAAGAAAGAGAGTGTGGCCTAATGAGGGGTCATGATCATATTTCAAGGTTTTTTGGATAATTTAATAATTTTAAGAGGTTAGGTATGTTTTCTCAAGTTTGTTTATGTAATTTTAGGTTCTATTTTTAAGGACAAGACATGAAAACTTGTTTAGAGGTCTCTTGAGTGCTCAGAATGAAGGGTTCTCAACTCGAGAAGGATTTTATTGTGTTCATAAACTCATAAAACATTTTAATGGGAACATAATTAGTTTATGGTATATGGTTAAGGGTCCTATATCAAAATTCTAAACATTAGTTTTTGGATTGAGGGGCTATGATTTATGAATGATCATTAAGAGTGGAAACATGTTTAAACCCTCTTAGAACCCTAATAAGGACATGATATTGATAATAAGTGCCCAAAATGGATTTTTATGATTAATTAAGATATTATATATTATATTTTAAACTCTTAGGTACCTCCAAGTGGTATTGGTTAGAGAGAGGAGAGAGAAAATGTTGAGTTATAGGCTTGTTTTTGAAAAAAATATTATAAAATTCAAAAGTTACATTGGACATAGTAAGAAAATAGATGGAGGAAGAAGGTAGATAATAATGTTTCATGTATAATAAGGTTTATGGATAGGTTATATCCCTCAAGTGTGATAAAATGGTCATCTAATTTAGTCAGTCGCTAACAAGCCTAATGGTGCAAATAGTGAAAAACCTAAGTAGCTATGAGAAGATAAATTAGAATGTGTTTTCATGGTAAAATGATGGATAAAAGTACATGAAGATGTTTTTTTGGATTGTTATGTCATATTAATTATTTTTATATAGATTTAAATTTAGGTATATTGGTAAAAATGATGAATCCAAAATGGCTTGTCTAGCTTAGTAAGGTCTGTGTGTAGTGAGGTTAACAAATTAGTCTATAAGATCAATAGTTGCCACTAGACCATATATTATTTATATTTTAAGATGATATTTATATATTATAGTACCATATACATGAATAAAAAGTAATTTAAATTTCCTATCATGTGTTGGAGGTCTAAGTCACTATGACTATGTTTTGAGGTAATCTAGCAGTTTTGAATGAGTAAGTTGCAGAGGTCTTCTTGAAGCCTTATATTTTAAGATGAAGTGTCTAATGGATATATTTTTTTTTATTTTTGAATTTAAATTATTTTTAATTATTTTTATAATCTTGGAATTTAGTGTAATATTTTGAAAATTTTAAGCTAAAATGGCTTGTCTGGTTCAAGCAAGATTGTGTGAGATAAGGTCAGGAGATTGGTCTGCAAGATCAATGTTTTATACTAGAGATTATAGTTTTTATATTTGAGATTTTTATGAATATGTTATATAATTTTTTAATGTATTTATTATCATTTAAATTTTCATTTTAGGTGTTGGATGTCAAGTAGTTTCATGACTAGTTTTTGACAGTTCTGGTAGTTCTGAGTGAGCTTATTAAAGAGATGAGTTAGCGAATTTTTTCCATAAGTTGAAGTGTTTCGAGTATATGGTGATGACCCTAAGGTAATTTATGCTATATATAAATTATTTATTTTAATTTTTTTTGGCTAAATTATGTGTTATCTATAGCTGTTCAATACAGACTTTTTTGTGTGTTTAAAGGCCTAATGTGAATAGTACTAATGGAGTAATTCAAGTGGTGGTTGGACCTAAAAAGTGTTATGGAGATCAGAGGATGTTGGATAATGTATATTTGAGATATGCATGAAATAATCCTAATTCCTATGTAAGTTAAATATCTTCCAAAGGATCAAATGGTAATGCATTACTAGATAAACCTAATGCAATTAGGTCTCTATGAGGCCTAAAAGTGAAATGGAGTCTAATTGAGTCATGACAGAAAAAAATGGATTGAAAAGAAATTTAAATATTGTTTATGATATTTAATAAGATCTATTCCATGGTTGAAAGAATATTTTAAGGGTGTGTGGTTGACTAAGTGGTATATGAACAAGGAATGGTATATATACAAGGCAATTTTAGGTCTATTTGAGTAAGTAGAAAGTATGTGAATAAAATAGGACATTTTTGAGCATAAGGAGGTCTTTTAGATCACCAGAGGAGTGTATATGATTTTTAATTAAGATTTGATAGTGTGTCTACATATGAATATCAAGTTCATATGGCTTAATAAAGTCTTGAAGAGACCTAGTTGAGTGAAGAGGCCTAGAAGCTAGTTTGAGAGGGTTAAAAAGTGTGAAGAAATAAATAAGATTATCATAATCTATTGGGTAAGAAACAAGGTGTTCTAAATATGATCAAATAAATTAGGTGCTTGAGTTGGTGTTGAGTCATCTATGGGGTTAATGCCTCCTTTCAATTGGGTGCTTTCTAAAGCCTAGTCAAATGGGTGCTTGGCTAGTTGGGGTTGGTGCTCTAAGTGGACTTGGTGATTAACTAAATTTTGTTTTTGTCTTATAGGATTTTATTAAATTTGTAGATATCAGTGGGGTTTCTTACACTTGAGTTTTTTCCACATATGTGATGTGTGTTTATGGTTGATGCTTATGTGGATAGGTGTTTATGCTTTCTATATCTATATGCTTGTTTGAATGGTTCATGATTTCTTAAGTGTAACTGATCAAAAATGTTTTGAAGACTAATTCACCCCCCTAGTAATTTTTATTCCCACATAATATATTTCACATTGGTTCTTTATTAGGGTTTTAGGAAGGTTTAACACAGGTTTTGGTGTTAATTATTATTCATAAAGGACTCATACTTCAATCCAAAACTAATTCTTGGAGATCTTAGCTAGGACCATTTCCCATATCTCCTTAATAGATTGGATTCCCATGCAGAGGTTGCACATTCCAATGAATGTCTTAAAGTTCTTCTTAGATTTGAGACCTCATTATGTGAGCTTAAGAAGGCCTAAAATAGTGATTCATTCACTTTTATTTTAAATCTTAACGTAAAACTTTATAAACATGATTAAAAAAATTATCTCACCTTTGTCCATGCTCACATATGCATACTTTCCTTTAAATCTGATCATCATACCTCATTAGGCTAGGCAGGGTTTAAGAGAGGTCTAGGTGTAGACATAAACTAAAGGGCCTACCCCTATAGGTTCACCCTGTAACTCTCATGATTTATTATATACCTTTATTAAATGCTCAAATACTTTCATACAACCTTCACATGTCTATGTTCATTCATGTTTTAATATAGATACCACTTTATGTCATGACTAGGCTCATGATTAAGCTTCCTATTCACTTTGACATCAATTATATGTACCTTCATGCAAACATAAGACATTAATTGCCTTAAAATTATCTCTTTCTCTTTCTCTCATGACAACACTCTTTAAATACACCTTATTACATCACATGCTTCCAACAATCCTTAATCACCTTTGATGTCATCCTTCACAAGATACACCTTTGACATCATCCTTCACATAATACACCTTTGACATCAATGATAGTACTCAACAATCTCCCCCTTTGTCATTGATGGAAACCACTTTCAAAAAATTATCTCAATAGTTTATTTCTCCCTTATTATAAAATTTCTCCCCCTTTGACATTAATGACAAAGAGGTACCTACAAATTCTTGGATCATGCCTCTTCTAACCATAAAACTCAACACACATGAATATGAGTTAATGAAGCATCATTTAAACATGTTCCCCTATCTCCATGCATACCTTCTTGGCACTACTCACCTTCTATTGGAGATAATGAATCACTTGATTAACTCCCATTACCCTTGACTTTATCAATGGCTAGTAGGGTTATGAATTAATCCTAATTCCTATTTTAGATGCTCAAATGTTGCCTTTGGAAATGGCTTGGTTAAAATGTCTGCAATATGATCCTTTGTAGGAACATATTCAAGTTTAACAATTTTTTTACTTACCTTCTCTCTTAGGAAATGATATTTTATGGGAATGCACTTAGTTCTTGAGTACATGAAAGGATTCTTTGAGGCATTTATGACACTTATATTGTCACAATAGATGGGGATAGGAATATCATACTCTAACTTTTAGTCTTTTAAGTTATATCTCATCCATAAGACTTGAGTGCAATAAGATTTTTATTCAATGTATTCAACCTTACAAGTAGATAATGCCACATATATTTACTTCTTTATTATCCATGATACTAGGCACTCTCCTAAGAATAAATCTCCTCTACTAGTGCTCTTCCTATCATCTAGACTTCCTTCCCAATCTACATATGTATAGTCTATCAAGTTAAAATCTTTGCTTCTTTGATACCACAACCCAAAATCCATAGCTACATTGAGATACCTAAGTATCTTTTTTATTTCTTTCAAATAATTTTTCTTTGGGTCTACTTGAAATCATCCCACAAGAGATACTGCTAGCATGATGTCAAGTCTAGAGGTAGTAGTGTATAGAAAGCTTCCAATCATTGACCTATATGAAGTCTGATTGAGCTTCAGAGATCCATCATCCTTTATTAACTTGCACCCTATGATCATAGGTGTTATAACTATCTCTCAATCTTCCATTTAAAATTTATTTAACATATCTCTTATGTACTTAGCTTGTGAAGTGAATATACCTCTTTTTGATTGATTAATTTGTAACCCAAGAAATAATGATAGTTATCATATCATGGACATCTCAAACTCCTTCATCACATCTAAAAAGGCCTTATTCATATTCTCACTAGTTCCACCAAATATGATTTCATCCACATAGACAACTATTATCAACTTATGGTCATATTCTATCCTTATATACATATTACTATCTGCAAATCCTCTTTTGAATCCTTGGTTTAATAGATACCTATCCAATATGGCGTACCAAGTTCTAAGATCTTGCTTTAGACTATAAAGAGCCTTTTTCAATCTAAAAACATAGTCATTGCTACTTGATAATGATAAACAATTAGGTTGTTCTATGTACACCTCCTCTTCTAAGTTCCCATTCAGAAAAGTAGATTTAACATCCATATGATACACCTTGAATCTTTTAAACCCTGTATATGGTAGAAACAATATGATAGTCTTCAATCTTGTTACTTGAGAAAAGGTCTCATCAAAGTCTACCCCTTATAATTGAGCATACCCCTTGTATACCAATCTATCCTTGGTCCTAGTGACTTCTCCATATTTAATTAACTTGTTCCTAAACACACATTTTGTGTCAATGGCATTCTTGTCTTTAGACCTAGGAACTAGTTCCCAAGTCTCATTCTTTTATATTTGATCTAACTCCTCATTCATATATCCTAAACAAAACTTGTATTTTCTTTCTTATACAAGGTTCTTAGGTTTAATTTTAGACAATATAGAAAAATTATATTGATTTAGGTTACTTACCAGTATTTTTCTTTTTTGCATACCTGCATCCTTATTACCAATGATTTGTGATTCAGGATGGCCTCTCTAAATATATCTTGAAGGACATTTTGAATATTTTTTTCCTCAAATTTTTATTCTTCCTCATCTATCTATATTATTTCTTATTCATTATTTATGTACAAATTATATGATGTGTCCTTTGACTGTGAGTGTGACTTTTTAAAACTTGTCTCATCAACCTCCACATTGGTGCTTTCTAATATATTTTGTAACATATTATTATAACATTTATAATCTAAGCTTACTGATGGGTATCCCATGAATATTCATTCATCATACCTAGAATCAAACTTACCTAAGTCTTTCTCATCTATTTTGATGAAGCATTTTCTTGCAAACACTCTAAAGTGTTCCACATTAGTAGGTCTACCTTTCAAAAATTCATAAGGGGTTTTATTTTCATTAGTCCTTATCTATCATATATTTAGAATATATACCATAGTGCTTACTACTTCTCTCCAGTATCCATCAATTAACCTTTATTTATTTAGCATAATCCTTGCCATTTCTTGAACTGTGATATTCTTTCTTTCAACTACCCCATTCTGCTGAGGTGTCCTAACTACTGAGATCTATCTCCTTATTCCATGGACCTTATAGAAGTCATAAAACTCATTGGACAAAAATTATCCTCCTTTTTTAGATCTTAGTCGCTTGATCTTCCTATTCTTTTCATTCTCAACAGGAGCCTTGAATTCCTTGAACTTATCAGGAGCTTTTGACCTTTATTTCAAGAATGCTACCCAAGTCATTCTTGTGTAGTCATCTATGAGTAACATGAAATATATATCTCCTTCAATGCTTTGGATTATTGTAGGCCTATAGAGATCAGTTTGTATTAACTCTAAATTTATTATAGTATAATACTCCTTAGATTTGAACCTTCTTCTAGTTCACTTACCATGTTGACATGCCTTGAAAAGTGTGTTTTTAAGTTTGATGATTTTAGATAAATTATTCATAGACTTCTTAGAGCTTATCTTTACCAAATTATCAAAGTTTAGGTGGCCTAACCTTTTGTGTCATAACCAAAATTCATCTATCTTGTTCATAAATCATCTCTCCTTATTTATTTCATTTAAGACATACAAATTGTTCTCAATCCTCTTAACATTGACAATTAGCCTTCCTAATTTGGCTCTCCTTATATCACACCCTCTATCATGAAAGTTTAGTGTGTGTCCTTTATTACACATTTGACTTACACTAAGAAGGTTATGTTTAAAACCTTCCACATAAATCACATTCTATGTCTTGTTCTTCCCATTGTCCAAACTCAAGATACCCTTGCCAACAATATTGGAAGTTGTGTTATCTCCAAATCTCACTTTTCTTGCAGCATTCTTCTTCAATGAGATAAACTTGATCTTGTCCCTTATCATGTGACTTGAGAAACCTCTATATATATACCATTTCATGCCTTCATCTTGGATGTGAAAGGCAATCTGATCTATCATATATTTTTCTCCTTTAGTCTTCTACTCCTCCTTCACCTTGTCCATAGGGTCTAACTCTTTGATCCACTTCTTAGTGGTATGACTATATAACCTTTGGTCTTGAATAATCTTTCTCATATGCCTCATCTTGTAATCCTTTGTAATATGTCCTTTCTAATCACAATTATAACATTAAATTCTGCTTTTATTGTTAAAATGAGCATTCATCCTATTCCTCCATGAGGAATTAATTCTAGCATAATGTCTATAATCTATATCTCTATGTACATATTGATTGCATGAGAAACAATAACCATTGAAAGTATTCATATACCTTTTATATCTAATTTTGAATGATGCACCTCTACCTATTTTATTTCTGTAAGGATTCACATTCTTCTTGACTTGTTAATGATCAATTCAAGTCTCAAATTTGAGAGTTTATGCATAGGTCTTTACTCTATCAATACCATCACATCTTGATAGTCCATTATCCTTTGAGGTTTAACTCTCCTTGTTTTCCTTTTGGTCTTATTTGAAACCAATCCCTATCTTGTCATGTGAAGACCTCTAACTATTAAAAATATCACCAATGGATTCAATTTCCTTTTCAAACTTTTGATGTGTCTTCAACTTGACTATTTCTTGATCCAATTCTACCTTTAAGGACTCCATTTATATTATAAACCTGATGCATTCTTCCTCCTCAGTCTTAAAAATTGTAGTGAAAATATCAATATAAGTTTCCAAATATTTAATGATATCCTCATGTTAATTAGTTTTTTTACTTAGTCTCTATTGAAAGAGATTGGTTTGTTCCTCATAAATCTTAATCAATGATGTGTTTTTATAGCCATGAATAATTTTTCACTTCTATCATGCTCATTACTATCATCATCACTATTATATGTTCTTGTGTCATTTATATCAGAGGAGCTACTATCTTCTTTGGTATAGAAACTTCTCTTATTCTTGAATGACCCTTTCTTGCCTTCATACTTCCTAAAATTATTTTGTTCTTGTTAGGAATATATAACTTTTTATCATCACCATGATGTTCATCATGCTCTCCATCATGCTCATTATTATCCTTTTTAGGACATTTAGAAGAAAAGTGACCAATCTTACCACAATTAAGGCACTTGAATAGAAAATTTTCCTTATACTTACCTAATCCTTTCCTTAGTTTTATGATAAACATAGATTCTATCTTGTCATCATCAATGTCTGTGTCAACTTCATCCTTGACCTTTTTACCTTGTGACTTTTTCTTAGATTTGAATGTAGATTCCTTCTTAGAAGGACTTCCATCACTTGTTCTCATTTCATAGGTAGTCAAGATGTCATGAAGCTCATCCATTTGTAGTATGTTAAGATCTTTGATTTCCTCCATAGTAGACACTTTTGAATCAAACTTAGATGTAAGGTATCTTAGTACCTTTTGTACTACTATTGATTCTTTCAACTTCTCTCCTAGACCTATGATGGTGTTTACAACTTCATCCACTCTTAATAGATAAGATGCAATGTTTTCATCCTCTTTCATTCTCAAACTTTCAAACATCCTTTGATGTGTCTACAACTTTGCCAACTTAACTTTATTGTATCCTTCATTAATGGTTTGAAACTTTTTCCAAATATATTTGGTTGTATCATAATACATGACCTTTAAAAATTATACCTTTTAAATACCACACAAATGACATTCATTGCCTTAGATTTGTTCTCACTTGCTTTCTTGCCTGTGGCATCAATTGATGTTGTAGAAGGTGGAGTGAAACCATCAAAAAAGATTTTAATATTTCATATTAAAATCAAATTATATAGTTAATCATTATAATTCTCCAAAATTCATATTTATTTTCACTAAAGAGATAATCCTTATTTGTTGATAAACCTCCTTGTACATGATGACTAGACATGTTTATACTTTGAGGATCTCCTTTAAGTTGTTAGGCCTACCTCAAAGGACCAAGATATGATACCAATTTTTATAAGCACAATAAATGAGAGGTGGGGGGTTGAATCAATTTTTAAAAAATTTCACTTAATTATAATGTAACTTTCTTTGAACCATTAAATCAATACAATGATATAGTAATGCATAAAGAACCATTCACATGAGCAAGAAACAAGAAAACACATATATGAGTGGGAAAAACTTGAGGGGAATAAAACCCACTATGATATATGATAATGGACAAATATATTATAAAAAAATATCAAATTATCTTGAGGACCAACTCAAGTTGGAACACCAACCCTAATACAGTCAAACACCCAATTGACTAGGCTTTAACAAACACCTATTTGTAAGGAAGCACTAACTCCCTAAGTGACTCAACACCAACTCAGACACCTCATGAATTTTGATCAACACACATATAATCTTATATTATGGTCTCATTTAAACACCTCCTTCTGCTCAACCATGAAATATTTTATTTACTTATGTTGTACACACATAAATAGACCTAAACTGCCATGTATATATACTAAACACATGGTCACACAACATTTGGTCAGCGACACATCTTCAAACTCTTAGGTCAACCATAAAATAGGTCATATAACATATTATTAACATGATTAAAATTTAATTTGAACCCATTTTGGTCTAAAACAACTCAAATAGAACTTACTCATCCTTTAGGCCTAATGGAGACCTAATTACATTAGGCTTATCATCTTAACATCAAAACTTTATCTTATTGAGAATATGTGGCTTTTTCCAAAACAAAAAAAACTTAGATAATTAAATATTCTAAGCTGCTCCATACTTTATTAGACCTATACCCTTTATTCATACCATGAAAGCTCCTTTAGGACAAACTGCCCTATTAGGCCTGTGTACCTCAAAAGTATGTCTTGTAATACTAAAGCTTAAACACCCTTAAACTAATAAAATATTATAAATGAAACATGTGAATATATTCTTCAATAACTTAGGGTCATCACCAAATTCTTGTAACACATTAACTCAGGAGATAAAGGCTCAATAACATCTATGTAACTTGCTTACTCAAAACTACCAATTCACCTCAAGAACTAGTCATAATTAATTATACCTCCAATGCTTATATAGACACTTGTCATGACTCCTGATTTATAAAAATGGTTATAATGTATCTCTAGACCATCATAAAATATAAAATTCATATGGTCTAATGACAAATATTGGTCTTTTAGACCAATTTATTAACCTTATATCACATAGTCTTATCTGAACCAGACAGGTCATTTTGTGAGAAACGTTTTCACTACATACAATGAACTCTAAAGATTATCAAAGTATGATCATGAATTAAAATTAATAAATAAATACTTCATGCAATTTTTTACATCAATATATCATGCATAAAACCTCATATTTATATCTTCATTTTTGCCTAAGTTTTACATTATCTACACCATTAGGTCTACGACTAGCTAACTTGGATGACCAAATTAGAATACTTGAAGGATAAACCTTATCCAAAAATCATCATGGACATGTGAAATTATTTTATATATTTTTCTACCATCCATTTTATTTTTTTGACCAATATAACTGTTGAGAGTTACAATAATTTCTTGACAAATAAGCCTATATATGTGCATTTTCTCTCTCATCTGACTATCTAGCACCACGTAGAGGTACTTGGGAGAGTGTAATACATGATACAATATATTTTATATGAATTTTAATAAATTATAATCTTATTTGAACAATATCTTTCACTTTGGGTCCTTATTAAGATTTTAGGGAGGTTTAACATAGGTTTCAGTGTTAATGATTGTTCATAAAGGACTAATACTTGAATCCAAAACTAATGCCTAGAGATATTATATATAAACCTTCCCCATATATCCATAATATATAAAATTCACATGTAGAGGTTACACACGTCAATGAGCATTTGAAAGTGCTTCTCAGATTTGAGACCTCATTTTTTGAGCTCAAGAAGGCCTAAAATAGTGATTCATGCACTTTTATTTCAAATATTGACCAAAAACTTTATTAACATGTTTAAAAAAATTATTTCACAATTATCCATGCTAAAATATGAATAATCTCCATGAAATATGATCTTCATACCTCATTAGGCCAGGCAAGGTCTATGAGAGGTCTAAGTGTAGACATAGACTGAAGGTCCTACCCCTATAGGTTCACCCTAAAACTCTCATGATTGCTTATATACCTTGATTACATGCTAAAAAAGTGACATAAAACCTTCACATGTATATGTTCATTCATTTTTTAATGTAAATACCACTTCATGGCATGACTAGGCTTCTTATGCACTTTGACATCAATGACCTATACCTTCATCCAAACATAATTCATTAGTTACCTTAAAATTATCTCTTTATATTTATCTCATGAAAAAACTTTCTCATGATAATAATATTTCAATTCACCTTGTCACATCACATACTACCAACTATCCTTAATCACCTTTGACATCAATGATAATACTCAACAAAAGAGACTTAGAGGCATCGCCATGGGAGAGAGGAAACTCAATAAGGAGAGACTAGAGTCTTTGGGTTCCACTTAGTGTAGTTATATACCATCTACGAGAGACTATGCGAATTCCATTAAAGTAATAATATTTTAAAATAGTTTCTTAATATTTCATCCACTATCCATAGCTTGATCCTCATCATCTTCCAAGTAGTCAATATCCTTAAAAGTAAATGTCAGCATGAAAACCAAAAAGCACAAGAAGTGAGTGCACACCATCAAATTCAAAGTTTGATCCTAGTTTAGATCAGATGAATTTTAAGGTTGAATGGTCACATGAGATAAGAATTGAGTGCACACCACCAAAGAGCTATAACAAATTGAAATCACAAAAGAGAATTGCATGAGATAAATAAAAATGGAGAAATCCAAAATATTCATTAACTTTAGGTTATGAATACAAAGGGAGAGAGATACATATATAGGTGGGAGAGAGAGTAAAACCCCACATTCTAGTGAATGTGGGACTAATCTTCCCAAATGGATTCTAAGACTCTAAGCAATCATAATGAACCATGTAGACTAATCTCATAGTATAAAATTCTACACCAACACCTAATTTAAGTATAGATTAGGTGGTTTAGAGATTTGGATTCTAGAAATAAATCTAAATGAGGTACCTAAGTACATAACAATCTCTCATAAAGTAGAGAAAAATAAAAAACTTGTAGGAAAAGCTCCCCCAAAAAAGAGAGATAGAAGAAGTGAAGAGGCTAAAATCCTCCTTAAGATGATATTGTTGCTAATGTAGACCGTACCCCAATAAGAGATCATAGATGAATAAACTTGCTCTCAATAAAGGGTTTGGTAAAGATATCTATAACTTGCTTTGAAGTCTGGCAAAATCTAAAGTTGATGACCTAACCATGAATAAGCTCTTGAATAAAATGCATGTAAATCTCAATGTGTTTGGTCTACTGGTGTTGAACTAGATTGTTGCATATATGTATGGTACTCTAGTTGGCATAATAGATGGTGGTGGGTTGCCTCAAATGAATTCAAAACTTAGATAGAATTCCCTAAATCCAGATAGCCTTATTAGTTGAGTTAATATCACTCCTATACTCTGCCTCTATGGATGATATAATAGTAGCATTTTACTTCTTGCTAGACCAACTGATGGGATCAGAACCTAAAGAAAATTTGTAACCTAAAGTGGAATTACAATTCTAAGTATCTCTAGCCCAATATAAATCTATAAAACCAACCTAGTCAACCTCTATGTCAATTTTTTAATGAATCTTGATTCTATAAGAGCCCTAAATGTAGTGCAAGATCTTCTTAGTTGCTTTCTAGTTTGTAGGTATAGAAAGCATGGAAGGATGGTGACTAGGTAGAGAGGAAAATGACAATAAGGGATTATGATGGATGGTGGTGGAAAGTCAATAGGTGAATAGGCCATGAGGATATTTTATGGACATTTTAGGTCATGGATCAAGTGGTAAGTAGGATTCTAGGAAAAAAATTGATTTTCCCATGTTGATAATGGTGAGCTTTCTACATTATAAACATTCTAGATAGATATAAATTGAAGGAAATCATGTATCCTTCACAATACAAGAATGCCTTAATGTGAAACCAATAATAGTATGTTTAGATAGTATATGTAATTTTCTCTCTTATTAATGCATAAGTTGGTTGAATGCTTAGTTAGTGAACCTAGATCTCAAATGATTTGTGAATCAAACAACCACTAGAGAAGGGAGACCACCAATGGAGTGGACTACTTTCATAGTGAGTAGTAGCTCATGTAAATAACATGAATTTGTAGTAGGTGTATCAAGATTTTTTTAGGTAGTGGGAACTTGAATCAAGTTCATAGGTCAAGCCAAGAGCATCAAATAATGTAGGTGTATTGGCCATAGTTGATCTAGAAGAAGGATCCAAGTCAGTGGTCACAGATTTGGGATGTAGATTAGGACATAATTGAATAACTACATGCATGATGATGAAGTATGATGATAGTAGAATATCAATAGGTGTACATGTCGAATGGTCACATCAGATAAGAAGCTTAGTAGGTAAGTAGGTCGAATGGTCACACCAAGAGATGAAAATGTTCAAAATTGTTGTCAACACACTCATATATGAAATTTGTAAATTTAAAAAATTCATTTCCTTTTATTTCATCGATCATTACCATTCCTTCTCAAAATTTCATATCTTTTTAAATGAAATCTATCTTTTGTCCATGTGAAAATCCCATCCTAATCAAACTACCTAAAATAAAATAAAAATTTAAATGAATATTAAATCATTCAAATTATAAATATTTATATGTATAAGACACTTTAAACATCAATCATTTTGCTTGCAAAAATGTTGATTTTGTGACATTATTAAAAATTAATTAAATGACAATATTTATATCCAATTTTTAGTCTTTTTAGTATTCATTTTGGCTTCTCCATGATCAATCACCTACTTAACCATAGAAGACCAAAATTGACAAAAAAAATAAAATTCAATTTATTAAAAAAAATTAAATATTTTTTTAGTGGTATAACTATGGGATCCTCATGATCAACCATCTGTTTGACCGTGGGAAGGCCAAATTTTGGCCTCCACATGGTGAAGCGGGAAATTGACCATAGGGAGGTCAACAATTAGCCTCATTTGTCTAGAAAAAATGTTATTTTTTGTACAAATACATGTCTCAAATTTTAACTTCATTTTTCTATAATATTACCTCATTTTTGATGTAAATACAAGAGTTAGTTAAAATTATTGAGAATTTTGATAAAAAAATTCCACATTTTTTTAACATTATAAAAATTTGATATAATTAATTTATAGATATTTAATCTAAAATTTAATAAAATAAATAAAATTATGTGGGTAATTGTAAATTGTATTTGTTTATGAAATGATGCAAAAATGTTAATTTATTTTTATATCAAAAAACATTAAAATGCCAAAGAAATGTTATAAAAAACTATAATATATGAAGGAACAATACATCTATAAAGTAATTGTAAATTTACCAAAAGAAAAATTATAAAAAATAAATAAAATGCTTTAAAAATTTTCCACAATGAAAATATTTTTTTACTAAGTTTAAAGCATATAAAACAATCTAAAATGAAAAACTAAAATCACAAAATAAATATCAATGGAAAAAACCTAAAAAATATAGTAACAAAATACATTCTAAGCATGTTAAAATAAATATGAATCAAGGTTTAAAATTTTCAAAAGCTAAGATCCATTTGAATAATGAAACATTTTGCAAACCCTTCTAAAATATATATATAGTAAGGATTTTACCTAGTTAAAATTTTTAAATAATTGTTTATTTGTTCATTCTTTATTTTTTCTACTTAATACTGAATGTTTCTTATCTTTATTTCAATTAAATCTCACCCTTTCTTCTTCCTCTCATCCCCCTTCTCTTCTCCTCTACAATATGTTTTCTTTTTAAAAAAAATCTCCCAAAAATTCCATTTCAATTTAAAATCTCCCTTGAAATCACACAAAAATTAGTTCTAATTTTGATTCTCTTTTTATTATCTTTAAACAAATGTGTGATGATTTTTAAAATATCGATCTATTTTTTTAGTTTTTAATTAATATATCATTTTTTATTAAAAACTTTTTATTAAAAAACTATATTATTTCATTATTTTTATTTCATTTTATATTCAATACATATATAAACACGTTTATAATTAATATATATTCAACAAGTAATTTTTATTTTAATTATTTGATTAATAAAAATAAATTATAACGATTAATAATATGTTATATTAAGATAAATAAATAAATTTTTAAATATAACTTATCATAATATTAGATTAATTGTTATATAATATTTAATTAATATTATTTTATAATATTATATTAATAATTAGATTAATAGGTGATATACAATAGCAACAAGAGGTGGTGGTGGAGTGTAATGTTTGTAAGTTGTTAAAAATGAATGGCCACTTTAAATTTGACATCCATTTGACCATCAAATGGAAAATTTGACCTTCAATTTGACATTCATTTTACCTTCGTATTGAAGTTTTTAATTTTTACTTGGATATTTCAATAAAAAAATCATAATAGTTTGGAAATATAATAGATTTTAGAGCCATTTTTCTTTCCAATAAAGAGTAGTGGTGTAAATAGATTAAGAAGTCAGATTATGTTGTGAACAATTTGTGGAGAATTAAGAGTGAAATTATGTGGGAAACATGGTGATGAATGGTGCACGAATGATGGAGGAACAAGGTGGTGAATGGTGTGATGAAAGATAGAATTATTGTGGAAAATAGGATGGAATGAGGAATCATATGGGGAATGGGGAATCATGTGGGGAATAATGAACTGGGAGTTGTGTTTAAGAAAGTAACAACATGAGATTGTGGTATCAAACATGATGGAATGTGAAATGTTATGGAGAAAAGTGTTTGAAAAATTAAAGATGTCGGATTAGGGTGAGAAATAGTGTGGTGAATGGTGTAGGAATAGGGTGGCAAATGGTGTGGGAACAATGGTTATGATTAATGCAAAAACTAGTGTAATGAATGATGTATGCATGTGGTGGTGAATGGTGTAGAAATTTGGTGGTGAACACATTGAGAATGGTGAGTATATATTGATGTTTATGAAAAATTATGTGGGGAATGATTTGATGAATGATTTAGATAAGAGATGGAATGGGGACCTATGTGGGGAAAGATGTTGGGAATACCATTTGAAGTGGTTTGGGAAGTGTTGGTGTGAATAGTTTTAGAATAAGCTATTGAATTATGAGGGAGTGGTGTTTATTTCTAAAAAATGTGGAAGCTTACAACAGGCATGTGAATTGTTTGCATAAATGTCTAGTGTGATTTCATGATTGAATGGTGAACTATGTGGGTAATATTTATGAAATGGTGTTTGGATAAGGAATGATCTAAGAAAAGGGTTAGAAATGTTGACCAATTTTGACCCCAAAGGTTAAAATGTCAACCCCTATATCAAAATTTTTGATTGTCATGCTTCCATGATTTGTCCATAGTCTCTTTCATGCCTTATGAGTTCTTAGATGTCTTTTAAATAGCCTCTTTCAAGCATTCAATGCCTTCAAGGTTAGTCTGGTGGGTCTTAGATGTATGTCATGAGGTGACAATATGGTATGTGGTGTATCAAGTAGGTTATTTCACTTGGTCACTTGATTTAAACCTTATTTAGCTTCTTCAGAGATAATAAGGTATTTTAGCATTTTTTAAGCTTTTTGGAGAAACCTAGGTTTATATTGTGGCTAAATTAAGCCTTTTCAAGACACCATTATTGAATGTAACATTTAATCAAGTGGTAAATAGGTAATTTAAAACTTGAATAAGTATTATCAAAGTCTACTTCATCTCCATGAGGTCATTTCCACATATGTTGGTTTTTTGTGCACTCCAAAAGGCTCCAAAGCTATTTTCAAAATAAAATATGAAGAGAGGTAAGTAAAAATGGATTTAAAAAGATTTTAAATGAAGTGTACAATGTGAATGTTGGTTATATATTTCATTTGAGGTCAGAAGAGGGTTAGTATGATAGTTTCAATGCCAAAAAAGGGAGTTTAAGGCACTTGTATGGACTTGTTGAGTTCATTTGTAAGTGAAAATGGTTTCAGAACATCCCTTCATCTTCAATAGGTCATATTCATCCTTAAGAAGCATGCATAGGTCTTATAAATGAAAAATAATCTTCCACTCTCCCATCACTCTCTTTACAAGCTCATGAAGTCCATTTTAAAATGAATGGTACATGCCACACATGTGGAGTTGGAGTCTAAGATTTTGACTAAAGGTAGGGACCCCTATGACCTCTCAATCATTAAAATTAGTCATTTTATTTATCTCCTTATATTTATTAACAATTATTAAGGATATAAGATGGTAAAAAAGGCTATTAAACCCCACATGGTTTTGTTTGTCACCATTTTCATGCAAGTTAAATTTTGTTGAAGAACGGAAAGTTTTGTATAGGGTATGAAAATGAATTCAAAACCATTTCATGCTTAGCTTCACTAGGTGGAACATGTGAGCCTTCATAGTGCCAAGAGGAGCCTTCATGCCAAATGTGTAATAGTTTACACTTGAAGTTTTATAGGAGTTTGATAGCTTGGTACATTAAAGGGAGTTTAAATATGTATTATATCATCCTCCTAGTCCATTCAAGGATTTCCAACATGTTTGGTTATCATATATAATCCTCCTAGTACATTCAAGGATATCCAACATGTTTGGTTGGATATTTTCAAATTCTGTCAATATGTATATAATATAGTTAAAAAGGCTAAATCTCAAGCTTAATGTTCAAGACTCATTCAACCCTGTAGACCTATAGGTTACAAGCATGTAGGTACTCTTTTGAAAAAAAACATATTTTATGCCAAGAATAAAAGGTGTTAAAACATGAATCCATGAAATGAGAAATATTTGGACCAATGGATACACCATAACCATTAAAAATCCAAAATAGAGTTCAGCTGACTAGGTTTATAGGCCTTAACACTCATACACAGGTCTGCATATGAGGATAAGAAGGCAAAAGTTGAAAATACTATGAAGGGGTTAGCAAAAATTTTAGTGCATTAAGAAGAATATTAAAATTAATCTTAATAAATTTTAGGTTTTTGATGACCTAATTGAGTAAGGTCACACTTCAAGTCTTAACACTCTAATCACTAAAATGATCACCCAAAACTATATATGTGTAGATATGAGAATGGGGGTGTATGGTTGTTAAGATACAAGTAATAAAAGTGTTAAATAAAGGATATAAAATTAAAATATAATAATAATTACATTTTAGTGTTCACTAAATTGTGCTTGAAACAAAAATCCAAAATTACAGTCAAACTTCATGACCAGCTACAGGTTGGTCTAGACAACTTAGGTTGGTTCCACTTTTGGAGAGAAAACAAAGTGCACTTGAAGAACATTGGAATTTATCTTAGGAATATGGATAGTGTATAATTTAATTGGAGGTTAAATAAAACTAATGATAATTTAAAGAGAAGATGACCAAAAAGAAGGTTTACTTCAAACCTTGCACACATAACTAATTGAGTGCCTACAAGCCTACCTTATTTAGTAGAATTATCTTTTGTCTAATAAAGGTAGAAGTATAAAGATGAATAAAATAATTTGAAGATGATTTCATAGTGGTATTAACCCTATAATATCATCAAATTTAATAATATGATGGATGGCAAGGTTAAGAGGTCTATTTAGGCCTGTTGAGCCTAGGCCATGCATATAACCCTATGTGTGAACAACTTGATGAAGAGAATTTATTTGATGAGTGTGAAATGAGGAAATAAGAACATAATAAGGAATTTATATCATTATATATACTTCATTTAAACATATCTCAATTTTTTTTAGATCCTCCAACAATCAAGAAAAGGCCAATATAGATAGCTAGGGTCATTAATAGTGGTATTGTTGAGAACCCTAGCTTGAGCAATTAAAAGCTAAAATAGAGTTAAAAATATAAGTGGCAGAAATAACCATTGGGAACAAGTCAAATTGGATGTTTAAGGTCTCCTTGAGGTGTTTAGAGGCATAACCAAACATTGGAACATCACCTACATGCCTCAACTCTTTTTGACCTCACAAAATGTAGTCTACTAACCTAAGAGGCTACGAAATTTCTTCCATGAAGTTTTTCATGGTGAAAAAATATTTTTTGGGTTGTTATAGGGGATTATAAAATTACATATTTTGGCATTAGTTCTTAATTTTGTGTACTGTATTGTATGAATCATCCTTAAGACTTTAAGTTGGTTTTGAGTTATCTAGAGGGCCATAATGACCTAGTTGAGGAGATGGTGTTTATAAACACCAAATATAAATTGAATTATACGCAAAATTACCTAAATGAACTTCCTAACTCACATTATTACCTTCTCATGCAATTGGTTGGCACATATAGGATACATGTGTACATAAAAGGGCTAAAGAATACCGTTTCAAACTACTTGAGAGGTCCATACAAGGTGTCAAGAGCTCAAATTTGACATGGAGAATCCTCAGGAGGTATTTAAAGTAAATCAATTTTTTTTGAGGTTTCAAATGTTTAGGAGGCTTGTGGAGTCAAAAGTCAGTTCCTAGGCAAGGAGGCCTAATTAAGGAGAGAGAATGGGCTAAAAAGGACACTTCCACTCAGGTTCAAGACATGAAATTTGGAATGGAACTAAAAATACATATTGGGTCCTAAAATATGTTATTAGTTTACAAATAAAATTCATTAATTACTATACACAATTAGGTTTACAAATTTATAGGGCTATAAAGAATGAGGCTAAATGAGATATTTTGAAGCAAAAGGGAGTTTTAAGGAGAGTTTGATGACTCCAAATGAGTTATTTTAGGTATGATGTGATATTTATATTCATCACATGGAGATAAAACATATTTGAAAATACAAATTCAATATTTGACACTTGTAAGCAAGATTGGCCTAGTGAGACAAAGAGACTTCAAGACACCTAGCAAGAGAATAAAGTGATGTGTCAAAGGGAACCTTTAGAGATAAGATGAAATGTTTCAAGATTAGAGAAAGAGATAAGTTAAACATGAATTGATCATCAATGAATATACTTGTCATCTCACAATCCAAGGCAAAGGGTAATTTTGAAGAACAAAGCAAGGTGTCAAGCAAAGTTGCAAACTTTCATGCCACTTGAAGTTAAAGAGCATCTTCAAGAGAGCACAATTTTATTATAAGATCCATTAAGATATATTCATAAATCCTCTATTTTAAATCTCTTTTAAAATTATCTCTCTCTCTCTTTCCTAATCCCTTCTCCTCTCTCTTTTTTGATAAATTGAGTATTTTTTGTCTAAGATGGTATCCTCCACCTAGGTATAGAAAATCCATACCCATTTTAAATCATTTTATAAATGATAAAATTCTATTTTTACCTCCTTTGAATAGTTTCAATATGTTTGTGTCATTAGTTGATCTTGTCAAGTATTTAGTTTTGTGTTCTTAACATGTTTGTCCTTTTATTGCATGCATATTCAATTTAAAACTTATTTGTAAGTATTTTTAAGTGTCTAAGTGGAGTGTGAAATGTTGAGTGAGTTTTATTATCATTAGTTTCATTTCACGAACTCTTGACTAGTCTTCCTAGAGCAAATATTATTTATAACCTTCATGAGAAACATTTTATGTAGAAGCAAATTTGGAGTAGTTTCATGTTCAAGTTAGTTTCTTGTTTGAAATTCACTTTCATTTGGTTGGTATTGGTTAAAACATATTTGGCACATCACCGCCATTAGATTAGGTTTCTATATTTTTTCCTATCAAGTGGTAGATTAATTTTTGAGACTAAATGAATCATCAAGTGGAGTTATCCCTTTAACCTAGAGCTCAACCTATCCAATAGGTCACCCATAACCTTGAGGTGTTTCAGTGTTACACCTTTAGAGAGGATTACAAATCAAGTTAGTCAAACATTAGTCCATAAATCATGAAAAATACATAAATAACTAACTAACTAAGCTTATCCATTCCTATGAGAATTACAAAAGATAGCAAAAACAAATGAAAGAAAGCAAACATTATATTACCTTCCCAAATGGATTCACCATACCCATGTGGCTCAAAAGCATGTTCTCCCTTGATCAAGCATCCTTGTCTTTGTAAACAAAGGTGAAAATCTCCTCCAATGTCTCAAGAACACTCCATAAAACCTAGGATCATGATTCCAAATCACTAAACTAGCCTATCAATGAAGCTTGTAACTAATTTTAATGGTTTATTACAAAGGATTTTAAAGACAATTCTACATAATAACTTTGCATAAATCAAGCTCAAAATTCATGTCCATGGCCTCTCTATTTATAGATTTTTGAGATTAATCAGGATCAACCATGAATGTCCATCTCAAAATTGAGATGTGTGGCCATGGATAATCCTAATATTTGATATTAAAATCATAAATATCCTCAAGATAAATAATCATTAAATAGGAATGGGAGGCATTAACTAGGCATCGATGACCCATAATCTTGATATTTTATGCACTTATGGCTTGATGGATGCCACCTCATATATGATGTCATTAGGTGATGCAGATATTCAAAATCAATTTCCAATAATGAGATATTAAAAAATATCTATGGAATTCTTACTTAAGCTCTTAAATTGTATTAATTAGCTTAAGTAAGTTTTATTAAGTTTAGTGCAATTCTTTGGAAATTGGTGCACAATTAATCAAAATGGTTAGAAAGTCATATTACTGGGTCATAATTTGACTGCAAAAGAACTAGAACGTGATGTTAGATGCGTTGGCATTGTATTCCCATTTAGGATGTTACCAACACCAAATTGTTTCTACAAATTTTTTCGCTTTTCACATTCAAAAGAAATAAGAAACTAAAGATAATGGTTAGGGGTTAGATGATACCTGGATGAAGTTGTGCACCGTATCCAAATGATTGAAGGAGCTCCTCTTTGGTTGTGGAGGATGACACTTATAGATAATAAAGTCTTAAATAAATAAAATGTTAGATAGATATATGGTGGACTACCAAGCAAAGCTTGGTCCCAAAAGTGCAAAGACTTCCTTGAGGGATGATAGTCCACTAGTTGATAAAAGAGTGTTGCTAGAAAGAGAAATGGTGAAAGACTAAACAAAAGAAATAGAAATAATGCATACCTATATTCTGCTATCAGTTTGTCACAATCACCGACATCGGTAGTTCTGTCAGTGTTAGTTGATCAAGTTGCCGATGGCAGTTAGTCTATCGATGTTGGTAGGGGCAATGGTCGATGTCAGTTAGGGCAATGGCCTTGGATGGGTTTTGGATAGGTTTGTGGATGACAGAGGAGTCTGGGAGGTATGTAGGAGTTTGGAGGTCTGTGCAAGATTGCAGGGAAGTCAATAGAGTCTTAAGAGGGACAAGGGGTAGAGGACAGGTTGTCAAAAGGAGTAAGGATATGGGGAAGGCCTCTCAGCCTCTCCAAGAAGAAAGTCAGGTCTGGTTGATGATATTTAGAAATGCTAAATAGAAGCTAATTGCTAATGCTTTTTAAATTACTAAAATGAAATAGAAGAAGAATACTTAGCTCTTGCTTGTTGAAGAATTAGGGGTGTGAACGCTTGTTCCCGATGTGGCTGATGTAGAAGACTTCCTGTAATGTTTCAATCAGGTGTGGAGTGACTGATGCAAATTTCTTGTAGCCTGTGATGCTTGGTGTGCGTCTGGGAGAGAGAGAGAGATCAAATTCTAGGAGCAAGAGAATTAGCATTCAGGTGAAATCAATCTAGGGAGAATTCAGGGTCAGAATTTAGTTTTAAGCAATCAACATCAGCAATTTCACTGGCATTGGCTGATGGGTAACTGACGTCGGTGGCTAGAAGATGGGTAAAAAGGCTATTTTTAGCCTTTTGCCTGTTCCTCTATCTACCAATTTTAGCTGCCATTGGCGAATGGTCCAAAGGGTAGGTTTAATAGGCATGAGAATTAGTGGGGGAGTTGAAATAGGTCTTAGGTAATTATGATTAGTCATAGGGTGATAAATGGGGGTATCCAAGGGCAAGGTGAGGTGTCATGGGTGATGTGTCAAGGGTGGTGTTATTAATTTAAAATAGGTAATTTATTTTAAATTAATAAGTGTGTGGGTTAGAAATGTTTAGAAGTGGACCAAGGGGACCAAGAGGGGGGTTGACCAAGGAGTAGACACAATTTTGGTGTCTACATTTGCCCCTTTTTGTCTTGTTGATTATTCTTGACGAACTGCAAGACAAAAATAGGAGTAAGTTGCCCTAGGTATGGGATAAGGTCATTTTTGTCCTGTTGGTTGTTCTGATGAACTGCAAGACAAAAAAAAGTGTTGGCTGCCCCAGAGGTGGGATGAGGTATTCCCCCCTCAAAGCGGGAGTCGAGGGAAGGTAACCTGATATCAGGTGCCAATTTGATAGATAGTGGATGGATATGGTGAAGTTTGAATGTGAATGCTGTAAAAGTTGCGAGTGTGCGTATACCACTTCACATGATAGGTAGGTCAATTTGTCACAATCAAAGGTTGAGGAGTGCTAAAATCAAAATAACCAGTCCCCAGCATTTAGTTGTAGCTGATTGGGTTAAATGATCCAAGCTATATCTCCAATGGTCATTGTGTTCCAAGTATCTTGGGCTCAAGAAGTGTTCCTAGAAAACACGAAAATCTCACAAATATTGGGGATCAACTTGCTCACAATCCAACAATACGTGTGAGGGTCATAATGTGGGTTGCGCACAATTTTTCTAACTATTTGTGAGGTATCATACATGCAATCAAAACAACCAAGGCATAGTTGTCTCAAAAGTGGTCGTGGTTTGGGGAGATAGTCGTGATCTCCAAGGTCATTAGTTGAGTCAGGCTGAGATATAAGTGATCTCAAGAGTTGTGTGTTGTGGTCAGGGGGATGTATGTGATCTCTAATGTGCCCCATGAGAAATCTAAGGTGACTTCTACAGTGTTAGGGCTGGTTATTTGGTCATGATTTTGGGTTGGTATAGATGGATGGATGAAGGAATGGCTGAGTTAACCTCAGAAGACCCCATGTCAACTGAGTGTTGCCTACATAGCCCCTATTTGAAGGGCCTCAGGCCAATGTAGTTCTCAATAAAAAGGAGGAAGAGGGTCAGTTATGGATGGGGTTTTGACTAGGTTAAGTCATGGTTAAAGGTAAAATAGTTTGTCCATCAGGTAGACGAACAAATGAATGGCCGATGTCATTAGGGAGACGAATGGAAAAATGGCCAAGCTAACCCCAGAAGACTCTATGTCAACTGAGTTATGCCTACATAGCCCCTATTTGAAGGGTCTCAAGCCAATGTAGTTCAGACTGGTTGATAGGTTGGTTTGGTTAGGTTATAAATGATGACAGTATGATGATGTTATAGCCTTTTCCATATTATGTGATGGTGTATTCTGTAACATTGGCTATGTGGTCTTTCATCCCTAGCAAGTTTCCATATTAGTGATGGATGTATGCTAAAAATGAAATGAGTATGCTTATGCTTTAGCAAGTAATGGTTTATGCTTGGCATAAATTGTGTGGTTGATAGTTTCCATGTGTATTGGTTTCCATAGAAACTAGTGTGAATAGGCTATGATGATGTATGATGTCATGATGTCATGTTATTGGTTTGGTTTGGTTTGGAAAATGATTTGGTTGAATGTGACCAAGGTGTGTAAGAAGTGAAAGGTGTGTTGCTCTTTCATTGACAAGGACCATAATGGTAGCATAGATAGGGGTTTTTGCAAACAAAAGCCCCGTTCATGCATTACGTCTTTTAACCATTGGTTTATGTTAGAGAAATAGTCGAATCACTTGACATTAAGTGAGCTCAAAATCCCTTGAGTATGTTGGGGTAATAGGTTTGATTATGTGAGATGTGAGGATAGCGTAACCCTTTTTAGCAAGGATAACTTTGCCCCTTTAATAGGTGACCCTGAGAATGACTATAGGCAAGTCCATGACTTAATAGTTTGTCAGTCAATTTTTTTTGGGTAGACTGATCGATGCGGGAAGTCTACGCGGGGATGTTGTTTTGTTTTGTGGTCATATGTGAAGCTGATTGATGCAAGAAGCTTCTAAGAGAGTGCTATTTGTAGCAAAATTTAGGCATAGCCATCCTTTGAGGGAGTGGTCTATATTCTACTTTGTATGTTTGAATGTCTTTGAATAGCTATCCTTTAAGGGAGTAGTCTATTAATTACAACAATGATGTAGCTGTCCTTCGAGGGAGCAGTCTACATTTATAGTTTATGACCTTTGTATAGGTATCCCAATTTTTTTTGGTAGACTAAACTTTTGGTCATGGACTTGACTATAAAATTTTAGAGGTTTCCCTTTTATTAGGAAAAAGCATTCATGCTTGACAAAAGGGTTAACTAATGTTTGTGAGTAAAAAGGGTTGAAAGGAATGAGGATGACAGGGATGATGGGGGTTGCTCAAGGGATGAGCTCAAGTTAAACATCAAGTGAATGATTACTTGCTTAATAGTAGAATGGTCATAGATGCAAGGCATTAAGGGGCTCAGGTTCTGGCCGGCCTTCAAGAGAAGACAAATGATAAATCCCTAATCCATACTTGTGTGTTATGATATGAGGTCTGAGCCAATTAGGAGCAAATTTGCCTTGTTTGCTTCATTCCATATTGGTCACATGTTAAAGGTGATTAAGAATTTGGTTGATGTTTGGTTGATGCTTGGTTGGGGTCATGATATCTAGTATAAAGTTGAAGTCCCCCAGTTATTTTGTGAAAGGGATAATGTTTATCACCCATTATGGATAATCAATGAGTTGGATAAATGAGATGGAGAGAAGATGATAAAGCTCCTCTTTGTCAAGGAGTGTGATGCGAGGATGAATCATATGAAGCTTTTACCTGATAGGCTTAGTTTAAAAGGGTGAGATCCTAATCTTCCAGGTTGGAGTTTGGAATCTCAGAATTAGGGACGGTGATGGAGGCAATGGTTGGTAATGATTTGATTAAAGCACCCAGTGGTTGGGGGTCTTTAGGTTGGACCTCCACTACTTGTAAGGCTTTGATTAAAGCTTGGTGATGTTGTGGAGAGCTTTGAATGAGGTCATACAAACATGTCTTCATAGGGGTTGTGTGGTGAAGTTGTTTCACCATGGAGTCACAGATTGTCTTTGAGGATGTTGATTGGGAGGTGCCCGAGATAGAAATATTGGGTTTTGATGGTTGAGAGGGATTGACAAATGGATATGTCAAAGGAATATAAACCTTCTCTTTCCCTTTATCTTTCATGGTTTCTGACCTATTGGCCACATTGATGGTGTTGATTTCAAACAAAGGGGGATAAGGTGGTAGAGAGACCACAGTCTGATGATGGGATTTCGATTTAGGTGAAGATGTTTGAGAGGTATGGAATGGTGTTGATGGCTCAGTTAAAGGGTGGTCAAGAGGATCCTTAATGAAAAGGGTGTCCTTTTTCAAGTGTTGATGAATGACAGCCTTAAGAGCACAACAATGCTTAGTGTCATGTCCAGGTGTGCAATGATATGCACAAAATTTAGTATCGTCAAACCAAGATGGTTTTGATCTGAGAGTTAATGAGTGTGAAGGTGAGGAGGTTTGGGAGGCATGGATGATATTAGTAGTTTATCAAAGGGGTCCTTAATGAGAGGGGTGCCCTTTTTTAGGTGTTGGCAGATGACAACCTTAAGAGCACAGCAATGCTCAGTGTCATGTCCAGGTGTGCAATGATATGCACAAATTTTAGTGTCATCAAACCAAGAGGGTTTTGGTTCAAGAGGTTGGTATGGTTTAAGAGGTGGGAGATTGATGCTAGAGGATTGTAACAATTGGTGTAACAGCAAGGCATAAGAACTTGCTAACAAGTCTACACATTTTGTTGCAATAGGAGTTGACAACTCTTCTTTAGGAGTTGTAGGAGGAGTTTGTCATACCATATTTTTGTTTGGTAGTGTGGCCACATGTGTAGATGACACTTTCATGGTGAGAGGTGTTGGATGTTTTGGAGGAGATATGTTCTTGATGGGTGGAGGGAGTAATGGAGGTGATTTGTTTTTGTTAGGTGTTGGAGTTGGAAGCACTCCTATTAAAGTGGAAGGGTGTGGGCCCAAAATAGAGGGTGATGATGATGGTGGAGGAGGAGTTCTCCAACATGATTTAGTAGCCTTCTTTTGCATGGTGTGAGCACTATTATTGTGTGAGGTGAGGTTTAAGTCTACCTTCACTTGTGGATGAGTGGGGTTTGATATGGGGTAAATACTGAGAGATTTAATCTGTTTTAGTGTGGTGGATGCTTGTGAGGTTTTAGGTGATTGTGAGATAAGTTCTTCTCTCAGTGAAGAAGGGATTAGAGGTTTTGGCTCTTCAGTTGGATAGAGCACAAGAATGGTCATGGCTTCCTCATGTGGTCTAGTAACAAGGAAGATATGATCCTTTATTGATGATAAGAAAGATGAGGATGGGTCCACTGGCATTGGTGTCATCAAAGCATCCTCCAATATGGGAGAAGTTGAAGTTAACTCTCCTATGTGTGAAAGAGTGGATGAAGGACTAATAAGAGAAGAAAGATCTTCTACCCATGGAGGAGAAATAAGAGAAAAAGGCTCTTCTACCTATGATGGACAAATGGGAGAAGAAGGCTCTTCTACCTATGATGTACAAATAGGTTGACTAACCTCTTCAAACTATGGGAGAGGTTGGTTAGGCATAAAAGGAGAGACTGTGTTAACCATGCATATATTGTGCTCTTGGAGGTCATCGGCCATGGTCTGAATGTTGTTTTGACTAGGGGGATGGTTAGGGAATGGTTGTAAAAAGATGTCTATGTTTTGGTTGGCCTACGCATTTGGGTTATCCAAAACAAGATCCCCCTTGTCTAGCATATCTTGGACAATGTTTTTGAATGTTTTGTAGTTGTCTATGTCATGGCCTTTGACACGGTGATAATTACAAAAGTCATTTTCCCTATACCATGTAGGGATGGCTTTGGAGGGGTCAAATTAGGGTGGTCAAATTTGAGGGAGATTGAGGACCCCCTGCTTGACTAGTTTATCTAAAATGGAAGCGTATGATTCTCTTATTGGAGTGTATTGATATTGTATGTACCGTTGTTGAAATTGTTTTGTGATACTTTGTGATGTGGAGGGTTCAGAGTGGTTTGTTGTGGTAGATGATGATCTAACAACCATAGTGTTTGCTGATCCCTTGGATTTGGAATAGGAAGAAGGTCTGGAAGAAGAAGAGTTGTTAGTACTTTTACTACGTAATGTGACTCTATCTTCTTCGACAGTGCAGAGTTCAAGCTTCCTGGCCATGGTGAAAGCTTCATCAAATGTGTAGAATGTTTGGACCTATAAAGTAGATGAGATGTGCTTGGCACATGCTCATGAAAAGAGCTCAATGAGCTCAGGTTGAGGTAAAGAAAAGGAGAGTTGGTTGATTAAGCCTCTCCAACGGGCAATGAAATCAGCTATTGACTCATCGTCGAATTGTCTGATAGAATATAAGTCCATGATGGAGACCTTTTTAGTTATGTTGATTGAAAAGTGGTCAAGAAATAATTGGGTGAGTTGAGTGAAAAAAAATAGAGAGTGACTGGTAATAGAATTATACCAATCGAGGGCAGCACCAGAAAGTGACATGGGAAATGTGCATAGTAACAACGCATCATCATGTGCTATAAGGTAACAAGCATGTCTAAACGCTTGTAGATGTTGATGTGGGTCTTCTTTACTCTGGAAGTGAGTAAACTTGGGAAGTTCCCACTAGCTAGGATATGGTTGGATTGGGACTGAAGGATGAATAGGTTCATTATAGATCTGTTCATATGAGAGAACATTTCTTGAACTCAAAATGGATGTCTCAAGATGAGACATCTTATCCATCAACATCTTGATTAGATCAGTTGATGGATTTGTAGGTGGAGCCCCCTAGGTTGTAAGGCATTTGGAAGGTGTTAGATGGAGCGTATGATGTACTAGGTTGTGTTTGTATCGGTGCAACATATTTGTAACTAGTCATAAGGATTGATGTTGAAGTCAAGGGTGGTTGTGTCATGAAGCTAGAGGGCAGAATTTGACTTGATGTCACCAAAGGTGGTTGGATGGTGGCAACACTAGCTGAAGGATAAGTAGTCACTCTTGTATTTATGGGTGCAAGAGTAGGTGGGATGGAGACAATTAAGTTCTAGAATGGTGTAGAACTTTGTTGAATGGTTTGTGGTTGAGGGGGTACAGAAACCCCAATAGAGGTGGGTTTAGAAATAGAAGGAGAGGCCACACTTTGAATATTGGTCATGGTCAGGTTGTTAGTTGAGGCAATGGCCTAGGTGACCATGGGTTAGGTTATGGAGGCCATTGATATGATTGCCATTTTGACTAAGGGAGTTGGCATCTCGTAAACTGGGTTACCTGAAGAGTCTCACATTTGACTTCTCATGAGATAGTGCTAAAGAGCCTTGACATTGAGGTCAAGGAACCTTTCAAAGTCTTGGTCCCCTTCAAGAACAATAGGGGGTTGAGTTGGGGTTGGTTGGATAGGAGTACATTCAGTTTCTGAATTATACTCCATTTGGGGGCTTGATATAGAAGGCAAAGGTGGGAGTGGTTGTTGCCTTGTGTGGTCAACAAGAGTTTTGGTTTGATTACATGTTAAAACCATCCAAGGCAAAATAGATTCAAGTTCTAAAAATTGTATATTTTAGTTTCAAAAAATCAAAAGTTGGTGTTTAATAGCAAGAAAGTGGGATTTTAAAATTGCTATTTTGAGAGAAATATTTTTGACAGTGACCGATGTCGGTAGAAAAACTGATGTCGGTGAAGATTGCCGATGTCGGTCAGATAACCCATGTCGGTGAAGATAGTTGCCGACATTAGTGGAAAAACTAATGTCAGTTATTATGTATTTCCAGAAACTCATAAAACTAAAAGTTTCTAGAAGAAAGAAGAAAGTCTGAGTTGTTTTGGGAGCTAAGAATGTGACCTCACTAGCTCAAAAAATCAGATATAGATAGAAAAATAGATGAAGGGAAGCAACCACTAAATGTTAATTCCTAACAATAGAATTTTAGAATCATGTTGGCTTATGCCTTAGAAGAATATGTTTGGGAAGTTGGGCTTTTAGAATGGGTACTAAAAGAAGTAGTCTAAGGTTGGTTTCAGGTTATGTTTTGGTGCTCAAAATCTATGCTAGGTTCTGTACATGGCTTGGTGCTAGGAGCTTGCTCCCCTCACTTCACAAGCCCAGAGACAAGCTGGGTTGCTTAGCTAGTATATACTTCCCCTAGAGTTTATACTCTGCCAGAGAATAGAGTGGGTTCTCCCCTTGGTAGTGAAGTCCAAGTGGGATTGCCAAGAAGGGTAAGGTATTTGCTAGGTGATGAAATCCTAGTCGGGCCTTGTCTTAGGTATGTTTAGATGTTTAATTTGTGAATGTGGTCAGGTTGTGTAACATATGTGTACTATGCTTTATTTATAATGCACTTTTAATTACTAGATGAGCTAAAAAAATGCATTCAACTAGGAATGAGATGCAATATATTTTTAACCCAAATTGAAATGTCTTGTTCAGATGCAAACAAGTGAGGAAAAGGTTAAGCGCATGAATTTCACTACTCTAAGATGCAAGGAAAGAGTGACGAGAAGAAAAAGTTCTGTTTAACTTCCGCTTATGATTCCTTTCTAAGATAAAGAGATAGAAGAAGGATGCAAGAAGAAAATTTTTCCTAATGCAGCTATATAAAAGTTTTCCTTTAGAAGAAATGAACCCAAGGAAAACTCCAGGGTCCCACCGGGCGTGCCAAAATGTTTCTAAAAGTTTTTTCACTTTTCACATTCAAAAGAAATAAGAAACTAAAGATAATGGTCAGGGGTTAGATGATACCCAAATTAAGTTGTGCACTGTATCTAGACGATTGAAGGAGCTCCTCTTTGGCTGTGGAGGATGACACTTGTAGATAAGAAAGTCTTAAACAAAGAAAATGTTAGATAGATATATGGTGGACTGCCAAGCAAAGCTCGGTCCCAGAAGTGCAAAAACTTCCTTGAGGGATGACAGTCCATTAGTTGATAAAAGTGTGTTGCTAAAAAGAGAAATGGTGAAAGACTAAACAAAAGAAATAGAGATAATGCGTACCTATATTCTACTGTCAGTCTATCACAGTCATCGATGTTGATAGTTTTGTTGGCGTCAGTTGGTCAAGTTGCTAATGTCAGTTAGTCTACCATCATTGGTAAGGGCAATGGTAGATGTCGGTCAGGGCAATGGCCTTGGATGGGTTTTGGATGGGTTTATGGGTGATAGAGGAGTCTGGGAGGTCTGTAGGAGTTTGGAGGTCCGTGCAAGATTGCAGGGAAGTCAATAGAGTCTTAAGAGGGACAAGGAGTAGAGGACAGGTTGTTAAAAGGAGTAAGGATATGGGGAAGGCCTCTCAGCCTCTTCAAGAAGAAAGTCAAGTTTGGTTGATCATATTTAGAAATGCTAAATAGAAGATAATTGCTAATGCTTTCTAAATTACCAAAATGAAATAAAAGAAGAATACTTAGCTCTTGCTTGTTGAAGAATCAAGGGTGTGAATGATTGCTCTCGATGTGGCTGATGTAGAAGACTTCCTGCAATGTTTCAATCAGGTGTGGAGTGACTGATATAGAGTTCTTATAGCCTGTGATGCTTGGTGTGCATCTAGGAGAGAGAGAGAGAAAGAGGTCAAATTCTAGGAGCAAGAGAATTAACATTCCAATGAAATCAATTTGGGGAGAATTCGAGGTTAGAATTTAGTTTTAAGCAATCGACGTCAGCGATTTTGCCAGCATTGGCCGATGGGTAACCGACGTCAATGGCTAGAAGATGGGTAAAAAGGCTATTTTTAGCCTTTTGCCCATTCCTCCATCTGCCAAGTTTAGCTGCTATTGGCAAACATCCAAAGGGCAGGTTTAATAGGCATGAGAATTAGTGGGGGAGTTGAAATAGGTCTTAGGTAATTATGATTAGTCATAGGGTGATAAATGGGGGTATGCAAGGGCAAGGTGAGGTGTCATGGGTGATGTGTCAAGGGTGGTGTTATTAATTTAAAATAGGTGATTTATTTTAAATTAATAAGTGTGTGGGTTAGAAATGTTTAGAAGTGGACCAAGGGGACCAAGAGGGGGGGTTGACCAAGGAGTAGACACAATTTTGGTGTCTACACAAATAACAAAGGTATGTGATGTGTACCAATGAATTAGAAGAAAAGAGTAATCCATAACACTAAATGACAAATTTGTCATTTTGACTCAAAATGATTTGATCAAAGTTAGCTGGCTCATAAAATGCATTGCCTATTTAGGGATACTTTGACTTAAACTAGCACTTGTAAGTGGCAAGTTCAAACCATTTAGGGCATTTTTTGTATTTTGACCTAAAATGTGCATTTGAGTGAAATTTGAGTAAGATTGACAATTTCAACACAAATGGTGTTAGGAATTGGATGTCTACAGCACCAAATTTAAGGAGGCTAGAGTATCCCTCCTTAAGGTACAAATTTGGTTGATAAAAAGAAACATTATGGTGAATGGTGTAGGAATAGAGTGTGAACAATGTGAGAATAGGGGCAGTGAATACTTTGGGAAATGGTGTGGTTAATGAGGTAGGAATGAAGTGGTGAATACAAGGATAAATAAATAAGGAATAATTTGGTTAACATACATGGAAACATTATGGGAATGAGGTGGTGAATGGGGTTAGAAACAATGTTAGAAATAATGTGGTTAACTATGTAGGAACATTGTAGAAAATGATGTGGTAAAATCTATGGAATAGGAAACCATGTGGGGAATAATGTTGGGAATGGTGTTTTGAAAAATAAAACTTTGGTGAATAGTGTGAAAACAAGGTGGAAATTAATGTGTAAAATTGTGTGGGGAATGTTATAGTGAAAAATGTAGGATTTGGTTTATTAATGGTGTATAACATGCATGGTAGTGAGGAAAAATTTGGGGAACATATATGGGAATAGTGTGGGAATGGGGTGGAAATAGTGTGGTAAATGTTCTAGGCATAGGGTGGTGAGTAATGTTTGAATCTCATTGTTTCTAAATAATGTTTAATCATACAATAGGAATGTTTTTTTTGAATTAATTTATAGTGGTTTTAATATGATTTATAAGTGGGGATGAACCAAAAGATTCAATATAGGGATTTTCTTCTCTGACCTATTAGAATTAAATGTATAATAATATCATTTCATTTTCACTTGAGCCTTGTCTTGTCTTGTTAATTTTATTCTCTATGTGATTTGATTTAATGCAATGAAGACCCTAATATTTTTATACTAGTAATAAAGAAAACCTTCAATATAGTGAAGAAAATTCTGATTAAATATTAATTGGAATAGAGTGTTAAAAGTGTGGAGATTGGTGTTGGAAGTGGTGTGGAAAAATAGATGGAATGGGGAACCATACAGGGAAACTATTTGGAATGAAGTTTAAATAAGGAACAATGTGGGATTGGGGAGGAAAATTGTGTGGGGAATGGTGTGGTGAATGATGTAGGAATGGGTTGGTAAAAAGTGTAAAATATATACAAGAATTAAGAACATTCTAGGGAATGGACATCAAAACAATGTGGGAATGAGATGTCAACAATGTGGGAAGGGTGTTCCAAATAGTGTGGATAACTATGAAGGTACAAGGTGGAGAATGGTGTTAGAAGTATTGTGGGAAACATGATGTAATTATGAACTATGTGGGGAACAATGTTGGTAATTTTTTTTAAACATGGAATAATGTAGGAATGGGGTGGGAAATAATGTGGTGAATGTTTTAAGAATAGGGTGGAGAATGGTGTGGGAAATGATGTGGTAAATCATGTAGGAGTGGGATAGTGAATGAAGTGGAACATTTATGACAATGAGGAATAATGTTATGAATAGACATGGGAACATTGTTTTTATGGGGTGGGAAATAATGCTATAACTAGTGTGGGTAACATTGTAAGAATGGGGAATGATATGAAAAATAGGGTGATGAATGGTGTGGGAGTAGTGAAGGAAATAGTTTGGGCAACAATAAATGAATACATTGATAAATGATGTGGGGAATAATGTAGGAAATAAGATGGAATGTGTTGGGAAAATTATTTGATCACCACATTAGAAGTAGATCTGAGAGCATGAATTCTATTAAACTCCTCAAAATTCATTCACTCCATTTGACATAAAACAATATGAAAACATATGAGGAATTATAAAATTATATTACTCCATAGTAAATTTGTCACATCAAGATTTTAGAATGAATATTTCATATGTTGATAAACAAAGAGAGATTAGGGGTATAAATATATTTCATAAGATAAAACTCTCTTTTTCCTATTGGTCACTTGAGTAGTACATGTGATTTTCCACTTAAAGGTGACATTGATAAGTGGAGTGAGAATTAAATTCCCACTTATGTTATTACAAGCCTATAAAAGTGTGACTAACCATGCTTAGTATATATAATATAACTTAATTTAAATTGATATTGGTGCATATAAAATAATGCACCAAAAACCTCCTTAAGTTAAACTTAAGGAGGCCAATACACACCAATAAGGTTAAGAATCATCTAAAAATGTGTCTTGAAAATGAACATGATGAGGTAACCATGTATGATAAAATGGACTAGAAAAAATGAGAGACACTAAAAAGGTGTCTACAAAAATATTTAAAAAATAAGTGATTGAATGTGCTAAGATTTTCCATAATGAATCTCAATAAAAATTAAGATACAAAAGTATCACACTAAAATGTTGAAAGAGTATGATATGATCCATCATTAAATATAGGTGCACTAGATAATCTAGATCCATAATAAAAGAGTGAATTAGATGGGATGATCTAATATTTATTAGTTTACTACATGTGCTAATCCACCCCAAAAATTTTAAGAGAATGACCACCTAGTGAATAACTCAAAATTATATGAGTGGTTCAATTTCACAACTCAATCACTGAAGAATAAAAAGAGAAAATGTATGCATCAAAATATATCCACATAAGGAGACTACACATTTTTTTAATGAGGTGTTGAAAATATAGAAGAATTCACTGATTGAATGTCATTGACTAAATAACTTATAGATGTATATGTTGACATGTGCCACCATAAGGATAAGCAAGGAGATAAACACAACACCCATAGACATAAGTATAACCACACACCTACCCCCCATAGATTTTTAATGGTAGGATTTGATGGAAATATTTTTATAAATGGTTAGAATCCACTACTTGAACACTAAATAACTAATATAGTCTAGGGATGCCAAATAGTAACTTTGTCAAGTTAGGTGTTGAAAAATATAGAAAAAATATCACAAATAGATAAAATTAGACAAAGATACATTGGGGATTGTAAAAAATTACATTATAAAACAATGCCATCATAAAAGTGATATGTTATCTAAGAAATGGAGGGATCCACTAGACTACATGGTGGGTTGATCCACACTTTGACATGGCTTTGTAGAATGGGAGTAAAAACATGGCTAAAAACCTCAATATAACCATACAAATGGTCTGAATCCACTACTTTTAAACCAAGGAAATGTAAAAAATATATAATAGGTTTCAAAAATATTTAAATATATCAAGGATGGAATAGATGTGACATAAGAGATGAAGTACCCAAGAAATTATATAGGAAAGGGTGTAAGACAAAACACACAGAGGCATGAAGAAATACAAGGATGAAACAAAAAACCATCCATTTCACTTTGTATATTAGTTAAAATAAAAGATACATTTAAAAACAAAAAATAAAAAATAAATAAGACACATTGTGTAATTTAATATCTCCTTACAAGGACACTATACATTTGTTAAAAAAAGGGCCATTAGAGTTACTCCAAAATAAGGGAGCTTTGCCAGAAAGTATGAAAAGTGTGTGTACAATGCAACTAAAAGGTAAAAGATCCATGTTAAAATAATCATAAAGAGAAATAAAAACATCACCAAAACTGATTTTGAATCCATCATAAATGAATAAATATGGTGGAAGAAGATACTTGCTTCTGATTTGGTGCCATGTGCACAAATGTGGCATATAAGGAAACATCTAAATCTAAAAGTGTGTCAAGACTCTTGTGTTTATCTAAAACAATGTTAGGATTCACATTCTTGAGAAAATGTGCATAATAAATCATGTGTCACTTTATGTCCTTAAAAAAAGTGGAGGAAAAAAATAGAATTTGAGCTTGCATGAAGTGGTTCTAATAAAGATGAAACACCTGCTTAATAGCCAATGCCTTCATGAATAATCTAGTCAACATACTGGATGGGGAAAAGAATTAATTTAAATTACTTACTAATAATTCCACTAATATGTCCCATGAAATGTAGTATACAAAAGCTAAAAATAGTGGTGTGCTTCTCAAATAAGCCAAGCACATATGCAAGTAGATCCAAAGTGAGGATTGTAATAAGTGAGATAATATATACACTAGATACAAAAGGTAACTCATGATCCCATATAATATAGTTAAAAAGTGAATCTAGTTGATGTGTATTAAAATCAATAATAGGTAATTTGTCACATGATGGACTAGGATTAATGGAAGGTGTGCCCATAATGTTAATATTACATTATAAGTGTGAAATAGTGCCCATAGTGAGTGAATGAGTAAGAGATCTAGGGAGATTGATTTTTTAATTTTAATATTCCCTTTGACTAATTCAACCATGTATTCATGAAGTGAACATACTTTAGATCATAACATATCATTTCTAACTATATGTTAATATTGGCCTACATGAGGGTGTGGAGGTCTTGGCATGAAGCCATTAACACAAGGGAAAAAATCCCTTGGAATGAAACTCAAATTGAAACACACTAAAAAGGTGAGAAAAACCTCCTGAATGCTTATAATTATGTATTTTTACAAATTTACCTAATACAATGTTTTGACATTCAACCTGATTTGTCCAAAAATAAAGTGTTACCATACATAACAGAAAACATTGATTTTTGTTATGAAAAAGGAATTATAACCTCTAAAAACTGCTTATAATTTCACATTGTGAGTTATAATGCAATAATGAAGGAAAACTATAGGAAAAGTGAAGAAATATATAATATATAGGTCAAATTTGAGCATATAGTGAGATTCTATGTAAAAAATACATAAATTCAAAAAACTAATATGTGAAATTCCAAGTGGATCTCAACTTGATCCTAGGAAGGTGCTTGAAATGGGTGACCAAAAAAATTCTAATAAAAATAATGTGTTTCTATAAAATGTTACTTGGTCAAATTGATAAGGGGTTAGTTCAATAATATTAGCCTCAAAACTACAAATCTAGAAAAAATAAGTGGCATATCTCTAGCCTTGATAAATCAAAAGATATGGTCTCTAGAGTGACTCATGGCCCAAAATGGATTTGGAGGAACTTATAGGCATGAAAATGGTTTATTTAAAATTTTGAAATGTCATTTTTGACCTACCTTCAACATACACATATGGATCTTACCCACCCTTCTCTCATATCCAGATGCTTTTCTTGGCTCTGAACTTCATGTTTTGCTATCAATCACCAACATGAATTTCATAGTTTATGTCTAGCCTACTCAAAATAATATTCATACTATCTCTAGATCATTAGATTATTATTTATATATTTTGGACAAAACTGATAGACTTAGACTATTCTATAATTTTAGATTTATCCAAATGTGATAAACTTGTCATGAAACAAACAACAAATAATTTTCAAATTTAAATCCTTATTATGGGTTGGCCCATACACTAGTCATGCCAATGGGATGAAAAAGAACTAAAATATTCCCATATAATTATGCAATAGGTATAAGCTGATTCCCTATCTAAAAGTCCTCAAAGATACACTTGTACACTTTTGTACATTCAAAGGGATTTACCCATTCCTTCCAATTAAGCATTCAATCACAAAAGAGAAGTTCTTAGCCAAGTATAAACCCCCTCAAGCCAATAAAATATTTTCATTTTCAAAGTGTCAAAAGCTATATCATAACCTACATTCTTTAAATTAGTACCATTTTACACATACACCTTACATGGATAACTACATGTAGTTTGAATTTCCTCTTCAAAGTGTTGGATATGTAGGAAGCGATCAACTATTCATTGGGGAATGGTTAGGGTTAGCTCAACCCCACTTATTCCTCATTTTTATACCAAAACATAGTGTTGTAAGTGGAACTAGGGTTTCAAAGATAAGGAAAAAGTTTTATATAGTTGTGCACATAAATAATTCATGAATATTTCACATAGACTAAATATAAGTAGGCATAATGCACTATACTGAAATAAAGAATAAAAATCCATAGATGAAATTTCTAGGATTTATACTCTTATATTTGTCTCTCACATAAAAAGATTAACATCTATATCTAAGCACACGTAGAGACCCAATTTTTGATCTGAGTGATTGACAGTCTAGTTTCCAACCATTTTCCATTTTCATTTACTCTTAAACTTGCATAGTACAATAAAACACTAAGTATATTATTTTTTTATTTGTTTTATATTTCTATCAAGTGCAACTATTTAAATAATATTTTTCCTTTTACATTCAAATTAGTGTCTTATTTATATAGTTCATATAATTGGAATTAGTTCACAGTTCTATCTTATTTATACACTTAATACAAAAGAAGGTAAAACATACTGGTGAACCTGTATATTTTTATATAACATTGAAAAACACTAGGTTTCCCTTAGGTTTTCATCCTTCACTCTAGGGTTTTAGATTTATATGTAAAACTATGATTTTTAGATCTGATTTATGATTTTCCTTTTAAAATTATTTCTTATCCTCTAGGGTTCCCATTCTTAAAGTCCTAGTAATCGATACTACCCCTCATATTGCAATTAGGCTTGGTTCTTGGGTTTCTTGCCATTTTAATATTTTAGATAAGATGAAATTATAGTCATATGGATAATGCAAATAACAATATTTATATGGATGCACCTATATAATATTTTTATATGTTCCTCATAAGCCATGATCATCCATGCCTACTGCATAATCCCTCATGTAGATCATTTTAGATATGTAATTCAAGGTGTTATAATTAGAGAAAATATATCTTCCACTAATTCATTTGATTTATTCTTTTCCAAATGATACATATATTAATTTGAACAAAGCCATAACTCCCCCTATCAAAAATAACATTTTGTCAACACTTACTCATTTGAAATGATATGATTGGAATATGATTCTTGTAAAAGTTTGGATAAAATGGACAATGATTGCGAAAACATGCACAAGGCATCATTGAGCCTATTTATATATCCCTTCATAAAGGTTGAAGAGGCCTTGGATACATACATTATTCAATATTCAATAAATAAATTAAAAGGGAAAATGTACATAATGATACAACACAAAATATTCATAAAGACCTTGATGATCATAATAAAATTTATTAGTATGAAGAGAAGTCTATTCAACCATAAATTAAGCAAAATATTTCATTATATAATCAAGAAAGAGTATTAACAAAAGGATTCAAACATGTATTGATAGATAATGATTTAGGCATAAATATCCATAATGTAAAATTATTAAAATCATTAGGAATCAACATGGATTACATTTACATGTCAAATCAAATCATCAGAGGATTTGATTTTACATCATTTCCAGTATTGGGAACAATATCATTGAATGTGATAATGGGACATGATATAGTGCATACCTTATTTCAAATCATGCTTAAGCATATACATTACAACTTTTATCTTGGGTTAACCTTGGATACTGTTCACCAAATTTGACTTCAAGGTCAAATTTGAACCCCTATAGGTTAAAAAATTGTTTTTTCTATAGATTCTATGGGTCTAACACTTTGTAATAGGGTATTTTATAATCCATTTTATGTTATTTAAAGCCTTTTTAGCCTTAGTCATGGTCTAATAATTATGTTTGTCATTTTAGGTCATTTTGTGGGCTTTTAGGGGTCATAAATGCAAGTGGCATGGTTCCTAAGGTGTCCAAGTGTCATATTTTCCTTTCAAACATCCAAGAGGTCAGATTACCTATCAAGAATGTCATTTCAATCAAAATATTGTAGGTTATCTAATTGAATATCAGGTAATCAACTCAAAAAGGGGAGTTTGGCACTTGTATGACCCATGGGGGAAGGTGAGACATGTGATAAGGTCATGGAACATATATTAATCTTACTCACACTCATATTATTTATTTAAACTCTTTGGAAGTGATAAAAGGCCCAAACCTATTTTACTCTTTCTTTGCCTTTCTAGACATACTTAAGTGACCACTAGGTTTATGCTTAGGATGGATAGCTGAAGAGAGGTAGTATTATACTTAAAGAGATAAATTTCCATAAAACTAGTGCAAGGATTGATTAATCATGTTTTATGAACCATCTATAACAAGTTGACTATGTTTTTTTACTCACTATTTCTTGCACCTTATAGGTTTTAATCCATTTTAGATAAGTCCATACAAGCCAATTAGTGATGTTGACTCTAGATGATGTTATATTTTTTCTCAAATGCTCTCCATGTTTATTTTCATGTGTCATGGTGTTTTGATGAGCAAGTTATCTCATGTTGCAAGAAGGTATCACCATTGTGTAGCTTCAATCAATTTATTCCTTATTGCAGAATGTTGTTCTCATATAGAAGTATCATGTGAATATAATATGGTTTTTCATAGGTATTAAATCCATATTATCACCTCCTTCTATGTTTAGTTTCACCATATCATGTTGTGGGCAACTTTCAATCTTGTCATTCCTCATAGTCAACTCTTCACTCAATCCCACTTGTAGTCACATGTATGAAACTTGTTTAGCTTGTTCATGAAATGGTAATGAAGGTGTATCAGCTTGTTCAAGTCATTAGGAGATTAGGAGTCATTTGGATGTCTAGGGAAGTGCAAGTTTGGTTATAATCTCATTCACCACACCAACTGGTCATTAGACACTCCTACCTACTCTGTTTTAGATGTTTTCAAGAAGTTTTCACATTGGAATAAATGTTATGAATGTTGTATTAGATTATCATAAATGAAAATCATGCATTTTAAGGATTGTAAATGAGTTTTATTTGTTTATAAATCCATTCATCAACATATCTTTCTCCATTCCATGTTCATTACCTGCATACAATTCACACACACCTATAACAACTTCCTTGATGATGCCATGCTGAGAGGTGAAGAATTTGTGAGATGTTTCAATATTTTAATATTTTTAAAAGGTAAATTTTAATACTTGGTGAGGGAACATAAGGTGTTAATAACATGGGTATCTTGTATACTTCCCAAGTCTACCTTATTGCTTATGTGTGAGAATGACCACCTACAAGTAGTACCACAGAGCCATGAAGGCACTTGTATGGAATGGTTGGGTATGATAAGGCCTCATATTGAATCCTTACATGTTTTTTGATAATTAAAAACTTATTTTATGTGTCAAAATTGCAAAATAAGGTGTAAAATATCTTGGAAGAACCAAAGACTGAATTCAGGGAAACTTTCACAAAAAAGTGAAAATAGAGGTCTAGGGGTGTTTTTTGAATATCCTACAACATGTTTTAAAATAGTTATACAGTATATAAATACATAAATCTTTTATCCTCTAGCATGGATAAGAGATATTCCAAATATGGGAGTTATAAATTAAGTGGAGGATAGTTTTTGAGAGGCCTAAATTTGCCTACAAAAGCACTAAAATCCTACATTCATATCTACAAGATTTGAGTTTTGAATGACTTTGACAACCTAAGGTTTCAAACAAAGCATATTATTATGGTTATAATGGTTATAATTATTGAATATTGTGAAAATAGGCATGAAGGTCACTAGTATGATGTTGATGCATAGTTTTTCAAGCTTCATGGACACCTATAAGTGTCCCCTCACAAGAAAATGTTCACCTACAACAAAATAGGTAGGAAGTGACCCAAGCATGGTGTTTTGATGATGTTTTAGGACATTAAAGATGAATATAATCATGAAAAAATTGCTTTGTGACCCAAATTCTGCAAGGAGGGCCTCTATACACCATGACCAAAGCTCATTTATAACTCATATGCACCTACAAGAATCAAATAAGGTAGGGTATAATGATTAAGAGAAAGGACTCAGTTTATGAGTTCAAGGTGCATGTAAAGAGTATAGAAGGGGTTGAATGATTAAATTAACATAGGAACACATTCATTATAACCATTATTATCTCTATAAGCTCCAAACAATGTGAAACAAGCTTACATAGACTCTTTAGGGTCTTGTATGCACCTATAACTGAGTGTGCAGTCCTGGTAAAGGTAAGGAGATGACTATGCTTAGAAGGAGAAAAAAGGTTTGATAAAAACTTTAAATGGTCATACTATATTAATAAAGTGTTTTCACATAATCTGAGACCCATTTCAATATGATCATCTACTCTCCTTACTAGCCCAAAGGTAGGAGTCCGCATAGTTGCACTAGGAGACCCATGTTGCTCAATAGGTAAGACTGAGGAATCCAAAGAAGAAGAGTGTTTTTGGGTGAATGAAAATATTATTGAGATTTAATTTAAATTGTATTAATTTTTTATAAAACCTAATAACATTGGTTTTATGCATTGAGTGATCATTCTTAGGTGGAAGTGAAAAATGCAAAAAACAATCCTTTTTAGAAGCCTTTTTTGGGCAATTTGAGTTGGTTAGGTACCTAAATGGATGAATATAAATTATAAATTTGGTAAAAATATTCATAAATACCTAATAAAACTCCTAAAATATTCATTTTACCTTAGGTAATAGGTATATACCTCATTATTTTATCTCAGAGGTCAGTTAGTCAAAAAAATTAGGGTTTTGATAAAGCAAGCAAATGAAGCCAAGGAGGGTGATAAACTTAATATAAAACTTTTAGAACCTCAAGAAACATATTTTTATAAGTATTAAAGGTAAATAGGTTATATTAATCACTAATTCAATCTTAGACCTCTCAAAATGATCGAAACACTCTTGCACACAGTCCAACTAAACAAGCTCTAATTAGGCCTAGTTGGTGAATGAGAAGAAGAAATTCATGTGATGAATTTTTGAGATTTAATTAGGTATTAAAAATCATGATATACCATCCTAAATATGAGAGATTAGTCTAAATAGATAGAACTAGTAGGATGCATGTTAAGCCTATTAGGCATTAAACTGACCTAGAGCCAATTGGGGTCCAACTTCACTTCTTGCTCCTATTGAGTGTTATATCTGGTTGGTAAATGTTTATTATATGAATCTATACATTTATGATCCTTTTTTATGCATATAAACTTATATCAAAGCTAATTTTGGCTCAAATACAGTCTAAGCATGCAAGAATTATGAATATAAGCTTGATAGGCTAGTTTTAAATGCTCATATCTTCTCTGAGACTATGCATGGATGCCGAAGGAGTTTAGAGATGTTATTATGGGTACTTAAAATGATTTTTTTGGAATTTATTTTCAGTTCTAATGTGAGGGATTTATTAGAAAAGCTTAAGAGTGAAAACTACCTAAAACCCTTGCAAACCCTTAGTCAAAACCTGATGGAGCAAATGAGGTTGGAAAGCTACTCAAATGGAATATTTTGACTAGAATGATTATTAGAGGTTGTATAATACTCATTCAGGCTCCATACCATCAAGATTATTTGTACAAAATATGTATGGATATGGTACAAAATGGGTTCTTATGACTATTTTGTGTAATTTCCAAGTTATATGAATAATCAAGAGATGAAATTAAATATGAGAGGAAGTTATAGACTCATAATAACTCACTATGGTCATTTAATTCCCTAAAAAAACTAATAAGTGTTCAAACAATGAATCTCATCTCAGCCATTCAAAATTGGCATAGTGAAGATGATGGTGAGAAGTGTGAAAAATTTAAATGGATGTCCTTTTAAGTTGTAATTGATACCTATAAGACCATGGAGGGTCTTGAAAAGTGTCATCCACCCCATTTTATTAATTTTCATGGAAAACTAATTATTTTTGGAAGCCAAGTGTGTAAGGTGTATGGAAAAGGAGTTTTATTAGACTACAAATGGTGATGGCTCATTTCTAGAAGTTTCCAAATGACCAAGACTATAACCAATGCATGGATATGAATGTATAAAATCCTTCCCCATCATTATAATCATTATACCTAGGGATAAATCATGAAGGTAGTTTTTTGAGCCAACATAAGGAATTTCATGCCATTTTTCATGAGTTTCATGCCTTGTATGGACACTTATACTTCATATAATTGCATGGTTCATTTAAAATATCCTTCTCATGCATATTTAACTTATTTTCTCAGCTTGAAAGGTGTCCAAGTGGCCTTTGGACTTCCTTTATCTTGCCCCTCTCCCAAATGATATATAGTGACTCTTTTGGCTCTTTTGAGTATCCTCTATTGGTTAATGGTGAAACCCTAGCCAATTTTGTATTTAAATGACTCTTAAAGCAATAAATAAGTGAATTTTCATACTTAAATGCTACATAATTGATTTTGGTTCCAAATATTGTTGATCTTGTCCAGTAAAAGATAGTCTTTGCTATCATGTTATCTTTGATGGTACACCAAGTATGTAGAAGAGTAATTATTGCAGGTATTTTTTAGTGTTATTTCTTAGTGTATGAGAGTTTTATAAGTGGTATATTATTTTTTTCTCCAAAATATAATTCATCAACCATCCTAAACATCAATATACCTCTTGAATTTAACATATGAAACATTGATGTAACATTCTTTCTTGTGTTGTGAGTTTTGTGTGAAAGAAGCTTTGATTTGCTATAAAAAGTATAATTTCAGTCAATAGGAGGAAATTAATTTTGGTGTATCACCTTTTATCTTTCAAAGTTTTTCTTCTTAACCCTTTTCATTACAAAGTTGATAAGTGAAAGAGTGTTATAAAGAATGCATCAAGAGAACTAACCCTTCTATAGATTCATCTCACTAAATTGATTACCCACAACAAGTGAGATGTTTCCATTGTGACACTTAGATGAGGAGAGCTAAGAAATATCCTCAAAGGGTGAAAATCCAAATGAAAATAGATACATGATATAAAATTAGTACCATCTACACTACACAAGTGTGTGTAATTCATGTATGGTGGACATTGGTATACATGCCCTATAGACAATGATCTGTTCAAGTATTACACCTTACCATGAACCACTACTCAACATGTCAAATTAGTTCACTAGAGGTGGTAATTTTTAATATTATTAGAAACTCTTCATAATATATTATAGAATCTAATTGAGTGTGACATTATATTTTTCCCTCCCCCAACATAGGTGGATATGAGTAGGCCTCCACCTAATATATATGATAATAATGCATATTGTGATTATCATATATATGCAATACATTATACAAACATATGCATTGGAATAAGATATAAGATTTAATTGATAACAAAACTATTGATATTGATGACAATAGTAAATTAATGTATGAATTTAATATAATTTCAATATGAATACAAACATATTATGTAAACATGTAGGAAAATATTGATACTAGAGTTAAATGACTTACAAATAGACAAATCGATTATGATAGTGATGATGGATATTATAGAATGCATGATCGATTTATAGATTTTGACTAGATACATCAGATAAATTTGACCATTTTTATCCATGGCCAAAAACATTCATATCACTTGATAAAATGGATTATAAATGGTTCACATTAGTTAATTAACACTGAATATACTTTACATAGCTTCTTAATGATTTATTATTTCCCCTATTCTTATAGTTTGTCATGTGTGTGTATAGATTTTATAAAATTAAGAATTTATTTTATCCCTTCAATTTATTTTCATTTTATCATTGCCTTTGAATCTAGATATTTATGACATT